>JADWQK010001096.1:0-577984 GCA_017933935.1 Sesamia nonagrioides
ACAGGCGGTGTTTTTCCCCATAACTTCCTAACATAAAGAGATAGGATTAAAAAACCCTTCCAATATCGTTTGATATCATGTAAAGATGCCATGCCTTTGTTATGTATATACCCTTTATGTTACACGTTGTATAGTTGAGAAAGTCGACATAGGTAAATATAATAAATTTACGTTCAGCGTTGTAGGTTTCGAACTAACACATTTTGCATACACTTCCTGAGTTTACACTTAAAAGTGTGTAATTTACAGTTAACTGGTATATAATGGAATACATAAAAAATATACCCGAAGAGAATAGAGGAGCATTCTCATCTATATCTAATAAAAATAATATATATTAATAGATATATCAGATATTTTGATATCTATTATATAAGTATCAGATTTTTAAGAACACTGCAAGAAATATTATATATCAATTACTCATAGACATTAAATAAATAATTGGACAATGCACACACATCTGCTACACCCACAGCCGCTGTTAAGTGCAGAGAGTACTGAACATGTATTTCCAATTAGGAGTAGTACTGGTTCATAATATTATCTGTTGTTATGTGTGTTATTCATCGTTTGATAACACATTTGCACGTTCTTTTCAATTCTGCAGTGGCATGTATCTAACTGATTGGACATTGACAAACTAAATTTAGACTGCTTTATGTGTTTTTTTCTGTGTATATCTTGATGTTGTCAATTCTAGTGGCTTTGTCCCACCTCCGACCAAACCAGGCATTGGATCCCTGCTCATTGATGTTTTTATTATCTTTGTTAATCATATTTTATTCCCAAAGTTTATTCAACTCAACTTATATATGACTACGTCTCTGAAATCATCAAACGTCTCGTCGAGACATCAAGTTTTAATGATTGATAAAATGGCCTCGATTACCTCTGTCACTAACTACACTAAAAAGTTCAGAGCGTCCGTTTTCTTCTTTTTCATCGAGAAAAGGACAGAAGATCAAGTATTAGGTCCTTACATATAAAATTGGCGTTTTGTATGGGAGGAATAAAAGTCTTTTTTTTTAATAATATTCTTATTTTATTAAAGTATGATCCATTACTTTCTATGCCTTTTCTAAAAAAAACATTAGGATGGGAATCAATAAAATCTTTGAAGGCGGTTTGAACTGCCTCATCGGAGTTAAAAGTTTTTCCTGATGCAGTGAACTTAAATTAGTTTAGTTCGTGAACACGAGAATCGGCGCCAATATGACATTTGCACGCTATTTCTTTTTCTATGGCAGTAGTATCTAACCGATTGGATATTGACACAAAGTCAACTAAATTTAGTACGCTTTATGTGTTTTTTATATATATCTAATTGTTGTGGACTTTAGTGGTTTTAGTCATATCTCTGAATAACCATATGTGTTAAATAGACACTGTATAATTTGTCATTTTTAAATTAAATTATTTATACCACCTCAAATTTTAAGATAGTATGAATTATAGGAAAATAAAAAAAAGTGACACTATTTGAAATTCTGAGAAGGGCCTGTGACTAAATATATATAACAGCCGCTCAGGACGAGCGTTAATGTAAAGCTACGCTTGCTGCGGTTGGATTGTGGATGGGTGTCCTTCTGAACAGATCGACTTCTCCGTGCCATTCGTTCATTCGTAGATCTTTGACAGTAGTTACGGGTAGTCAGAAGCCCAAAAGTCTGACAAAAGTCTTACCGAGGAGTATCCTATTACCCAGTAACTGGTTTGTGGAGGTCAGATAGGCAGTCGCTCCATGTAAAATACTGGTATTCAGCTGAATCCGGTCAGACTGAGCGCTGATCCCAACGTAGGAAAAAGCCTATGCAATAATAATCTCAAATTTTAAGTTTCAAAAGAAAATTAAATTGTTTAAATGTTTGTATTGATATTTTACCTTTTTATGAATCAGTATACAACGTTATTTTTTGTACATGCGAATCCCGAAACAAGTATCAAATATTGATAAGTAAAGAATCTATATACAAAATTTCAAAAATATATCATGGATAACCACAAAGTTATGGGCCTTGTTATCTTACCTGTTTGTCCCAACAAAAATATGGTCAACGCACCGCTTAGTACTGTGATCATAGCTGTGATCCATCAGCTGTGGTGCGCGCTCGCTAACCACACTGCAACGATTTCTAAATGTATTTGGGAAAAAAATACAATATGGTTTAAAAATGATTGGAATCGAATCAGTTTTTTTTTTGGGACAAACCCCACCACACATTTCCCATCCACTGCAACTCCTGAAAGCCAGAATCAACAGTGGAGACCGCCAGAAAAACGCCGAGCAATGAAGCTCGACGAGTCCCGGAGAAACGATTCAACTGTCTTGGGTCCCGCAACGAAATTAATCAGAAAAGAATAGCGAAGGAGTAAGAAAAAGATATATTTTCCACTTCCCTCCATAACAAGTAGGAGACAGAACAGAACTAGGCCAATCGGCACAAAGGGACATTATTGCAACTGGGAGAAGCCCAGATTGCAAAGCACCACGGAATAAAATTTGATTGAGTTAATGGGTCCTAAGTAGGTATGTGCTGTTACAATCGATTCAGTGGCTTATTCTGAACAAATTATATTCAGGTTTCTTTATAAAGAAAAAATTACGTTGTATACATTTAAATTTATAAGACGCCGTTCACACTGTCCCATGCCACACTACGTGGCATACTTGAAAGCGACGGTGACTAATATCAGTTACTTCCCAGTGTTCTTTATTATATGAAAACGCACTTTAATGTCGTAGGTGACAGACTTACTTATTTTACACAATATTTGATGTAAAGTTTACTGGTTTACCAAAAATTATGTACATAACAAATAAAACCCGAAAAGAATAGAGGTTTATAAAAAATCTGCCTTTATTGCATGGTTTACACCTGACATATAGGATAGGATATATTGGTATTTTATTATAAATATCGGACTTTTAAAAACCCGATAAATAAAAAAATCGGTTTTAATTAAAATCTGATATTTGTAATAAAATATCAAAATATCCGAAACTTTACATTTATCCGATGTATGATTTTAAAAAAAGACTTAACTTTCATTCTATATGTGGTTTATGTGATTTTTTTTTACTGCAGAATAAAAATTTGTTTGATTAATAAACGTTCTTAAACATAGCCGTATTCGCACGGTATCTTATAAATCCGCGAAATCGTACTTCCAAAGAAATCCTAATGTTAGATTGTTCTGTAGTGTTGGGGTAAACTTTGAAAACGCATAATTTCTAATTTTATCAACAATTAATATTTGATGGCAATCAACAATTAAATGATTTATCATTAAATATTAATTATCATCATTATTAATCATCATTAAATAATAATATCAATTGACGGCACGGTTGGCGCAGTGGTTATTGATTGCTGCGCTGCGTGTCCCGGCTTCGATTCCCGCATGGAACAAAAATTTGTATGACGTATAACTAGTTGTTCCGGGCTTAGCTGTTTGCGTAAGTGATTTTATATTTCCAAACGCACGAACGATACGGGAGAAAAATCTAGGGAGGGGCAACGCCTTTTTAATAAAAGAATTACTTATCGTAATACGTTCATCATCAACCTTCTTATCGTCCCGCTGCTGGGTACAGATCCCCTCTCATACAGAGAAGGATTGACACTAATCACCACGCTTGCTCAATACGGGTTGACGATTTCAGAGCTACAAGTCCAGGTTTCCCCAACATGTTTTCCTTCACCTTTTTAATTAGTCATTGGTGTCCAAAGTATATTTAGAAAGTACATATAACTTAGAAAAGCTATATTGGTACTTGCCTGACCTGGAATCAAACCCGCACACTCATACTTGAGACGTTGGTGTTTTAACCACTAGGCCACCACAACTGATACGTATCATGATATATATCGGCGGATCCAGAAAAACTTATTTCCATTAAACAATTATTTAAATTAAAAAGACACAAGATGTCTGCCATACTCACACTCTCAGTTAAGTGGGCTGGTGCTGCTAAGTGTCACCTGGACACTTTGGATTCAGTGGAGAGGCGGGCGAAGAGGCTGATTGGTGACCATGACTTAGCTCGAGACCGTCTCCAAAGCCTCGAGCACAGGCGCCAGCCTTTCGGTCTTCTGTAGGATGCATTTTGGGGAGTGTGCGAGGGAATTGCATCATTTAATTCCCCCATCTCTGTTCCACCATCGGACGACCCGTCGTACGGCTGGTTTCCACCCTTACGTTGTTAACACCACTACGATCCGGACGGAGCGTTTCGCCTCCTCCTTTATACCGCGTACTTCGAGGGACTGGAACAGTTTGCCAGCGGCTGTGTTTCTGTCGGACTATAATTTGAGTGTCTTCAAGGCTAGAGTGAATAGGCTCTTAATAAACTAGTGTGTTTTAACATCAACGACTGCGTCACTGCTTAGCATCAGGGGGGATTGCGGTCAAGCGCTAGTTTATAATTTGATAAAAAAAAAAATTGGAGGGATAATCTACCTTTAATCGGAGAAGGAAGGTAAATTATAGCTACTAGTAGTGACATATGACGTGTTAGTCGTAGTTGATCATCGGTAATAACGTACTTACACCCTATTTCCTGTTCTCCACCAGTATCTAAGCGATTGGACATTGAACAAAGGTCAAGTAAATTTAGACCCCGTTATTTGTTTGTATCTATCTATATATCTATTTGGTTGTTGTCAACTCTAGTGGTTTCAGTCTCATCTCCAGTTCCGACTGAGGTCTTCCTAATTGGTGCACCTGACAAATAGTTTTTATAACTGTGAGAATTGGTATACTTGACAGAAAATTTTAATCGTTTTTTCTTGAACTTTCAAATCGATATATTGTTTACCGGGCTTTTTTATTATGAATGATACAACTTAGTTACTTGGAAAATTAAAATCGTAAAGTTTTTATTTGATTCATTACGTTCTTATGAATAGGCCTTTGTATAATGCTCTGTAAGGTGACGTTCAGACTGCATTGCGGGACACTAACTGGGATGAATGGCAAATGGCCTAGAGAAAAGTCACTTTTTAACTTGAAACTTCGTTAAAAAACTGTATTAATTGTCTAATTTATATGTTAAAATAACTTAAGTACCGTTATATAAATAATGAATTTAAACACACACATGATTTTTGTCTGCCACCCCCAATATTAGGTAGAAAGAATCATCATCATCATCTCAGCGTTAATCCCAGTGGCATCAGTAGCTTTTTAGCTTTGGAGTCTGGGGTCCGCTTTACCAGTCTAACTGCTGATTTTGGCTAAACTACGATATTTTCCGTGAAGCGACTGCCGTCTGACCTCCACAACCCAAAGGCAATATCTAAGCATTCCAGTTAGACCAATTGTTCGACTTTTGAGGGCTTCAACAACCCGAAACGACTGCCACTAGATGTTCGTATGGCAACCGGGACCAACGGCTTAACGTGCTTTCCGAGGCACGACTAGACCAGTGCAAATATTCATATTCACGCATACAAATATTTGCACTGTGCGGGGATCGAAACCGCGCCTCCTTGCGCAATGGCCGCGTTCGCTACCGCTACGCTACGGGAGGCTGTCATTAGGTAGAAAGAGTATTGATACATATACATAGATCCACGTAGTTACCGACACTATGACCTTTGTCTTTATTGTAGTTGCTAAACATCTAATAACACACTTGCACGCTTTTTCCTGTTCTACAGCAGTACAACCGATTGGACATTGACGAAAAGTCAACTAAATTTAGAATGCTTTATCTATTTCTTTATATTTATTAGATCTATGTGTTGTAAATTCTTGTGATTTTAATCTTTTCTCCGTCCAAACTATACAAGCGTGGTCCTACTAATTATTGGTGTTGTATAACCACTAAGGTATCACATTTTTTAATATGAAAATTTTTAATCTTAATAGAAAACACGTGTTAAAAAATCAAATTAAGTTGTTTTATATCGGTAACTTTTTAATTTAATAAGAGGGTGTCGTACATGCTGGCCCTGCGGCATATGATGAAGCGAACGACGCTTAAACAAAAATCAGTTTAAGTATAGTAATATACTTAAGTTGATACCTTGGTTAAATAATACCCGTTACTTATCTCGACTTATCAACTAATTTTAGTCTTATGTCCGGCTTAACCACATAACTCCGATTAGAAGTAGTAGCTGAGTACTGAGATTTATGACAAGTGTTTTCTCTACTTCCTGTTCTATAGCAGTAGATGTCTAACCAATTGGACATTGACGAAAGGTCAAATAAATTTAGAATGCTTTATATGTTTTACTAGCTTTCCGCCCGCGGCATCGCCCGCGTCGAGTTCGGTTATATCGCGCTTTTTAGATTTCCCTCGGGAACATCAAATTTTTCCGGGATAAAAGGTAGCCTAGTAGTCCTTTCTCAGGGTCTAAAAATTGTCTGTGCCAAATTTCATCAGAATCGGTTGAGAGGTTTAAGCGGGAAAGCGTAACAGATAGACAGGCAGACAGAGTAATATTATATAGTATGGATACATATATATATATAAATGAATTGCTGTTCGTTAGTCTCGCTAAAACTCGAGAACGGCTGAACAGATTTATCTTATCTTGGTCTTGATATGTTCGTGGAGGTCTAGGGAAGGTTTAAAAGGTAATAAAAATTCGAATAAATGCCGGGAAAACCGTAAAGTCCATAAAAACAGCGGTTTCTATTTCCCATACAAACTTTCAAGAGTCAATGGTTTTCTTATTTAATATAGATTCATTTTGTTTGTTTCAAAATTATTTTATACAAAAGTTTAGGTTTTAGCTTTATCATTTGAGGTACTATGAAGTCTGCCGGGTCAGCTAGTTCATAATAAACAACAACATAATTATAATGTAAAAAAATTCATGAAAACAATTAAAATAGGATTTTTTGAGCTTATGAAAGGTAAGCGTTTGACATAATATAATGCATTCTATACCAAAAGTGCCTTATAAATGATAAGTGAGTTATTTTTGGATCTAACAGGAAAATTGATAATTTAAACGAAAATTAATAATTTAAAAAATGTCTTTCATCGGTATATCTTATAATTCACTTGGACTGCACGGTTAGCGCAATGGATAGGCTATTGACTGCTGCGCTTCGTGTCGCGGGTTCGATTCTCGCATGGAACAAATATTTGTATAAATAAATAAAAATAATAAAATAAATAAATACGGACAAAAAAACGTAAAAACAATTGAGAAAATAACATAAGCTTTGGCAGCTCCAGTCCAGTCCAGTCCTCAGGAACAACACCATTCAGCTCAACTAATTTCAAGGAAATTTAATGATACAAAGCACAGGCCACCATCAGCGAGACCTACTCACAGTCACCAGAGCACATTCAAGTTATATATAGACGCACCCAGTAAATAGTACCTTAATAGCAAGGATGTAAATAGTAGCTTTTAGAGATACGAATGCCCAATGGGTCACCGTTTGTAAAATTTTCATATTTATGTTCTGTAATTTATATGATATAAACAATAAAGAGTAGTCTATAGTAGATATTCTATTCTACGGTGCTAATTAATATATACAATACAAAGGGAGTTTTTTCCGACAGCAGCTCCAGTAATGTATCCGAATGCTAAGATTAACCCCTGTGAAGCAGGACCAGCTCTTAGCCAGACATCTCTGTCAACGATTTGATTCCGTATCTTATATTGTGCATGCCTATATAGTGTGCAGTTAACTAGATAGCTAACTTTTTCTGATAATTTGTCATTTCGTAAGTTTTAATCCTCCTTATCGATTTCGATAGCCTTCAGAAGTAGTCTTTCGTTGACTGTGATACAATACTACTTAATCCACAGAGGAAGGGCCGAAAGACTTTTAGCTAATACTGTCCTTTACCTTCTTTTATCTTTTATGTGCCTTTACCTATCCAATTGACGGGTACGGGTATTACGAGTACATATTATTCATATGAATGACCTCAATCCTTTATGCACTTAATCACCATGATACTAAAATGTAAAGTAGAACATAATTGACAACGAAACGAGAGCAGTCAATGCTTGGCAGCTGCTCGTATGCATCGAATGCCAATACTTCACAATCGTTAGGTCGAAGGGTCATAGTCGCTCATTTTAACTGTGAGCACATTCAACGGTCGACAGGTATCTTTATTTATTCCCACGCAATAGACGTGACAACGGTCAACTTTGTCTCCAATGAGAAAGACGAACCTAATGCGCAAAAGTATTTATATTGTATGGTTCCAATCATTTATAATAAAGTACCCAAAAATTTAAGAGAACTACCTCTATCTATGTAAGTATATAGACCGCCAGAGCATATTATAGTGTTAATGAGTTCCTTAATGATAATAAATTTATTTTGAAGTGAATATTTAATTGGATTCATTTGAGTGACTTAGCTATACCTATAATATGTAATAATGTTGATTTAGCATATAATTTTCATATTACATTAGCAAATATGTATGGCAACTTTTAATATTGTGATATTTTTTAAATTGTATAATTCTATTATTTTACATGTCATATACTGATAAATATATTTTAACCTAATGTTATTTACCACCTTATATGCACTTTTTATGTATGTAAACACACTCTCCTCCGCCTTAAGTCGCTCTCCTCATTACTGAGGGTCGCGGTGTACCCGTGGAATTACACACACATGTTGAGGCAAATGAAAATCTTATCTTATCTTACAATTGCTTGCTGCACTTACAATATACACCAAAGTACGCAGCAAGCCAACAATATAACATAAATAATTAAAAATCTTCATACAAAGCAGCAGATTAAACGCCTAACGCCATCTATGTATGTATATCTTCTATGTATAACTATGATGACTTTGACTTAGTCCGTCGATGATTTTTACAACCACGTTCGTTACCGCTTACCGCTTGCGCAAGTTATTCTTCTATTTGTGAAACAAATAATTAAAATTCGATCAAGATTAAATCAATCAAAGATAGTAAGTGCATCAGAAAATTCTTATGAAATTCTACGTTTTTGTCGTTAAATAAAGTTATGAAATGTCCTATTCGCCCTGGGAATAATACCGAAATCAAAATTTAAATGTTAAAAATGTTTTTTAAGACTTATTAACCGACTGTGATATAGGGTTTAGTTTATATTTTCCTTGACGCTGAAGAAATACAGAGTTCAACATGAGAATAGGGATCGCAAAGTAGTTGCATAGTTAAAATACTATTATTCTAGATCTCCGACTTGAACGAGTTAAAGCTCTTAGAAATTCAAAGAGTGAAAGAAGATTCATAGGTAACGAAAGAGTATAGGGAATTAAAAAATCTTATAATAAAAGTGAATTTATTATGATATTTAGAAATAATTGTAAATTATAGTAACGTACCACAACAAACTGCAGACATTCAAGGTATCAACGATAAACCAATAATAAATACTTGATTACCTGAGTGTCAATATAATCTTCTTACGTTGTCTATATGGCTATAATTGACTGATCTAACATGTTTCAAAGTTAAGATAAGTATTAAAAATGGTCTTACGAATCTGTATTAGTCTATTAAAACAATTAGTAGTCATTTTCGCTCGGGTGAGTTGCACTAAAGCCAAAAAAAAAATATCTTTGGCACTCAAAATTTTTAACTATACTCAGAGAAAATGTACAACAAAATTTCTTAGTACTCAAATTGGCGATATTTTTTTTTAAACAGAGTGGTGCACCTTACCCCCCTAGACAAGTTAGGTTCGGGTTGGTAGACTTAATTTAACTTAAGTCTACCAGCCTCCATTAAAAAATTACAGCGGGGATGGATGATCAGCGTATGGAAGGAAGCCTCTTTACGCTATTCCTTCACGATTCGCTGTCGGCAGTCTGCCTTTGCTGTGACATTAAGAGGATGCCATTGGAGGAGTGGGAGCGCGCCCAGAACATCGTCGACACCTACTTGAAAGAAGCTGCTATTATATTATCAAGGACACGAGGTAAGTTCTCAAAATACTCAATATTTATTTTAAAATAGGTATACAAATAAGTATCGACTCTTTTTTGAGCATGCGGACGAGCATTAGGAGAATAATTTTGTTATGTCTGGAGTAGTAATAGGCGCGTTTTTCCTCTTCCTTATATTTTACTCCAATAATGCTTCCAATTCCGTGTCTTCGTACGATTTTTGTCTTCCACTACATTCTTTGTCTCCCACATCAAAGGCACAGTTTCTAAACTTTTGAAACTTCTTTCACTTAAAGCAGCTGCACCATAAGCTTCTACAAACAATCGATGGGCCTCAGCTGCAGTTTCTTAAAATTAAAGAAGTAATTCTAAAGTTCCCGCAAATGACGCTTATTCTGCACAAAACTTGACATTTTTGTACAAAAAGAAATATGTGATACTGATACAGAGTCACTAATACTCTAAGTGTATGTTTTTACCAGATATCCGAACTTACGATATCACATTTTAGTTCTGACAATTTCATCGTAACCTCTCCTCTCTTCTTCCATCTTTTGTTAAACGGCGGAAACTTATTTGTACACTTAATATTATAATAGTAGGTGAGTGTATTTTATTAAAAAAAAAATGTTAGTGAACAATAATCGAGGTTTTGTCTAAAAAAATCGGTTGACAAATCCCACCACACATTTCCCACCCACTGCAACTCCTGAAAGCCAGAATCAACAGTGGAGACAGCCAGAAAAACGCCGAGCAATGAAGCTCGACGAGTCCCAGAGAAACGATTCAATCAGAAAACAATAGCGGAGGAGTAAGAAAAAGATATTTTTTCCACGTCCCTCCATTACAAGCAGGAGACAGAACAGAACTGGGCCAATCGGTTGTCAGAAAAGCCTATAATAAGAAAATACTGATGGAATGGTTAACTTATTGTTATAGTTTTGTCAATTATAGCATAACCTACAATCGCTGCACTAGCGGACCGATGCTTTTCATTTTAATGATGGAAGAAATATTTAATATCGAAAGAATAATTGCCGCAATTATCATTGCTATAAACAATTGACACCACATTCACTTTTCACTGCACTTTATACTTACGAAATCATGTAAATTTATTATTGTATAGCAGCTGTCCACGCGGAGGCATCACTCACTCAAGTAGGAGAGAGACAGATGTCGAACGCTGCCAACGCTGAGACCGATTGTACCTCTTTGTCACTCGATCCGCGCGACGAACGAAATGAGTGTAATGTTCTTTCGTGCGTGCAGCAGGCTTCATCGAATTATAAGACGTTGTCACGTCAAAAAAGAAACAAGTCAATGAAAGTAATACCTACTTTAAATAAAACGCAGTCTTATTTAGAATTAATAAGTTAAAACCTGAATTTCCAATTTCAGATTGCGTGTACGTTGCCTTCCTGAGCGATGACTTCATGCGTCTGCTCATTCTGCGCTTCATTTTCTGCGAAACAGTCTTGCGCTTGCACCGCATGTTCCGCGGCCGAGCCCAGCGCACGCGCTGCTCGCCTGCCATCCCCGAGGACCTTTACGAGCACCCGGTACTCACGCGTATTATCATGGAGCTAGCAGCCAAATTACAGGTAATTGATCAAATCGAAGCTAAATCATGGCAAGTAGTAAGTTCAGCAGGCTAATTGAGTAACATACTATCAGTAGTAATGGATTTAATTTTGACAGTTCAATAACATATATTACATTGTTTACGTTGATAAGCAAACATTTGGATCGATGGATTAGCAATATATTTTAAAATGATCCAAATTGATAATATTAGTGTGTTACGCAATTAGGGGCCTGGGACGTACTACGAAAATGCTTTGCAGTAGCTATGAAATAATTTTATTATATTTTTAGGTTTTTTCTTTAATAAGTTTCACTTATCACTTGTGTTCACTTCATTGCTATCCAATATTAATATAACATTCTCTTGCTTGTAGCTGTCCTGTCAAATGGATAGAAATCCACACTAAGACTGCTACAAAACCTATCGTCGATTTCAGGACCCCGATCACAGCTATTACGATTACACTTTCGATCAACCAGGCATTCTCTTCTCTTTTTAAGAAACGTTGCCTCGCATTAGGAATTTCTCCAGTATCGTGGGTGTGTCTTCATCATCATCAACCTTCTTATCGTCCCACTGCTGGGCACAGGTCTCCTCTCGTGCAGAGAAGGATTGGGCGTAATCACCACGCTTGCTCAATGCGGGTTGGCGATTTCAGACTTTAAGTCCAGGTTTCCCCAAGATGTTTTCCTTCACCTTGTAATCAGTAATTGGTGTCCAAGATATACTTAGAAAGTACATACCTATAACTTAGAAAAGTGACATTGGTTACCTGTCCTGCAATTTAAGCCGCACACTCATACTTTAGAAGCTGGTGTTTTAACCACTAGGCCACCATGGCTGTGTGTGGTGTGACCGTTGGGTGTGTTTACAAAACATCATACACCAGCAGCAACATATTGTATTGAGCCGGAACAACAAATTGTTGGTTATACAAAAATTTGTTCGGTGCGGGAATTGAACCCGCAATACGGCGCTACGTGTTGCGTGTTGGATTCCCTCACGGAATAAATATTTGTATGATCTAGAAGTAGTTGTTCCGGGTCTAATTGTTTGTTTATGTGAATTTATATGTTATTAAACGCGAAATTCCTAGTGTGAAGCAAAGTTTTTAAATAGGTCATTAAACTTCGACGTAGCATTTATATTTCTGCTAAAATTTTCAGGTCCGTGGACACTTCCATGACCCTGCAGCTGCTCAGCGGGAATGATACGCCAGACCTTCAACAGTATCGTTCGCTAATCAGTAAGGCACTGATGAATGATACACCACGCACGCACGAACCTCAACAGTATCATCCGCTGAATAATAAGGCGACAATGAATAATACATCAGACCCTTAACAGTGTTGTTCGCCGATCGCTAAGGCGACGGTGGAGTATACACCAGACTTCAACAGTGTCGTTCGCTAATCAGTAAAGCGCCGATTAATGATACACAGACCATGTTAGTGTTGTTCGCTAATCAATAAGGCGCCGATGAATGATACGACAGACGCTCAATAGTGCAGTTCGCTGATCAGTAAGGCGCCGATTAATGATACACAGACAATAATAGTGTTGTTCGCTAATCAATAAGGCGCCGATGAATGATACGACAGACGCTCAATAGTGCAGTTCGCTGATCAGTAAGGCGCCGATTAATGATACACAGACAATAATAGTGTTGTTCGCTAATCAATAAGGCGCCGATGAATGATACGACAGACTCTCAATAGTGAAGTTCGCTGATCAGTAAGGCGCCGATTAATGATACACAGACAATAATAGTGTTGTTCGCTAATCAATAAGGCGCCGATGAATGATATACCAGACTATGAATAGTGTAGTTCGCTGATCAGTGAGGCAACGATGCCGCTTTGGACGCTACGTTAAGTGCCAATAGAACACATCGTTTGTCACCGGCTCCACAGCCGTAGTCTAAACATTAAAGAACAATTTTATCTAATTTATTATATTTAATCATGATCAAAATATGTTTATAGTAAATAAATGTCCACAATTGGTGTTAGTACAACTTATATAGTCGCTACTGTATATGATACATCGGTTTAAGTACAATCGGCTTAATTCGAGTCAGAAAAATGACAAGGGCAACTGTCACTGATACGAAAAATGATGACCCGCTACAATAATGATTTTCGGTAATCAATAGACTTACACATTTAGTCATGCGTTATTTTATTAGGTATCAAAGCGGTTTCTTTTGTTATAAATATGTAATACATACCGTATTTAGCAATATGATTTTAGATATATGGACTTTACTATTTTTATTCTTTACTTTTTCCTCACATTCATCTATGATGTGATCGAGTTGACACATTTCGTCTTCAACTTTTATGGCATGAGTGATGCACTTTCTCCAATTTTCCAGTGTCACTTCCTTCAGGCCTTCTTTAATTATTTGTTTACGACTTTTATTTGAAATGTTTTGTTGTTCCTGGCGACGTACCCATTTGTTTGAGCCCAAACTAACTCTATTGTATTGAGCTCACAGTGATAGGGGGCAGACGCAGGATTGTGACACCGTATTCAGCGGCCAATTCTTCCACAGCATAGCGTTTTTAATTAGTTTTGTGTAACTTTACTAGTTCCAGTAATTGAGCCTTTATCATTGCAGTTTGATAATTAATTTTTTTGTCGTCCAACCACTGAATAAGATCAGCCTTCCGCCAGTTTGAAGTGGGGATAAGCTCGACTTTTCTAGAACGGTATGGTTACGTTATCTAATACCAGCACAGCATTTGGCTTTAAATTTGCCAAATGCTTTTAAGCCATTTTTCAAAACACTCCGAATTCATTCTTCATGATAATCCACACTATTTCTATTCGATTCAAAAATAAGTTTAAATTAACGAGAGTTGACTGTACATAAGTTTACATGACGTAATGAATCGTCAAGGGCAGCTTAAGACTTTTTTGGCCCGAAAGTGAGATCAAAAAGAGGGGACATTAACTAGCCGCCTCGTAGCTCGGATATATCCCCAATGCGGTTTTTTGGGGTAATCTTAAGGCTAATGTTTACGACACTAACCTAGTTGACGAATTAAAGGATCGTATTCGCACAGAAATCTAAAACAACACAACAAAAACATGTAAAGCTGTTATCGAAAATTTCCGCTTTAGATTGCAGTAATGCCAGAATAATAAATTGATGATGAGATTTAAATTGATCGCATTTGGATGATATGATTTTTAAGAAATAAATTTCCCTTTTGTATTCTATCGAAAATAATAAACAGTTTTAATCTACCTATTCTTATTATTTTTTTAATCATTATTTCAAATATAAACGGACTTTTGGTCCACCTGTATTTTTATTTATATACATATACGCAATTTGAATTTGAATTGAAAAAAATACAATCTCGACTAACTTTTAATTGTAAAATCTCGATTTAGCACATCACTATTTATTTGGGACAAAAAGCCTTCAACACTAGAATTGTCATTTTTCTGACTCGAATTAAAAATCATAGTGTAGTTAACTAAAGGGGCACAAAAAACACGTGACTTAATTAATGAACTTAACGTAAATCCAGTTTCACTCGGTTATCATCCTTGGACAGTGGACACAGTTTTACTTTTGTCGAACTCGGATAGTTAGAAAGTTGTATATTGCACGTAAGTAAAGGAGTACAATGTATACTATGGCGTGTACAATAACGTGATGTAAGTTAAATGTGAACAGGAATAGAGTGTAAATGCGACTCTATATAAGAAAAGAATGTGTATGTACACGGGTGAAGACAGAAATAGAATGTGTCTCTTACAGTCTTACAAGATCAAGGAGTATCGTAAATCCGTTGTATCAAGTTCTTTTGGTGTGTTTTTTACAGTAAGGTCAAAAGTGGAGTACCACTTTTGACACTTACTATTATTGTCATAAAGTTCAAAAGTGGTAATGCACTTATGACCCTTACTTTTCATGTTACTACAAGAACCTTAGCTCAAAATCAACAGTGAAAAACACAATTATCAGTAAAAGTCGTCGCAGACACATTTAAACGCCTAAATAAAAACTCACAGCAATATTATTATTTATAGTTTTAGTACCTTTGTCATAGGAGTTGTACGGAATTATTTTCAGGATTGTGCAGATATGAAAAGTTCCTAAACTTTTTTAATTACAAAATACAAATTTTCATCTATTCAGCACTATATACTACTAGGAATCATATTCATATATGCGTTTTCATTGCGGAGCAGCCTTCCATACTTCAAGTTTAGCCTTGTTCTATATAAACGTTTTAATTCGATGATAACATAGCTAAATTGAAAAGTACAAGTGTGACGTAACATGACAAGTAAAGTGACTGGTATTACAATTTAGTCGTCATCGTTATCATGTTTATTTTAGTTAACCAACTAAGTCACGTGGTATTTTGAGTCAACTTTAGTTAATTACCAAACCGATTGAGCGTAATAAGCGTTTTCTTTTTTCTCTAGACAAGTTACCAAAACTATCTTAAACAACTTGCCCTGTTCCTTTCATTTTAGAATTTTTAAATTATAATATGTATTAAGTCATATTTGTATAACTTTATTAACATTCAAGTAACACCGTTCCATCATTGTACTGTTCTATGTAAAGAAGTTCTATGTATGTTCTATGTGCTGGTCACAGGTCTCCTCTCATACAAAGAAGGATTAAGCTTAATCACCACGCTTGCCCAATGCGATTTCAGACTTAAAGTCCAGGTTTCCTCAAGAAGTTTTATTTCACCTTTTAATAAGTCATTGGTATCTAAGATGTACTTAAAAAGTATACAGTATGTTAACTAACAGAGGGCGTTCCCGTTAACCCGAAATAGTATAGCATACATACATGCTAAAAAAAATATTTCCATTCGAAAACAAAATGTTTTAAATTTTTTTCCAATAAGAAAATATTCAATAAAAATTTTAAATTGACATGTAAAGAAACACACTGTACACGCGAACATGAAAGACGGCAACGTCGCAATTTATTTATACATGACGACTACTATTTTGATTTAAAACAGGAGGTTTCAAATTTATTTCCAATTAGAATTTTTTTTTATTCGGATTTTTTATGCTTATTTTTCTATGCTGATATTTTTATTTTAATCTATTAATGATATATATTAACGAGTTGAAGGGAACGCCCTCTGTTATTTAACATACTGTATAACTTACATTGGTACTTGCCTGATCTGGAATCGTACCCGAATAGACAGTATTACCTAATAGTCGTCAATCAAACGTCATAACCGCTGCCATGGCTACCTTAAAAAAGGTTTATTATGAAAATCTATTATTTTTATCCTTTTTATCTATATGTATAGTGTACATAGTGGTGGCCCAATATGAAACATCTCCTTTGGACTTGGTTGATAAAAGTTGCAGCATTTTACGGTAACACACTATTACTATCGGCTGGAATCATTTCGAAGCATATTGATCTACGCAATTACCCTGTTGCAGGGTAATTGCGTAATCCACTATCAGTAGCAATGGGTTTCATTTTGACAGTTGAACAACATTCATTGCGTGTTATACATTGTAGAGCAAACACATTTTTCGAACATATGGAGCAATGGATTATCAATATGCTTCAAAACGATTCAAATTTATAGCAGTAGTGTGTTGCGCAATCAGGGTGCTGGTTAACCCTCGCATACCGAAGTCAGCGGATGGTAAACAATTTAATCTTGCAATACCCTCCTTTAGATTATTATGAAATAAAAGTAAGGACATTTGTTGTTAATAAAGAATATTTTTTTAGTAAGTAAAGAAACTAGGGTTGATTTCTCAAACACCTGTTAATTTTATTCTTGGAAAAAAAAAATTGTCAAATTCAATTTTATTCTTCGAACGCAATGTATCCGGCAACGGAAAATTTTTGAATAAAATTGTATTAATAGGTACATTTTTGTATAGTATATGTTTATTTATAATGAAGTAGGTAAACTATTTTCTCAAACTTTGTATTTCCTGATAATGAAAAATGTTGCATAATGATATATGATTCTTGTTTAAAAAATTGACACAATACGCAAACCTGCTGTACAGTGTCCGACCGAAAACGAAATTCGGCCAAAACGAAACCGAAATTTCCTTACAAGGATCATATATTGAAAGAAATATAAAGAAAACGTTATTATAATCAGTCAGTCATTATTGTTTTCTCTTTAAATCGCATAGATAAGCAGTTATCAACATTTTCTTTTATTAATAATCAACATAGAAACCTTCATTTACGAAAAACACACACAATAGTAGTTTGAATGGATAGAGTGTGAACTGAGTGGCAACGAGATTGACTCATTGAGATGGGATTCATTTATTGGGATCCCAACGCCTCAACCTTGAGCAATCTCAGCGCGAATACTCTCGAAGATTCGATTTAGTTTAATTCGGTTTCGACAAGTTTGCGTCCATGTACGTCCATGTACCTACGAAACTTAACTGAAAACAAATACCAAACTTTCGGTCGGACACTACTGCCCAACCAATGACAGCACAAACAACTCACCAAACAACAACAACGCAACAGCAAACAGCAACTCTCCATAGAATGACAGTTGTGATTTGAAGATACGGTCAATTTAAGTTGGCAGTGAATTTGCTCAATAAATAATTTCTTCCTAATATTTTCCACATTATTGTAACTTAAGAAGGTAGATAGGAATAATAAAATAATTATATCAGAATTGCGGCAACCAAAGCCTAGATTATAATACCTAATTGTTGATGAATTTATAAAAAAGCACACGCTGTACTCTAGCTTCACGAGTCTAAACTAGCAATCTATGCCAGGGTGATTCCCACTCGGCAGTTTAACTGCTGGGAATCCGTACTGCTAAACAGTATGTTCATCGTGACGTTTCTACGACACATGTCATATATTGATATATGTATGTTGTACCTATAGAGGCTAAGGCTGAAAATATATTAACAATTATGTGTTAATTGGGTTCAAAACTATATATTTTCGAGCCTTTGTTCGTCCAAATGAGTAGGTAGAAATACCTTAAAAGTTATAGAAAAACTGACGGTGTTTATTGAATAAACACGTAACAAACATAATATTATGATTGATTCTCGCTATGCAAACTGACAGTTCTGTACCTAATCGTCAGAAGGACAATTTAATTCCTGCGTTTTTAACATCGTCAATGAAATCCCAACTCATTTTGGCTGAAAGGACAAAATTTATAACATCGCGTTTCAGTAGAACGATATATTGACGTTTATAGGTATATTCGGGAATTGGTCTTCCGTTAGATTCAAATCTAAGAACACACACAAATGTTAATGTACGACAGTTCGCAGAATTGAGAAACGCGCGATGAACGCATCAAATTTCAAATGACATAATGTATTTTTCTTGAAAGATAAAGAGGCCTGTTTCACCCCTTGCAAAGTCAGAAAATATTTCTATGAAATCATTCGTTGCTACATTACTGCTGCTACATATGTGCGCTTCCGTTCCAAAGAACAGATAAAGATCAGCTCCATTCTACTAACTCCTAGCATAACTCCTCCATTCAATGTATGTATTCG
Source organism: Sesamia nonagrioides (assembly GCA_017933935.1). Classification (NCBI taxonomy): domain Eukaryota; kingdom Metazoa; phylum Arthropoda; class Insecta; order Lepidoptera; family Noctuidae; genus Sesamia; species Sesamia nonagrioides. Next base: position 19,010 of record JADWQK010001096.1, read on the forward strand.
ATGTTGCCTACCCCATTGTGAAACAGGCCTATAGTGTTTATTCATATTATAATAGATTTAATTATTTATATTACATAAATCAATTTTTCTATAATAAGTATCATATGTCTTTCCAAGATGCTTAAGTAGTAAAAGTTTAGTAGGCTTATCATTTTCTCATAGAAATATATTTTTCAATAAATGTATACTAATATTACAGATATATTAGATAAAACTCTCAGTTTATTAGATATAATAATAATATGTAGAAGCATATAAAACAGGAAGGGAAATTAGATAATTAATTTAAACTACTCGAAACTTAATTAATTGATCATTAATTTAAACTAATAGAACTGATCTATCAGGAGAATGAAGATAGTCGCTGCCGTCTGTTTTTCAAAAATATCTATTTCATTTGTCACTGGGAAGAAATAAAGAATATTAAAATCCACGCGTTCATAATAAACAAAAGATTTACAAGCATACGATGAACCTGTTTATATATCTGAGGCATTCAAAATTGGACTTCTGATATATAAAATTTAACAAACGCAATTATTTCTGTGCGTTTTATTAAATTATTTTCATTATTTGGGTGGGCTGATTGGAATAACCACTTACGAAATAGCCCACGCACAACGGTCCACTTAAAAGACCAAGTGCATAAACCAAACCCATAATATAGAACTACTAGATATTGTTTACTCTTTCCTGTTTCCCGTGCCTGAATCACAGTATAAGTCAGGTTTTTCATACTGCAGATGACAATTTTACCATCAAAATTGTTAGATGCGCTTCCCTCTTATCTCCCTATATCCGCCCTTTTATACTGTTCTTACTTTACACTACAATCAAAGATTGCAGCAATAATTTCATATTTTACACCCGTTAAGTAGAGATTTTTTCTGAGAATCATTCCAAAATATTAATGTTAATATTTGTGTAGCGTGCCCGTTTCGTTCAGTTTCTTTTATTTTAGTTTTCGAATTTTAAAAAATAGTAACACTGATTCGCAAAACCTTCACCACCTCCTAATGAATTCACATTGAAGGTAAAGTGGCTCAACAAACGCCCCAGCAGCACTTTTGAGAGTCAGAAGAAACAAAACAAAGTCTTGTTTGACATCATAGGCATATCTGTAATGTCAGAAATATTGATTACGTTTCATTTAAACAAATATTGTCTTGTAAGTTCAATCCTGCACAATTTTTAATTATAAGCTCCTATTCTTCCTTACAATTATTTCACTACATGGTAGGTACATCAATTTATTGCTATGAAATTTATTTATTTTTACACCACACCTTGACATAGGTATAATTTAAGTTACAACTATATTTTAGAAGCAACCGGTGCAGATTAACTTAAATCAAATCAATCTTACTAAACATTAATTATCGGTAAACATGACTCAAAAAATTACAAAAACACCACGCAAAACGGCTATCGGCTCAGCATTATGCTGCTACCCTATACCGGTTGTTTACCTACCCTTTTATCTAGCGTTCTACCAACACCGGTGATTCATTATTTTAAGTCAAATGAAATTGTTACGTTTATGGCTTCTTGGTCCGGCCGCAATGCGATCACCCTGTACGAGTGTCATCATCAATAGGCAAGCAATGCTTACTACTCGTCACCTTTACTATGTAAACCGCAATGCTAAAGATCCAACTGTCGTTAGACAGTTGGCATCCCTAACTCCCAAAGATTGTGGTGAACTCTGGCAACAGAGTTCGCAGGAATATTAGCAGTTTCATGACTAGATAAGTAAGGAACAGCTATATTCCTTTTGATTCCGTTTTCCTATCAGGCTAATCAAACCCAAGGACAGCTTTGAATGCTTGGTCCAAAGGGTAGGCCTGCGTTCTGAACAGCGAATCGATGGTTCGCCCAGACAGGATCGTAACAACCAGGAATGAAGGCACCAGTATAATTGAGTACAAATTTTCGACGTCTGCAGTTAACTCTGTTTGATGTTGTCTCCTGTCTCTTTCTCTCTCTCTCTCTCTCTCTCTCTCTCTCTCTGTCTCTCCCTCTCTGTCTTGCCGAACAACGGAAACTCCTAGCCATAGGACCTGTGCATTATATTTATGCACGGGTCTTTGCCTCTTTCCCTATCTGTTCTTCCTTCTCTGCGAACACTTCGAAAACTAAAGACATTTCGTGGGTTTTCTTTAGCGAATTTGTATGTAGGCTAAAAAGTCAGTAGGTACCTGTTCCATTGTATTTTTAAGTAACGTCTTTTCAGGAAATGGCTTCTCAATTGGCTTTGAATCAATGATTTTTTTGAAGAAGTCGCGTAAAATACGTAAGATAAATAAAATATACTTTCGTTGAAAGTCCTAACATCAAGACTGCGAACATCTGTTGACTCATTGATAACGCCAGAGGAACATTTTATTTATTTTTAGAGAATATTTTTCTAGTTTAGGGCAATATTTTTTGTAATATTTCTTTATTTTGACTGTGTTATTTTCTAGAATGAATCATTCATCTTATAAAATATATCATAAGTGACTATAACTTTAACGCTTCCCACGACACATGCATTAAATAATATCATCTTCGTAGACATTCCAAAAACTTTCCTTTTAGATATAGTTAGAGATAGGATAGGATAAACATTCTTTTAAGACATTATGTAATTCAAAAATTGTTCTTAATTTGATAATTCTTGTTATTTATATTATGTGTATGCAAAATTTGTAGGTCTATTATGTAAGTACAACGCGTTTCGCAAATTTTCAGAAACATATTCAAATAATCTGCAAAATATAGTTACAATAAAATTAAGGACACTTGGCAATTATGCTCAAGCCAATATACTCTTGTAGAAGCAAAAAGTTTTTTTAGTGTATTTGATTCTGAAATATTTTTAGGACTTATTGAATTTGCGCTACGTGTACCTATATTAATAATTATTTTTACAGTTAAAATAAATTTTGGCCACCGATCGCTCTATTTAAGTATATTTACCAACTGTGTTTATTATTTAAAAATAAGACTTGTAAATTAAAAAAAAAATATTTAGACATCAAATTCGGAAATTGTGAAATTAAATTATTTATTCTTAAGATAATAAAGAAATAATCCAAATTCAAATTCAAAAATTTTATTTCGGATAAAGTATGTATATCCATATAATGTTAGTAAAAGTAAAGCTTAGCCTAATGTTAGTTATAAACTAACTAAAGTGGGTCTGGACTCTTATCCACCTTAAGAGGGGCGAGTCCCACCTGTCTGAAAACACATTCAGGATGCCCTTGGAGGAGGAGCACAAGCGCACTATCATGGAAGCAAAACGTTTCCGCATGATCGTGGGGAACCCGTCGACCCTCGCCTGCGCGAACATCCCTGACGCACTACAGCGCCACAGCAACCCCAAGAGCACCCTGAGTGCGTTATTAAGTTATTATACTGTACGCGCAGGTCGCTGTACGACCGCTGGGTATACGTGGTCCACAGGCTGCACGTGTAAAACGACTGGCAGGAGGCATTAAAAGACTTAGAACAGTGCACAAACCTGCGGGCCAGCATGTTGCAACGGACAGCCAACGACCTGCGCTCCCTATCAATGTCCACATTATCCTTTAAGTCGTCAGGGACCCAGTGACCCAAAACTCGCCCTAAAGGAAACCCAGAAAAAGAGATTTCAGGCAGCTGTTTATAGGTCAAGGTACCTGATTAAAAATCAACCACTCACTCTTATCGGTATTGTATTTGAGTCCATGAGTCACTGAATGGCACCTTTCACAAACTTTAAGAAGTTTTTTTCAAGCACCGATATATGGACTCAGCAGTATCACTACCATGCCCTCAGCGTAACTGATATTGTTCACGCAAACACCGTCCACGTGACAGCCGATTTTGGTGCTGCTGAGCTCACTTATCAGCTTATTTATATACAGATTAAAAAGACGGGGCAGCTTAGACCTCCCTGTCTTCCTGTGGCCACAGTATGTATAGGCCAACCCATACATACTGTGGCCACAGTATGTATGGGTTGGCCCATACATACTGTGCCTGCCCACCTTACTGTATTCTTTTGATTTCTATACCAAAAACTGATATAACGTCAGCCGGGACAGTAGTATCGTGAGTGAGCTTATGCCAGAGCAGGACTTAATCGACCAGATCGAAGCCCCTCGATAAATCCAAGAAACAAGCCATTAAAGGAGTCTTTCTATAAGTATAATATTGGACAGTCTGCTTAAGGCTCAAAATTGCACTATCTGTCTTTCATCTTCGATTATATGTTTAGCCAAGATTTTATCAAGCAAACTATCCAATACCTTAGCACAGACAGTGGCAAGTGATATCGGCCTACAAATGGAGATATCGGAGGCATCGCCTGTCTTATTTTTTACTAGCTGCCCCCTGCGGTTCACCCGCGTATTGATCAATATTTTTTTATATGCTCCGCTCCTATTGGTCGGAGCGTGATATTATATAGACTAACGCCTTCCTGGATTAATGGGCGCAACGCAAAAGATTTCTTTTAATCAAACAAACCAACAAATTCTTCAGCTTTATATATTAGTATAGATTACCGGCACAATGATCATTTTAGTAAGCTGGGCTGGTAAGTAACTATGGCTAAGACAAAGGTTAAAAAACATAGACAGCACTCGCGGTAAGTGTACCCCAGCGTGTTTAAGATGTTTGACACTGAGGCCGTCGTGACCGGGAGACTTACCCCTCACCATGTTCTGTGCACTTCTCGCAACTCCCTTAGCGGAGAACCTGACAGGGTGAACCCCGGTCACGACCGCCCCAGCGGAAATCTTAGACGACTCACCATAGGCACCCAAACGCGAGCCCAACTTAAAATTTTTGTGAAAAGCGTTAGGTATTTCAGTGGGGTCGCTCACGCCTGCGTCCCTGATCGGTATACCCAACGTATGTTTTAATTTATTTATTAATTTCAATTTGATGATGATGATTAATTTCAAAAACTTATTACATTGTTTAGTTTTATGACAAGACGCTAACATATGCATTTTAATTTTCTCAGGGCTGTTTTTTTAACTTAGTTTTAAACAGATTTCGCGATTTACACATATTTTCATAAATAATTCCGGAGGTAGGTTTATTATAAAACAGCCACATTTGATAACATAGTCGGATTAGTCGGGCATCCCAATGAGCCTCACGAACGTGTTTGTTCCACCCATGGAGCAAATATAGGTTGCACCCAACTACATATTTTCTTTATAACGCTTTTTAATTGAAGCTGTATGGGAGAGTGCGGCTCCTTTTTTCAAAATACCAATAAATTCATTATACAGCCTATGAATCAACGACCTATGCTCAGTTTTGAGACACATTATCAGCACAATTATGAAATTCTGAAAGAAAATCAATTTGTTTTAAGTTGCATTTCTCTCACCCCGTGCAACTTTATTACAAGAATGTAGGATTCAATTCAATAATTTTTGGTTTAATCAAATTAATTTTATACTCAATTACTAACAGAATATAGTGTGACATATACACACCATAAAAAAATTGAGTCATTATTTACCAAATTTCTAACGGCCTCTGTGACAATACAGTGATCACCCAGCGGAGAGAACCATTCGCGGAGCTAGTAAAAGTATGCGAATCTTGTGGCAACAGTTCAATATCAATGCAAGACCAAGATTGATCGGTACCTACACTTTGAAAGTAACTCACGTGAGAATCGTATCCCTGGGCGCGCATTAAAATCGCCCAGCACAAAAACCGATTCCACCTCACTGCTCTCAATCACTTAGATAATCTCACCTAAGAAACTTGTAAAATCTGTCAAATATTCAGCACAATGAGTGGGCATGTACACACTAAATATTAGGAACTACCGCTCGCCCTGCGCTATTTTAAAACACACGATACGATCGCGATCCTCATCAGGAATGAGGAGATCCGCAGAAGAACGAGAGTAACCGACATAGCCCGAAGAATTGCAACACTAAAGTGGCAATGGGCTGGACACATTGCCCGTAGGACCGATCCCCGATGGGGCCAACGGGTTCTCGAGTGGCGACCACGAACCGGAAGACGTAGCGTGGGTAGGCCCCCGACAAGGTGGACCGACGACCTGGTGAAGGTCGCGGGTAACCGCTGGATGCGGGAGGCGCAGGACCGGTTGTCGTGGAGAACCTTGACGGAGGCCTATGTCCAGCAGTGGACGTCTTTCGGCTGAAATGATGATGATGATGATACGATCACTAGAAAGAAAGAAAGAAAGAAAGAAAATAGATTTATTCAGCACAGACTTAAAGACACACAATACATCTAGCATTTATAAATATACATCAGGTAGCAACAAAATAAAATAAAAAAACTAAATAAAAAAGTAGAATAAAAACCAAACAAAAAGTAAAAAATCCCTGTTTAAAAATGGCAGCAAAGTGTGCCTCGTAGCTGCACCAAAAAGGTCCAATTCAGCAAAAATGCCAGGCAACTAGTGTCTGACGCTGGTTTTCAACTGAACCTGATGTGAGCAGAGGTGACGGATGTAAATCAGTTTTATACAACATAACGCAAAAACAAAAAACGAGTATGTGCAAAAATAGTGTGAGAATGACTAATAATAAATAAATTGCTAAAAAAAAAAACTAATAATAAATAAACTAAGAAAAGAAATACTGACAAATATAATGAAAGACTTTTGCTTGTGTAAATACCTACATAAATCCATTGAACTACCTAAACCTGTTTAAACTAGGATATGTATACATATAATTACAATCACAGATTAAAAATATATAAAACCCAATCATATAATATAAACGCAAATAAGTGAAAAAAAGAAAAAAAAATGAAACTGAATGTTAAATAATCAAATTGAAAAAAAATAAAATAAAATTAAACGAAAATAATAATAATAGTAACAACAAATTGAATGGAAAAATAAAAAAAAAAAAAAAACAAAAAAGAGAAAAAAAACAGTCAAATAAAAATCCAATGCAACACTGACACATACTGACAGGATAAGTACTTAAATTATATGATTGAGACATTCAGTGCAACCATGTCTAACTTCCTTTGAGCTTCTGTGAGGTACTGCCGTAAACGTTGTCTAAAGACGATTATGCTGTTTATTGCTCTAATTGGTGGTGGAAGGTTATTCCAAATTTTGGAAGCTGCGTAACGGAAGCTACCTCTAAAAGCGGCTGAACCATGCGACTGGGTCGAGAGTTGTTGCGAGCATTGCCTTCTTTCACAATCTCGTCTACTGGTCACCCAACTCAATTTGTCGTACAGGTACTGCGGTTTCTGGTATTTAATCACGCCAAACAGAAGGCACGCCAAATGTAGCTTGCGTCTCGATTTCATTTTCAATATGAAGTGTTTGTTTAAAAATGGGGTCACGTGACTTCTGAAAGGAATTGTGTAACAAAATCGAGCGCAAGCGTTCTGGACCCTCTGAATGAGCCGATCTGTGCGAGCCAGCAGGCGCGGGCCGTAGACAGTATCCGCATAGTTCAACCTGGACAAAACCAGGGTTTCAACCAGCCGCTCCCGCAGCGTCTCGGACAGGTAAGGCCTAATCTTGTATAGAACTTTCAGGCGGTAGAAACAGTTTCTGACCGAGTCGGCTACATGTTTTTCGAAACGGAGGTCTTTGTCCATGATAAGACCGAGATTCCGAGCCTCATATACTCGCTCAATCGGCCCGCCCATAAGGTGCAAATGAAACGATGCGGGTAATTTAGCCAGCTGCTGCCTTGTGCCAAATACCATGTACTTCGTTTTCGTTGGGTTCAGTGACAGGCAATTCTGACTCGACCAGTCCGCGATTCTACGAAGGTCTTCATTCAGATCTTTAATGGCAGTGTCGTATTCATCTGGAGTAAAAGAAATGTATAGTTGGACATCATCGGCGTATATGTGGTACTTACATTTCTGGAGGCACCGAATGATATCCGCACAGTACAAAATAAATATAATTGGACCCAATATAGATCCCTGCGGAACTCCTCTGTCAATGGAATTAAGAGTAGATGTAATAGCAGTGCCGTCACTCAAACATAGATCCACAAGTTGCTTTCTATCACTAAGGTAGCTGCGGAACCATTGCGTAGCTCTGGAATCGAATCCGTAGTAACGTAGCTTTGCTAGCAATAACGGAATATTAATTGTATCGAATGCCCGGGAAATATCTAGCAGGACCAGCAATGAGCACATGCCCTTATCCTGGGCTGATAGAAGATTGTCAGTCACATCCAGCAAGGCAGTGGCAGTACTGCGCTGTTTTCTGAAACCAGACTGCAAGTCTGGTAACACGTTATTTTGTTCCAGAAAATGCGCTAACTGGTGACCGACAACTTTCTCCAGCACTTTAGAAAGACACGGTAAAATGCTAATAGGGCGAAGGTCTTTTACTTCAATTGGGTTATCATTCTTTGGTAGGGGCCTAACGGAAGCTATTTTCCATTGGTCAGGGAATGTTGAAGTCAGTATTGAGCAGTTTATAATATCCGTTATTGCTGTTAGCGAGTATGGCAAAGTCATGTTTAGCATGTCGAGGGTAATGTTGTCATAACCTTGGGCGTTACTTTTAAAGTTAGATATAATACGAGAGACGTCGTTCTGTTCCACAGGATTAATTGAAAAAATTTCTTCACCATGGCTATTATTCTCAAAATAAGACATAAGAGCACTACTTGCAACTGGGTTGCCGGGAACCACCAAAAAAGTGTTATTAATTAAATTTGGATCTTTAAAATGCGCCGGAAGATCTAGTCTCGGTTTATAGGGCGCTAAAGTGGATTTCAAATTCTTCCATAGCAGTTTAGGGTTATTAATTTTATTATTTATATTATGTTTAAAATAGGCAACTTTTTCATTGTACAGAGAAGTTGAGACAAGGGATTTTAACTTTTTATAGTATTCTTTCTTAGAATTCGATTTCGTTTTCCTGAAGCAATTTAACGCATCGTCCCGTAAACGCATCATGAGCTTAATCGTATCAGTGATCCACGGACGAGACCTTTCCTTGACAGTACAAGTCTTGATTGGCGCGTGAACATCGAACAGGGAAATTATGCTGGAGTTAAATAACGACACCATGTCATCAACGTTGTCAAACGAGGATATGCTTTCAAGACATAAAAGCAACAAGTCCATTTCAAAATTATCCATGCAGACATTTTTAAGTGGCCTAAATTTAATTAAATATGGTTTAAACTTGTCACGCTTTATGTGAAATTCGCCAACTATAAAAGAATGACCGTTAAGTGAAACAAAAGATTCCACTGACACGTATCTTGCTCTTAGGTCGGTACACAGGAGATCGATGAGAGTTTCACTAGAGGCCGTGAAATGAGTAGGAGAGGTCACCAACTGCGTAAGACTTAGGGAGTTCAGAAATTCGAAAGTTTTTTTTTGTTTTTACACAGTTTGTGTCTAACACATTAACATTAAAGTCTCCTAGTAAAATAAAATGATCACAATTTCCCAGTGAGCTAAGTGAATCCGTTACAGCATCCAGGAAAAGAACAAGGTCAAGCCAAGGCGGCCGGTACGCTGTACCTATAGCTATTCTTTTACCGTTCACTGATAGCGTTAGCCACATCTGTTCGACGGATTCGAAACTAGCACAATCTTTAACCGAAACCGTCGCTAATAACGACTTCCTCCACAACGACGCTACACCTCCAAATGGTCTTCCAGCCAGAAAACCGGCAGATATGTCTACAGCAGATTTCCCAGTTTCTGTGAAGTCACCATCAATGGTCGCTAAGAAGGGCACGTCGTGGGGCAGCACTCAGCAACCAAGTCTCCTGTAACGCTATCGCGGTAGCTTGTGCACATAATTGACGAACGCAATCAGCTGATCGAGTTATTATTTAGAATTGAAAGTACATAGTTTTCTGTTCTACATAGAACCCATTATATTATCTAGTTATGTTCATCAATAGCCTATGTTCACCTACAGCAGTTCACTACTCGACATAGGCCCATCGATGATCTTCGTTCCACCTAGCCTGAGCCTATCTTATAGTTAAACGATTCGCGGTCGGCAGTTCAAGAACATGGCTAGTGTCTACCCTAAGGGTCGCCAGGTCTACGATCAGTATATGATACGATCTCAGACTCCAACGCTAATGCAGACGTTTTTAGGGTTCCGTACCTCAAAAGGAAAAAACGGAACCCTTATAGGATCACTTTGTTGTCCGTCTGTCTGTCTGTCTGTCTGTCTGTCTGTCACCACCCTTTATCTCAAGAACGCGTGGACGTATCAAGCTGAAATTCAGCATGAAATACTCGGGTCTATTGTCCCTTTAAGCTGTGAAAATATCAAACTTCTAAGCCAAGCCAATCAAAAGATACAGCTGATTATGTCGATATTTTCAACAAATTTTCGACACTCGCAAAGGAATCAAAACCTACAGGATACTTCCCGTAAACTCAGAATCTTGAAAATTGGCATGAAGCATTGTCATATAATGCAAATATAGGAAAAATTGCGAAAATCACATTTTTTTAGTTATATAACATAATAAACATATTTTAATAAAATGGAACTTACTACCTTATTTCTCACGAACGAATAAAGTTATCAAATTGAAATTTATACCAAATACCTAGGTCTATTGTCCTTTTAAGCTGTGAAAATATCAAACTTCTAAGCCAAGCCAATCAAAAGATACAGCCGATATGTCGATATTTTCAACAAATTTTCGACACTCGCAAAGGAATCAAAACCTACAGGATACTTCCCGTAAACTCAAAATCTTGAAAGTTGGCATGAAGCATTGTCATATAATGCAAATATAGGAAAAATTACGAAAATCACATTTTTTCAGTTATATAATATAATAAACATATTTTAATAAAATGGAACTTACTACCTTATTTCTCACGAACGAATAAAGTTATCAAATTGAAATTTATACCAAATACCTAGGTCTATTGTCCCTTTAAGCTGTGAAAATATCAAACTTCTGAGCCAAGCCAATCAAAAGATACAGCCGAGATGTCGATATTTTCAACAAATTTTCGACACTCGCAAAGGAATCAAAACCTACAGGATACTTCCCGTAAACTCAGAATCTTGAAATTTGGTATGAAGGATTGTCATATAATGCAAATATAGGAAAAATTCCGAAAATCACATTTTTTTAGTTATATAATATAATAAACATATTTTAATAAAATGAAACTTACTACCTTATTTCTCACGGACTAATAAAGGTATCAAATTGAAATTTATACCAAATACCTAGGTCTATTGTCCCTTTAAGCAGTGAAAAAATCAAATTTCTAAGTTAAAGCGATCAAAAGATACAGCAGTTTATACAGACACCTTAGACGAATTTCCGTCACACGCTAGGGAATCAAAACCTACAAGCAAAGACATTAAAATTATATTTACAATAGACAGGACATCACGAACAAAATCGTAAGCCAATACTTTTATCGACTTGGTTAAAAGTCGCTCAGTCTAGTCTGCGCGTCAGGACGTAATTTGTGTCCACCAAGAATAAACATTTTCTAAGGAAATATGCCATGTTGCGCTTTGTGTTACTGTACATCTCGTTATAGTAAAACGACTGGACCTAACTTCGGAATGTTTTTCTATGAATTATTTATATTTCGTCTGCAATTCAAATTTTAAAAAAATCTTAGTTCTAGAAAATTTTCCATTATTGTAAAAGCGCTCTCTTTTGTTGAGTAGTTTTACTATTTTCTTGTAGAGATGTAGTAATGTTGTTTATCGATTTAGTTATCGATAATACTTATTAAGATGAATACGTTTTGTTGTATTTTATTGACATTTAAAATATAGCTAAATAAACTTAAAATATTACTATATTTCAAGTTTATTTATTATTAACTCTATTTAAACATAATCATATCATATTAATAAACAAAATTGAATGAACAATTACTATAAATTCATTTATCTAGGTTTTTGTTATTTTTGGTTTCCGAATAAAAATAATGTCGTAGGGAAAAGTGGATACGATTTGTCTAGATAGACCGTAGAGAAGAAAATTGGCTTCCGTCTCATTCGTCGAAATTATGCTCAATGCATTTTAAAAGAGAAGTTATCTACTTTGGAAAGACTTGTCGCTCAAATTTAAAAAAAAAGAATCGGTACCTTGTATTAGAAATGAAATAGTAAGTTATTAATTTCAGTACTTTTTTACTTAACCGTAAAAATTGGAATAAAATTTACGGTTAAGTGGATAAGTACATAGATTACATAACTTATTTATAATGAAATATATTCATAAAATATGTAGGTACGTATATGTAGTACAATGATTGCGAGCTACTTTGTGATTTTGAGGATTCCGTACCTAAAAGGTAAAACGAACCCTATTCATGAGACTTCTCTGTTCGTCTGTCCGTCTGTCATCAGGCTGTATCTCATAAACCGTAATAGCGAGACAGTTGTAATTTTCAGAGATTGTGTTAGTATTTCTGTTGCCGCTATAACAACAAGTACTAAGAATAAAAATAATAAAATATTAAACGGTAAAAATTCACGTTTGTTGTATGGGAGCCCCCATACAACAAACGTGAATTTTTACCGTTTTTTGCTCCATATTAATAACGGAAACAGATAGACGCTTAAAATGTTCACATAATATTTGGTTATATATTTAAATTACAAATAAATAATTAAAATAAAATAAATCCTGAAGGCGGGCTCCCATACAATAACCGTGATTTTTTTGCCGTTTTTAAAGATAATGGCGTACGAATCTTGTAAAGGTCTTGCTCCAGCAGACTACCATTTTTGTCGTGATTTGGACAATTATCTACGTGACAAGAAGTTTTCCTTCCAGGGGGCAGTTCTGCTTTCACACAGTTTGTGCAGTCTAGATCCTCAGAGTTCCATCACAAAGGCATAAACGACCTTCCTATATATTGATTATAAATGAATTATTTAAAAATTAAAAAATAAGCAATTACTTAGATTTTCAGTACTAATCGGCAATTTTAAACTTTAACGCCTATTATATTAAAAGAATTATATAAATAAGAAACTTGTAAACTTGAAATTACCAATAATTATTCTACTTCCTAATTTTTTGTTTCAAGCTATCATAATGCGAAAAAACATCGTCGTAGTAACTTCTTTGAATATTATCGATAACTTTATATCGAAATGATACAAACCCTACCACAGTTTTTTGCATTGCCATTTAAAAATATTTGCAAACAAACGTGTAAAAAGAATAATTTTGCTAAAAACGAAATGCAAACGAAAATTGCAAAACAAAATGCGCTTTATGGCCTAAAAGGTCTATTACACTCAAAAATCGCAATAAACTGAGCGTTAAAATAATTCGTAAGCATAAAACATCTAAAATGCCAATAGACGGTGTCACGGTAAATGAATAGTAGCGAATAAAATTCTAAAACAGTTTTTGTTTGTACAAGACAAGTTTCACTTAATTTATTTACTTTTCAATATTTATTTACCCGATTTGAACTATACTAGGGTATTAAATCGGATCTGGCAACATAGACCACACTGGCCACCTACCGGGCAATAGCTGAATATATTTTATATAAACTTATTTCATTTTAACTATTTGATGTCTCCAATTGTCGATCTAATTTTGCTATATTGTACTAGATGGCGGAACTGAGCCATGGGATCACAGTTTTTCTATGCCCTCTCTATATATCTTAAATCTCTTTGCCTACAAGGTACTTCCCGTGAACTCAGAATCTTGAAATTCGGCACGAAGCAACGTTATATTATAGTACAGACAGATAAAGGAAAAATTGTGAAAATGATAAATTTGAAGTTACATAAAATATTAAAATATTATTTTTGCTTACATGACATAAAATATTTTTTTTATAATTATAAACTTACTACCTACCCTTTTTCACATGAACGCGTAAAGATATTAAAGTTGAAATTCATATCAAACACTTCTTAAATCTAATTGCCTCTAAACTGTGAAAAATTCTAAATCAATGCTAGTATTATAAATGCGAAAATAACTCTGTCTGTCTGTTACGCTTTCCCGCCTAAACCTCTCAACCGATTTTGATGAAGTTTGGCACAGACAATCTTTAGACCCTGAGAAAGAACATAGGCTACCTTTTATCCCGGAAAAATTTGATGTTCCCGAGGGGAATTTAAACAGCGCGATATAACCGAACTCCACGCGGGCGAAGCCGCTGGCGGAAAGCTAGTACGTCATAAATTGTAAACCGCTACGTTTGTACGGCGGAACCCTCGGTGTGCGAGTCCGACTCGCATTTGGCCGGTTTTTTCCAGCTCAGCCAGATTACCGAAAGGTACTCAATTTACTTAAATGTCTGATTCAAACTAAATCTGGAGATTCAGATGCCGCCGATTTTCATAATCAATTGTACAAAGTCTTGTGAAGTCAGTCAGTTGTCTCAAACTAATGGAAATAATTGAAAAATGAAAATTATCGCCCCATATTTAAGCTATGTTTTTCTCTAAAGTTCTGGAATAAGTGCTATACATAGATAGGAGTTTATTCGGTCAAGCAATGCTGTATTGGCTTAGAACAATATGGTTCCCTTAGATAAATTTTCATTATTTCCAATTTGGTATTGTCCAATGAAATCATAACCGTTACATGGATAAACTTTGTAAAATCGATGTTATCTACATGTATTACTTGCCTTGCAAGTGCTTCGTCCGAATAGATCACCGTCTGCTTCTTCAGAAGCTTTTAGGTGCAGAAATACACGGTGACCTGTTTCGTTGGTATTCGTCCTATATAGGTAACCGAACGCAGGCTCTAATGCTACATAGGTTGAAAAACTGTCTCATCAGGAAAACTATCCCAAGTCCGATGCGCCACCTCTCTTAATAAAATAGCAATAAAGTTCTTCATGAAAATCCGTCCATAGTGCTAATTCTCCACGCGCTGCCTTCGTCATCTGTTGGTATCACTGGTCGCTAATAGATAGCGCTGTGGTCGTCAACAATTTCTATCTGGCTTTTTCGTAACAATGTATAGCATAATAGCCCGGACAAAATATATATACAAGGTTACATTAATTCGCACAAAGCTGAAAATTGGTATAAATGTGGGAAACTTTAAGAAAAATTCCACTTGAACCGACGTGTGGAAACAAAACATTCCAGGTCAAAGGTTGGAAGAATCGTTTTTTTTTGCATTTTTCTAGCTGAAAAATGCAAAAAAAAAAACGGTAAATTTCATTATACAAATAATTAGGACAAAAATTGAGTATTGTTTATGTGGAAGCATTAGGAACGGGGAGTAAAGTTCACTCATCCTCCATAAGGGAGGATCCTCCGACCAGACGGGTGTAATGTCTGGCTGGCACTTGCCCAACGGTTGAAATTAGGAAGTTGTATATATGCTACTTGCACGGTAAACTCTGATTTCGAGATGTAGAATTCGGGTGACGTCAGTATGACGCATTGTTTATTTTTGGCGTTTGTAGGTACCGCTACAGTTTAATATATTTATTTATATTTTTTTTTCAAAATTTGATCTGACGTGTAAACCGCAACGATGCAACGCAGTAACTGCAACACGGTATTCTTTATTCTGTATTAAGCGTCCACTCAATAATTAAAAATTAGTAACATTCTATTAATATATAACTAATAATACCCACACATTCTTATTTTCATGAACAATTCGAAATTTGAATCCCATAAACTTATTTGTTGTCAGTATTCTAAAAAAAAGGTTTTTACTGTGTTGTTATAGTACATTACGATATAAGTGCGTAATGATGGTTATAACATGCGAGGCGGAATTTCAGCCCGAGCCGAAGGCGAGGGTGTAATTGAGCCGAGCATGTTATAACCAATACGCACGTATATCGTACGACGTTTTTTAACACACTTGCGAGGAAACAGAAAAAAAGTATTTTATATTCTGTTCATTTTAAATAAACTCAATCTGTAAATGCACACTGTTGCTTTCCCGCCATTAGTATTATTATTTGCAATTTCAAATATGGAACAGCGCGCAGCGCGAGCCGTGCGGCGGCGATCAGTTCCATAATTACTTGAAATGGAAAATAATGCTGTTATGGAATTTGTATGGACTATAACTTAACTATTTGCTTTGATAACACACGCGTTTGTTATGGCCTGCTTTACATATTTAAAACCGGTGGGATTACATCAGCTTTACGAGCAAGGGTGTTAAAAAATATACATTGGAATTACGATGGAATCATTTAGAAGTGTGAAAAGAGGAGAAATCAACGATTTCCGTGATATGACACTTTGGCAACATACTTCGGATTATATATTTTTTTTTTATAAATTATAAACTAGTGCTTGACCTCAATCCCGCCTGATGGTAAGCAGTGATGCGATCGTTGATGTTAAAGCGCACTACTTTATTAAGAGCCTATTCATTCTAGCCTTGAAGACACTCAAATTGTAGTCTGACGGAAACACAGCCGCTGGCAAACTGTTCCAGTCCCTCGATGTACGCGGTATAAAAGAGGAAGGGAAACTCGCCCTACGATGGGTCGTCCGATGGTGGAACAGAGATGGGGAATTAAATCAGGCAATTCCCTTGCACACTCACCAAAATGCATCCTATAGAAGATCGAAAGGCTGGATAGGTACTCTACGCCTGTGCTCAAGGCTTGTGAGACCGTTTCGAGTTAAATTTGGATCGCCAATCAGCCTCTTCGTACGCCTCTTCACTGAGTCCAAAGTACTGATTCAAGTGACATTTCGCAGCACCAACCCAAATGTAGCTGCAGTACTCAACACATGAGCGGACCTGTGCTTTGTACAACATTAGAAGCTGCCTTGGTGTGAAGTACCGCCGGACCTTTACGATGACGCCAAGTTTCCTGGCAGCCACCTTGGCCTTGGACTCAATGAACGGCCCAAAATTTAGGTTCGAGGACATCTCAACTCTCAAAATCTGAAGGTGGTCGGTGCACTCCATGGATACATTTTGAAAAGTAGGAGCCAAGCTGAACGGACTTGTTTGGCGGTGAAAAGACACGCCTGTGTTTTGGCGGCATTGAATGCTACAAGATCGGCTTTGCCCCCATTCGGAGACTGCCTGTAGTGCAGCACTCGTACACTCTACCATAGCCTCTCTTTCGGACCGGATTGATTCCTTACTAGCCCGAGCCTTCGGCAGGTATATCTCCACAACTGTGTTGTTATCTGCATACTCATAAATACCGGGCATCAACAGATCGTTAATATGCAGCAGGAGCAGAGTTGAGAGAACAGACCCCTGAGGAACACCGGCATTGGTCGACACGGACTCCGATGAGCATCCGTCGATAACAACTCGGAGGGACCGTCCAGTCAGGAAGTCTTTTACCCAGCCAGTCAGGCCAGCGGAAATGCCGTTCGCTGGAAGCTTACTCAAAAGGTCAGCGCGCTATACCCGGTCGAAGGCCTCCGAGACATCAAGGGGGACGGCAATCGCTTCCCTATTTTTCTTGAGCGCCTCGCCCCACAAGTGAGTGGCATACACTAGTAGGTCCCCAGTTGACCGATTGCAGCGCAACCCGTACTGTCGGTCACTGAGGAGATCGTTACCTTCCAGGTAAGCCAGAAAATTCTTGTATATTTTTTTTTGAGCTCGTATTTGCTTCATTCACGACTCTTTTTCCTCTATCAAATCTGGGTTCGTCAATGGGTGGATCAAGTCGTAGTGGCCTAATGGTTAAAACACCAGTCTCTCAAGTATGAATTCGCGTGTTCCATTCCAGATCAGGCAAGTACCAATGTAACTTTTCTAAAGTCATATGTACTTTCTCAATTATATCTTGGACACCAATGACTGAAGGTGAAGGAAAACAAACTGCACCGATGTTAATAAGGCGACTGATTTGTTGGTATCTGCTCTGTCGGGGGCCGTAAAAGACAACTCTAGACTAGTGTTAATACCTAGTAGGAAACTAGTCAGTAAGCCGTGGATTACAAGTGGGTTATTGAAGTGCATGCGGAACCGGGATAACTTTACAGGAAGTTAAAACGAGCCCCAAACAATGAAGTACTTCTCACAACTTACAAGCGGTATAGAAACTATTGCACTAGACTTCTTAAGAAAGCCAAAAGGTACCATGAAAGGCAGGAGATTGAGAACGCAAGTGGCAATAAAAAGAAGATTTGGGATACTATAAAGCAGATTGGTGGCTCCAGCGGGGTGATTGATCACTCCTCCTGTCTCATCTCAAGCGGCAACCCGGAAGGGGATATCAGTGAGGTAAATCGTTACTTTGCGAACGTGGGACGTAGCCTGGCTGAGCAAGTCAGTTCTCAATCGTTCTCGTCCGAGGACGCGAGGACTGATGATTCTGCGAGGACTGCTCCTCTTCATTCCTTGGTCATGTTCCCCACGAACGAATCGGAGATCCTACGGCGCGTTCAAGGTTTGAGGGATGGTTGTGCTGTTGGACTTGACCAGATCTCAGGCAGGTTCCTGAAAAGATATGCTCACTCACTGTCCCCCGTTATTACCCACATCTGTAACCTCGCTATATCTACAGGGACATTTCCTCAAGCGTTTAAATCAGCAATCGTAAAACCCATTCATAAGGGTGGTGAAAAGGACTGTGTTACCAACTTTAGGCCCATCTCCATTCTTCCAACGCTATCAAAAATCCTGGAACGGCTAATGAATAACCAGCTCATTAAGTTCCTTGAGGTTAATAACCTTCTTTCATCTTCCCAGTTTGGGTTCCGGCGTGGAAAATCTACCAATGACGCGGTACATGAATTGGTTAACTAGGTTATAACCAATTTGGATAGAGGGAGGAAATGCTTGACGGTGTTTCTGGACCCGGCTAAGGCCTTTGACACGGTTTCTGTCCCACATTTATTGCGTAAAATGGAAAATCTGGGAGTACGGGGCCTTCCCCTAAACTTGTTCCAGAACTACCTATCTAACCGGAAGCAGCAGGTTAGAATTGATGATATGTTAAGTGGCGAGGAGTCTGTGACCTTTGGGGTGCCTCAGGGCAGTATTCTAGGACCGACCCTCTTCTTGGTCTACATCAACGACCTGTGCCAGCTTCACCTCAGTAGTGGTCAAATCTTTACTTTCGCTGATGACACTGCTCTTTTCTTTACCAGTGATAGCTGGGAGGGGGTTTTTGATGTGGCCCAGGAGGGGATTAATAAGGTCGTTGCTTGGTTACGGAATAATTTATTAACGCTTAATGCCACAAAAACTAAATATGTGGCTTTTGCTCATCGTTCGCACATGCTACCCTCTCGGTCGTTGTCATTAACAGTCACGTATGTTGGACAAGCGGTCATCATTGCATATGTCCATCTCTTCAAAGGGGTGGATAGCATTAAATATCTTGGAGTTACATTGGACCAACTCCTTAGCTTCAAACCACATATAGATGTTATGGTAACGAGATTGCGTAAACTCATTTATATTTTTAGGAGCCTGAAACATGTCGCTAACTTTCGTATCATCAGGATGGTTTACTATGCCCTGTGTCAGTCGCTTATTGACTATTGCATCATCTCTTGGGGAGGTGCTGCAAAAACGCACTTGATTGAGGCGGAGAGAGCTCAACGTGCAATACTTAAGTTTGCTGCGGGTCTTCCCTTCCGTTTTCCAACAATCGAGCTGTACAGGAAATGGAATGTACTGTCTATAAGACAAACTTTCGTTCTGCACACAGTACTCAAAAAACACTCGCAGCTTATTTATGACCCGAATCTTTTAAAAAATAAGCGGAGAAAGGATGCTGTGTGTAGAGTGAATTTTTTCCGTTTGCCTCGGTCCCACAGGTTTTTCTGTTACCTAGGGGATTACCTATATAATACTATCAACAGGGTTCTTAATATTTACCCACTACAGAAACTTAATTGTAAACGAAAGGTAACGGAATTTCTGAAAGCACTTTCCTATGAGGACACTGAGAGGTTGCTCCATTCACTTAAATAATATTTTTGTCTTCAAATAGCTATCATTCACCGTATACATACATACCAGCCACCACTCACCTTCACATTCACCATCGTTCACCTACTCACTCACCATCTACTCTTTGACTGCTTCTATTTTTGTATTTAGTTTATATTGCTGTTTTTATTTTATTTTATTTTTTATTTTTATTCTTTTATTTTTTTTTTCTCTTTTGTTCATCCTCATTGCTGTAACTTCTCATTTTTATTTTATTTTACTTTTTTGGTTTAAATGGAAAACACGATACTTACCTGATTGTTTGTATAATGCCACTAAGTGGAGCCTGGTGACCTGTACTACAGGTTTTTCGTAAAACCTACTTCAGGCACCAGCTCTCACAATGTGAATTTATAATATTTTTAAAAATTGTTAAATACTGCAAAACCATTGTGAGAGAAAATAAACGAATTTATTATTATTTTTATTTTGAGGAAACCTGGACTTTAAATCTGAAATCGCCAACCCGCATTGAGCAAGCGTGGTGATTACGCTCAATTGATGGGAAAAACGCAGACATGCACCGGTAGCGCCTAGTATAATTTAACAGCAATGCATACTGAGCATACCTTTTGCGTATACGCATATTTCTTAATTATCTGTCTACTTGTCTTGATAATATATAGTGCAATGTTTGGTGTTAATTTAGTTAAATAAATAGTTTTCTACATTGTAAAAGTCTTGATCTATTCCTGTCTGAAATCGCCAACCCGCATTGAGCAAGCGTGGTGATTACGCTCAATCCTTCTCTGTATGAGAGGAGGCCCGTGTCCAGCAGTGGGACGATAAAAACTTTTAGTCTTGATCTATTCCTATTTCATCAGGTTATGGGGCCAGCACGCTTCCAAAAAGCCCCACCAACGAGTCCTGCAATGCTTTAGATGAAGAATTTTGGCCTGAATCATCAGCTATTACTATTGTTGTTTACTGTGATAATCAAAGTGCCATTCGCATCTCAGGAAATGAAAGTTATCATCAACGCAGAAAACACATCGATGTTCGCTATCACTTTATCAGAGAGAGGATTGCTAACAAACAAGTCCTAGTAAAATACCATAGGAGTCAAGATATGATTGCGGACATTTTGACCAAAGAACTGCACAGACCAAAACATGAAGTTTTCAGCATAGCAGTCTGCGTTCAGGAGAGAATGTTGGGAGAAACGCAGACATGCACCGGTAGCGCCTAGTATAATTTAATAGCAATTCATACTGAGCATACTTTTTGGGTATACGCATATTTCTTAATTATCTGTCTACCTTTCTTGATAATATATAGTGCAATGTTTGGTGTTAATTTAGTTAGATAAATAGTTTTCTACATTGTAAAAGTCTTGATCTATTCCTGTCTGAAATCGCCAACCCGCATTGAGCAAGCGTGGTGATTACGCTCAATCCTTCTCTGTATGAGAGGAGGCCCGTGTCCAGCAGTGGGACGATAAAAAAAGGTTGATGATGATGATGAATTAATTAAGTACCATTATTAATTATATAAACTGATATTCATCGACGATACGATTAGCGCAGTAGCCGAGCGATCAACTGCTGTGCTGCATGTCGCGGGTTCGATTCACGAAACGAGTTCTTCCGAAATACTGGCTGTTTGTGTTTGTAACTTTATATTATGTTTGTAAAAGTATCCACGATACAGGAAAAAGTCTAGTGTTAGGCTAAGTTTATTAAAAAAAGCACGGAATAAAGAAAAAAAAGTCAAATGTTCCCATGGTCGATTCTAATCCATCATTATACATATGTATAGCCTTTTCCCGTCTATGTTGTAGCTGAATATCAGTACAATACATATATTGTATTGTGTGCTCTATGCAGGCTCTGCACAGAGGGCTGTCCGTTATGCCTATTGTGTGGAGATGCTTATTCAGCGAGCAGTGGCCCGTAATGATCCCCGTCATCAATCGTAGGCTTTTCCTATCCAAGCGCAGCAGCCTTTTGGTTAGCTTGTCATCCAGGGATGGCATAGCCTCCTTGGACTGCCTGCAGCCCGGTGACGAGGACCTCCAAATCTCCGCTTGTTCGTAGGTATACCTTTGTAGCCATCTGCGTATTTGGATGAAGGGGATGAGCACAATGGGCTCTGGTCCGCTGACCAACGCGCTGGATGCCCTTCTAGCCAGCTCGTCAGCTGCGTCATTACCCAGTGAACCGCTGTGACCCTTTATCCACCGTAGTGTCACAGTGTTGCGGTCTGGTGCGGTTATCCATACCAGTGCATTGAGCCACCCATGTTTCTTCACTTGCCTGTGCGCCAGGGCCAAGCTTGACCCATGAGGCATCGGTTTTGTGAACCCCGTCACGATGTGCGGATATCTCTTTGAGGCGCGCGTGAAACACAACGCGCCGTCGACCTGGTCCCTACCGAGCGGCAAGCTGCCTACTGCTCATCGCCCGCAAGCCCGCGCCTGTGGGAGTTCGATGTTCTCTCCCGACCAGAGCATCTCCTGTGGGTGATACCCTTTGGTAGGAGTAAAACTGGTTGCCAGGTATTCGGGCTTCTGACGACCCGTAACGACTGTTAGGCCGCTGCATCGAATCTTGCGGGCAGCGAGGCGGCGGCGGCGGCGGCGAGTGAGCGGCAGGATCTTATGCGTAAAATCAAACGGACCGGTTCTCGAAAACAGCGACGCGGGAGCGGGGCGGTGGCGGGCATCGAGCGGTGTACTTCTCGCGCTCGAATCTTGCGGGCAGCGAGCGGTGATCGAGCGGTAGGAATAAATTTGAATAAAAAAGATGTTGCCGGCATTGTTCAGACATTTCTTTCGCGAATAAAAACAAATATCTACGCGACACAATCGTGAACACAACACTTCGCGGCTATAGTGACGCGTGATCTGCCCGCTAGTTTAGAGATCGGGTCTTCGATGCCCGCCCGGCTCCCGCGCCGCCGTCGCCGCCGTCCCGCTGCCCGCAAGATTCGAGGCAGCGGCCTTACAGATGCACGAATTACAGCCGGGACCAACGACCTCATGTGCTTTCCGAAGAACGGAAGGGTAATGGTATGTAAAGATGGTCCATCGATAGACAAAACATTGCAAAGTTATCATTAGTTAGCCATCAACCCCTCCGGTCGTTTTCTATTTATTTTTTCCTTTTTCAGGTCGTTTTCTATTTGTTATAAACAGAATTATTACTCATTTAATGGTATTATATAACCAATGATATAAGATTTATTTCACTTGACAGCCTCCGTGCCGTAACGGTAGCAAACGCGGCCGCTGCCCAAAGAGACGCGGCTTCAATCCCCGCGCAGTGCAAATATTTGTATGCATGAATATGAATATTTGCACTGATCTAGTTGTGCCTCGAACAGCACGTTAAGACGTTGGTCCCGTTGCCATACGAATGTCTAGGCAGTCGTTAAGTCGTTTGTGGAGGTCAGACAGCAGACGATTCATGGAAAATATCGAAGCTTAGCCAAAATCAGCCGTTGGACTGGTTCAGCGGACCCCAGACTACAAAGCTGAAAAAGCTTTGGATGCGACTGGGATTATCGCTGAGATGATGATGATGATTAGATTTATTTCGCTGACATAGTTATTATAAAATATCTGTGTCAATAGACACAGATATTATGATGATGATGATGTTGTATCGAGTAATAACTCGATACATCATCATCATCATTATCAATGCACCTTTTTATCGTCCCACTGCTGGGCACAGGCCCAACAGTGGGTCGATAAAAAGGTGCATTAGCGTTGGAGTAAGAGAGGAGACCTGTGTCTCCTCTCATACAGAAAAGGATTGAGCGATACACCAATATATATTATAGGATGTACTACATACTTGAAATCAAACCGTACTGACTAGCATTCAAACTCACACTGGGTCCTTGGGTGGAAAATTATGCACTGGTTACATATCCAATGTAACAATATAAACCTCAACCTCAACCATCATGGAAATGTATGAGAACGGCATCTAAATAAAAATTATGCACACAGTAAAAAAGTAATAAGCTAGTTCGACCACGAAAATTAATCATCTGTGGAGAATCAACAGCTCGATACATATGTACAAAAATATGTACATACAGTTATCACCCATCAAAACTCATTTTTAGATCGGGAGAAACAAACCCAAAAAGTGTTTTTCCACCTGATTAATACACACATACGCTTACATAATGCGTGAGTAGGTACGCTTAGCAATTAGGCATATACATAAATAAATAAATGTGTAAATGTACCAGTCACCCGCAAGCAGTGCTCGCGGACCAACCGCACCAGACATTTGGACTTCGTTCAAGGTGTCATCGGTAAGTCAACTAATTAGCAATCCGAAAAGCTATCCAAACTCTTTTCATTCATTAACATACATATAACCTCGTCTTCTCTGATTACAATCCATACACATAGCCTCCAAAATCGTGAACGGTGGTCCTATAGTTTTAACTGATGACGCGAAATACTCACCAAAAATAAATTCATGCTCAATCTTATATTTAGCGCGCCTGCGCGGACTTAGACGTGTCGGCCAGTTGAACCGGGATTCAGTGCAGATCGCCAATCGGTTTCGATCGGGAAAAAATAAATAAAACAAAAAAAAAAACGCGTCTTGTTCATCCTATGTCAACAAACAAACACCAGGGATGGTGAGGACTCCCGAGAGAAGTGCCCTGAACACTTCAAGGTAACGCTTCGGTGCATTAGTCCAAAATAATCTGTTGGCCAATGATCATAGTACACAACTTATTCACACCTATTTCTACACGAGCCCACGCAAACATAACGTGTTTTCAGTCAGAGATTCTCACATTGAAACGAAATGTTGTGTTCTTAGTTTATACGGTGAAAAAGTGAAAATTTTGCGGGGTTCGTGCATTAATAATTCAAAATTATCATAAAACCCCGCTCAAAACATTGTGTCCGGCAAATCTGTTAGTAGAAACTATTTTTCAAGTTAATTAAATTCAATAATCAAACATATGGAATCTGAATTGTCACCAGATAAAGGAAAAGATTTACCAGCAGTTCCAATAAAAACATATCAATGGGAGGATTTGAGAAGAGCTCGTGAAGCGGGGGGATACCCATGGACGCACCTACTAAAGGAACCACTTCGAGGTGAAATAACTGCAGAGGATATCATTAGAGAAACGACGCCGAGAAGAAGTATGTCACGAGAATTTTCACGTTCTCGAACACGTTCGCCGGTGGACGGCGACGTTCAAAGGATACTGAACCTTGACTCTTCACCTGGCAGCAGTCGCAAACATGGCGAAGAAGGTGAAGATGAGGGAGTGCATGTACCGAATTTTTCTAAGGAAGTATCGCTAGATTCCGAAGAAGATGTCATAAATCAAGCTGTGAAAGCATACATGGTTAAACGTCCTGAAAGTCAAGCTAGTACTCACTTAGTTACGCCTGCTGAAGTACCCAAAAATGTGTCCCCTAAAGGTATACTTAAACGCCGAGTACCAGAACAGGAGTATAATATAGGAGTAACCTCAGAAATAAGGGAAAAAACAAAATGTTGTCACCCTTTGGTAAATAAAATCAAACATTTAGCAGACAAAACCTTACATAAACTTGAACGCAATGAAAATGAAAAATCTCCCATATCAAAACGCAAAAAAAATGATGAAGCTCAGGAAATAAGACAACTAAGATCGTCGCCAGGAGCCGTTAGAAGACAAAAATTCGGGGCTATTAAATTAGGAAGCTCTGATGAAATGAGTAAAACTATGATAGTAGACACGCCACCACCGAGAAAAAAGAAAGACCATATTTACGAAGACATAGAGGAAGGCAAAGATGTGCATTTCTCACCAGATGTGGAGAATCAGGGCCTTAATAAACTGGAAGATGAAAGTAACAGCAACAAGGAAAACGAAAGCCTGTTGGAGAAGAAGTCGATCGCTTCCCAAGATCCTAGCTTGGTTATGGAAAACGCTAGCTTAAAATCCGAAGAGCACGTCATGGAAAAATTGCATAAAATGGATAATGTAAATAAGGAAGCTGTAATTTTGGACGAAGAAATGGATCCAGATGAGCCCAATGTAGACGAGATTTTTCAAAACCAATTAGATGAAAGAGGACCAAGCAACGAATCTCCCAATATTACCATTACAGAATTAACAGGAGAAGATGCAGAGGTGACCGGAGACCAGCCTGCTGCAACGCCTATAGAATCATCACCCAGCCCCAGCCCTCACGACGCCAACGATCGACAAAATTTAGAATACCCGAGAAAATGGTCTAAACCCAGCAGGTAAATATTTTATTACTTTAACATTACTTAATATTTTAACATAATTTAATATTTTTTACATTACAAATAACTCCAATGTACATCATACGTAACTGTGACATAACAACCGTGTTCAACACATGCAAAGCGAACGCGCTAGCTTCTGACCGTTTGATAAATATAGCTCGGTCCAACCGATCTTCCTGCACATTGGGGAAGCTCTTTAAAATTGTCATCAGTGATCAGTGCTCGCGGCTGCTTTCACGTCTGTGATTAGTTCTTTTACTGCACAGCTTTGGCAAACACGCTTAATGACTCATTGCCCGCGTGCAAATGACAGTTCGTGTAGTTTACGGGAAACGAGTAACTAAAATAAATATGCCCTGGATTCGGTAGTTGGTAGTAATGACGACACTTCGGCGATGGACATCCGAAGGTGGTGCTCCTATAGAGCGTCCTGTGAGGCCAACTCGAGAAGGCAGCGCTCAGATATTTACTCCAGACGTCCGTTGTGGTTGTCAGTTTTTCCAATGTGACTCTCTCCTCCCAGAGAGAGTGAATCCAGTGGGTACTAGGCCGACGTCGCGAGCTAGTAATTTAATTTCGTACGAGAGGTAAGTCAACCACCTACATTCATTTTGGACGGTTTTGATGACATTTTATAACTAAAATTACGAACTGTAAAATAATATGAACAACATCTTTCGCCCGGCAGCTGCGGCTAAAACGAGCGCCGTCTGTTGGCCTAATTGTGACTCGAGCAATGTGTGTGTGAAGTTTAAATATAACTCAAATCTTCTGCGACGAATCACAATTTTTGCGATTTGCACTTCATTTTTATGTTATGCTCTTTACTTCATTTTTATGCTCTGCGACTGATTTACTGCTATTGACAAAGTCATTTTATTTGGTTTGCGAATGTATGTTACATGCAGTGCTGTACTCACAGTGCTACTTCAATTATAAAAGACTGTTATTTTTTTACAGTGATCACGAATATGAAATCATCGAAAAGCCACCACCAAATATTATTTACACTTCTCCGAGTGTAGATGAAAAACCAATTCAATTGGTTAAAGCAGATGATGAATTGTCAAGTACCACTTCTCTGGAGAGAAAATATTTACAGCATGCATCCGATGAAGAAGAAGAACAATTAGATGAAAATTTACATTTAAACGATGACAAGAACGAAGAAATGATAAGCGCAGAAGCACTTCAAAGAGACATCGAAGATAGGTATTTCGTAAACACTCCTTCCTCAACATCGCGCACAGAATGTGAAGTCAGCACTAGTCAAGTTGACTCGTCTGCATTAGAACAATTACCTTTAAAACGCGACAGTAGATCAAAGAATGCTGAAAGCACTGACAGTAAAATTCAGCAGCGCATCAAGGAAGGTACAGGGAAATTAAAATCGCAAGCAGGCAAATTGAAATCAAAATTACAAAGTATAAAATCAAAGCAATTTAATATGTCTGAAAAACCTAAGTCTGAGCGGCCTAAATTCAAAATGCCACAAAGGCCTAAGATATCTCTTCCAGATCGACCCAAATTCTCATTACCCGATAGAAGGAAATTCAGTTTACCTGATCGACCAAAGTTTAAAATTGCTGAAAAACTAAATCGATCTAAGTTCACGTTGCCAGACAGGCCTAAGTTTTCCGTGCCCGACCTACCTAAATTCAGAATGCCTGACAGACCCAAAATAAACTTCCCTAGTCTTGGTAGGAAAAAAGAATACAATGTAGATACTGAATCAACGGAAACAAAAACGGAGCCTACACACGTTGCTACTGTTGAGTTTGAAACTAGAACTTATCCCAGGCTATTTAATAGGAAGAAAAAGTCAGAAATTGCCAAAACGTCATCATCACCGACATTAAACAGGGAAGACACACCACCACCCACGTTTACCTTTACTAGGGTTAAAAAACATAAAGATGAACCAGCTTTCATCCCTGATAGTCCTGAAGAGCCACGAGAATACGGAAATATGGAAGAGCCCCGAGAATACGGCAACAATGATGACTCAAACTTTGAGATAGAAAATAACAGGCAAATTGAGACCACCTATGACTTTGACAAAGTGGACAACGAATACATGGACGATGAACCTGAACCTTCTCACCTGGAAGACGAACGTAATGCTTCATCCATTCCCGATATTTCACCATCTAAACAAGAATACACGCATGTCATAACCGAAATTAACAACGACGAATTTTTTGTTCGACCGAGAGGTATTTCTCGCGAAGATATTCAAGCAAGGGAATATTTGAGCGATGAAACACGAAAAGCGTTCCAAACCCCGAAGAATATTCTCTCACTGATAGGGAACAATTCGGTAATGAACGACGACAATATGTACGTCAATGATCAAGATGCTGATCCTGAGCTGATGATCGATGACAACGAACCGATGAGGTATTCCACTGAAGATTTAAATGATAAAGATGATGGTTATTATACATTTCCACCAGTAAGGCCATCAAGAGCTAAGCGGAAGAAGAAAGCGGAGGATTTGACTCCATACATGGACGATAGTGTGAACGCCAGTATGCAATTTAGTGAAGTAGACTTAGGTTTGGCAGAGGATCATCAAGATGAACATATAAATTGTGATGTGGAAGATAACATTAATATGCCTATCAACAATCACCTAGATTTCACTCCTACTACTGATTTGCATTCTATACATGAATATGCCAACGATGACGTTATTCAATACCCGGACAACGTTCCCATACAGTCACAAACTCTACCGATGCCACCAAAACGGAAGAAGAAGTTTAATAAAAAGGATTTGAAGCATTCATCTCTGAGCGACTTCAACAACGTCGCACCGTCGGAGCTATGGGAACAGCCGCAGGAACATGGAAATACGGACGATGTGAGTATTACATTTTACAGCATTACATACTACCTAGAAACGTAATGACGACAGCATATCAGCTACTACAATCTGTCAGATTTCTTTATTATATTTTCAAATATATCGCTACAGCACTAAGGTTCTTGAAGCTTGATCTACTGTCGCCAGTATAATCCATCGCATGCCCATGGTAACAATTCGACTTTGACCATGCCTTCGTAGCAGTACTTAGTACCATTCAACTTTTGCGGTGGTTGACCGTACTACAGACCATAGGCAAGCCAAGCAAAACTCGGAAAACACTCGTTTATTACAGTGACCTTCTTAAAGAACGATGTAATTTGTTTTCGTCACATTATCATTTTTCTCTTACACAGCAGGACAGTTGCATAACATCATAGCAAAACCGCTTTCATTTTAAGTTATTACCAATACAAACAATCCGATTTTTCTACTCATCGAACTAATATTTTATTCTGAACTAATGATTAATAATACTTATTGTTTTTTATTACCTACACTCTACAGAAAAGTAGCCTTGACAGCCTCCGTAGCGTAACGGTAGCGAACGCGGCCGTTGCTCAAGGAGGCGCGGGTTCGATCCCCGCGCAGTGTAAATATTTGTATGCATGAATATGAATATTTGTACTGGTCTGGTGATGATGATGACACTCTACAGAAAAGCGACTGACATTACAAATAACATATAAACACATTTATGTGTTTAGTCTATTTTAAAAATATCAGATGAAAGTGTAAACCTGTTTACACTTTCATCTCATATTTTTTAAAAGTTCTTCCACACACTCTACCTATTTTAACGTCTTATCTAATTAATGCTTTACTAAAAAGAATCAATAACACAATTAACTACATAAAAAACGTTTATTAACGGATATATAACTATTACTAGCTTTCCGCCCGCGGCTTCGCCCGCGTGTTATTCGGTTATATCGCGCTTTTTAGATTTCCTTCGGGAACATAATTTTGTTTTCAATAATAGGTAGCCTATGTCCTTTCTCAGGGTCTACAGATTGTCCGTGCCAAATTTCATCAAAATCGGTTGAGAAGTTTAAGCGGGAAAGCGTAACAGACAGACCGACAGACAGAGTTACTTTCGCTTTTATAGTATTAGTATGGATTTTTGCATGCAATTGATACATATTCTGTATATTAGCTATACATAATAGGTATGTCTCAATTGCATGCAAAAATAATAATTATGTGGGCATTGTATTTAAATAAGACTGTAATGTCATTAAGTATACCATGTCTAAAGCAAATAAAGACTTAACTAAAACCAGAAAAACATGGAAAGCATTTTACGAATTATAGCTTACTAGCTTTCCGCCCGCGGCTTCGCCCGCGTGGAGTTCGGTTATGTCGCGTTTTTTAGATTTCCCTCGGGAATATCATTTTTTTTTTCGGGATAAAAGGTAGCCTATGTCCTTTCTCAGAGTCTAAAGATTGTCTGTGCCAAATTTCATCAAAATCGGTTGAGAGGTTTAAGAGGGAAAGCGTAACGGACAGACAGACAGACAGAGTTACTTTCGCATTTATAAATTAGTATGGATAATAATTGAATCATTCTCTTCATCTTATAGCAGTCCACAGCTGGATATAGGCTGCTCTTATTACATGCCAATCAACTCTATTTTTTGCAACCCTCTCCTATTTTCTACCATCCAACCTGTGAAGCAAAAATATAAAATAGAATATGCAATTGTAACGGAAAAATCATAAACGAAACTTGAAATAGGTTTTTTTTATAAATTATAAACTAGCGCTTGACCCGCCTGATGGTAAGCGGAGACGCAATCGTTGATGGTAAAGCGCACTAGTTTATTAAGAGCCTAATAACTCTAGCCTTGAAGACACTCAAATTGTAGTCCGACGGAAACACCGCCGCTGGCAAATTGTTCCAGTCCCTCTCTATGTACGCGGTATAAAAGACGAGGTGAAACGCTTCGTCCGGATAGTAGTGGTGTCAACAACGTAAGTATTGAGACTATTGACAGTTTTCTTCAAGCTATTTGCAACCTTAGTCCATTTTAATAATAATAATAATAATAATAATAATATATTTATTTGCCTAAAAACACGGTATACAAGGATGGTATCAATAAAATTTAGAACGAACATGTTTTGCCAATATAAAATAAGCATGCAAATTTTTCAGAATATAACTGACATTAACATTTTTTGTCAATGAATTCTTTTACACTATAAAAACTATTTACAGATAGCCATTCGTACATTTTCTTTTTAAATAATGTAGTATTAACGTTTTTGATATCATTGGGCAACTTATTATATAAACGTACACACATTGCAAGACAGCTTTTACTGTATTTAGATAGCCTCGGAATATCACTTAGTACGAGCCTGCAGGGGTCTCGTCGGTTTCGGACACAAATGTCATTTGCTTTTACAAATAAATCTTGATGTTGCCTAACAAACATGCATATCTCATAAATATAAAGTGATGGTAACGGTAACAAACCAAGTCTTTTAAATATTGGTTGGCAGGAGTCATCCGGTTGAAGGCCACATATTGCTCTTATGCATTTCTTTTGAGCGACAAATGCTCTATTTACATCTGTACCATTACCCCACATCACAAGACCATAGCGTAGTAAAGATTCTACATACGCATGGTAAGAAATAATAGCAGTTTTTAAATTCGTTACATTTTTAACCTGTTTCAGCGCATAGACGAATTTATTAATTCTAGTGCTAACATTATCTACGTGTTCTTTCCAATTAATGTCTTTATCTATTGTAACACCCAGAAATTTGGTATGTGTTACTTCCTTAATTTTAGTTATATTCAATTTTATGTTGTATTTATTATTATTTGATTGATTAAATTGAATGTAAACTGATTTATCTAAATTCATTTTTAAATTATTCATGTCAAGCCAATTTAATAACATATCTATTGTATTATTGATATCTAATTCATGATCTGCAATGGTACTTTTCATTCTATCAGATGTCACTATGATTGTTATGTCGTCAGCAAATAATACGCATTTATGCTTGGTTATTTTTATGATGTCATTTATATATAAAATAAATAATAATGGGCCTAGTACGCTTCCTTGTGGAACACCATACTTATTAACCATATATTGCGATGAGTAGGATGTCATATCTTTAGTTTTGGTAATTTTATTGATTATGACACGTTGTTGTCTATTACATAAATATGACGATATCCACTGTAGAGGAGGTCCCCTAATCCCGATGTTCTCTAACTTATCCAGCAATATTTTGTGTGACACCAGATCGAAGGCTTTCGATAAATCAAAGAAAAGACCAGTAGTGATTTGGTTCTTGTTGATATTCGAAACTATATTTTTCATAAGGGTGAAAATGGCTAAAGACGTGGATTTATTTTTTTGAAACCCAAACTGCTCATCAATTATTATTTGGAACTTATTGCAAAAATTAACTATTCTTTTGTACATACATTTTTCAAAAATTTTGGAGAAGATAGGTACTAAAGTTATAGGACGATAATTATCGATATCACATTTATCTCCTTTTTTGAATATCGGCTTTACTATGGATAATTTTAATTTATCGGGAAAGCTCCCAGATGTAAATGACATATTGATTAGGTGAGTTAAGATCCCAGTCAGTTCATTACAGCAGGCTTTTAAGATTTTTGTGCTAATTTCATCATAGCCTTCTGCTCTGGTATTGCTTAAACACATTATTTCCTGTCGAACTTCACTTTCCAGCATAGGTTTCAAAAACATAGAGTTGACACTTATATTTTCCCTAGAGTTTGGACCAGCACTTTGTTGAGTTCGTGCGTTATGCGTTAAATTTGCATAATGGCTGTTAAATAGAGAAGCCATTTCTACCGGGTCAGTAACTACAGCATCTTTTAACTTTATCATTTGTATGTTGTCTTTGAGGGTAGTACTATTTATTTCATTTTTAATGACAGTCCATGTGGCTTTACACTTGTTATCCTGTGTGTTAATATATTTTATATTTGCGTTCTTTTTTGATCCGTAAATACATTTCTTCAGCAAATTGGAGTAATTTTTGTATCTAATTTTATTAATAGAATTTTTAGTTTTGTAATACTGGTAACGTAGCCTCCGTTTAGTTTGGCAACTTAGACGTATTCCTCTGCTTATCCACTTTTGAGTGTTTTTATTATCGCGGTTCACTCTAACTCTAACCTTGGGGAAACAGAGGTTGTAGAATAGGCTTACCAGTTCATGGAAATCACTGAATGCGGAATTTGCATCAGTATCTTGATAAATCTCAGACCAAGTAAGGTTTACCAAGCATTCTTTGAATTTACGAACGTTATCTAAGCTGTAATCTCTTTGTTCATTGTAAGATATTTACAGAAAAGACGGGCTATAATATCAGAGTTGAAAGCTATAATTAAAACGTGCGTAGGTACTATTATTATTTATTGTAACCGTTGTTTTAATTCCTAATGTTTTAACACCCCGTAAACCTGCCTGCTAATTGAACACGAAAATTGACTTTCATCATTGCTAGGCACAGGTTTCCTCCCATACAGAAAAGGATTGAGCGTAATGACCGCGCTTGCTCAATGCGGGTTGGCGATTTCAGACTTAAAGTCCAGGTTTCCTCAAGATGTTTTCCTTCACCTTCAGTCATCATCGTCGTCCATTACAATATTTTATTTTTATTAATTTTTTATTTTATTTATTGGTCTATCTACAATTGTTACACAATAACAACAATACAATACAAGCAGCATACAAACATAGTGCACAATATGATGCGATAGACACAGCATGCAAATACAAAAATAATGAAACAGTATCTTTTTCTTTTCTTTTCTTTTAAAAATCGTTGCCCACACTAGGAATTACTCCTATATCTTTGGTGCGTTTACAAACATATAAATTAATCACATACACAAACAACTACTTGTAGGTCATAGAAATATTTGTTGTGTGCGGGAATCGAACCCGCGACACGCATCGCAGCAGTCAATAGCTTCGCCACTTCGCTAACCGTGCACTCATTGCAGTCCGTTCAGTCATGATTGATTTAAGTTGTTGTGTTCAACAACTTTCACTATTCATCTGAATAGAATAATTTTAAAGGGATATTTCGCTTTAAAATTATTCTAATTCAGATGAATAGTGTACCTACTGCTTACGTCACTAATCAGTCATTTAAAAAAATATTATGTGTCCAAGTATCAAATAAATATTTAGGACTAGCTGTGCACCGCGGTGTCACCCGCGTAAGTTTCAATATGTTTTTTTTTTTATATTATCCGCTCCTATTAATCATAGCGTAATGTTATATATCCTAAAGCCTTCCTGGGTTAATGGGCAATCCAACGCAAAAAGTTTTTTTTTTTTTTATAAATTATAAACTAGCGCTTGACCGCAATCCCGCCTGATGATAAGCAGTGACGCAATCGTTGATGGTAAAGCGCACTAGTTTATTAAGAGCCTATTCACTCTAGCCTTGAAGACACTCAAATTGTAGTCCGACGGAAGCACCGCCGCTGCCAAATTATAATAAAAAAAATAAAAAGCTAGCCGTACGACGGGTCGTCCGATGGTGGAACGGAGACGGGGGAATTAAATCATGCAATTCCCTCGCACACTCCCCAAAATGCATCCTATAGAACACCGAAAGGCTGGCTACTGTACAGTAGTTTTTGAGATTAGCGCGTTCAAGCAAACAATCAAACTCTTCAGCTTTATATATTAGTAGAGATTCCAAATTTTTTTACTCACGTCAAATGGTTCGTGGCAGACCGATTAAATTATGAGGCTGTGAAAATCTTTAACCGCCAATCACCTACGGTTTCAGAGGCTTTTACGTCATCCTCACGAATGATATATTGGCACAGAAACAAATAAGTATGAGGTTTGGTATCAAACGAGATGATATTCTCTATAATTTATTCTGGCACAGTTCCAAAATATCTCAACGGGATGAATATGGATTTTATTTTTGGACATTGGTTTGTTGACCTAGATAACAAAAATATAAACAAATGGCGGCGTTTAATTTCAGTTCAGACAGTGAAGTTCTTTGTTTTTCTAGTTTTGACATCGCGTCATAAAGACATGTAACGAGCCCGTATTCTAAGCAGACATTGTACTTTCGTGCGCCATATTTCGCCGATGACGTAAGTAGTCATTCTTAGGTAACCGTAATCCAATAAATAATCGAAGGTACTCCTACGCGGAGTAGCTAGGCGGAGGCCAGGTTGGGCAGGCCCACTATGAAATGCTATAGATACACCCTATAAAAATACCCTTTCAACATAACTTCATTCTCAATAATAATTACCGAAACTGAAAACCGTTTTATAACTAAAAGCAAATATGTATAACAAATTATCCATGCCTGTCCTGAGCTTACTCTTAAAAGAACTAGATATTCCAAGATTTGTGCTCCACATGGCTATATTTGGCATTTAGGAAATGACTTTCGGTATCAGAGACTGTTTCTACAATGGATAAATACGAAAAAAGTAAGACGGCTTTCTTCGCTGTACAGCTGTCTCCACATGACATTGACAGAACTGTCAACATTGGACACCAGTGTAGCTACCATGAGTTTTCATTACGAGACTCGATCGTCGACGTCGAGCGCGTTTGGTGCTCTTATTGGTTGAGAGTTCTTACAACCTTGAAGCGGACCAATTGATGAGTTAAACACGCTCGATATCGACGATAGAGTCTCGTAATGTAAACTCATGGTAGCTACACTGGACACAAATAACAGATTTTTTTTGACATTGGTAGTACAGTCGACATCGGCTTCATCATCATCAACCTTTTTTACCGTCCCACAGCCGGGCACAAGTCTCCTCTCATACAGAGAAAGATTGAGCGTAATCACCACGCTTGCTCAATGCGGGTTAGCGATTTCAGACTTAAAGTCCAGGTTTCCTCAAGATGTTTTCCTTCACCTTCAGTCATTGGTGTCCAAGATATACTTAGAAAGTACATATAACTTTAGAAAAGTTGCATTGGTACTTGTCTGACTTGGAATCGAACCCGCGCACTTATACTTGAGAGGCTGATGTTTTAACCACTAGGCAGCCACAACTGATACGTATCATGATATATACATATATCGGCTTCACTTGCTATAAATAAAAATACAAATAAAAGAAAAGGAATAGTATAATAGGAAAAGATAAGTTAAATCTACCGTTTTAAATAGTTATATGATACCTACGGAGTTGCCCAAGCGCTGATAGTCAGTCAAGACCTTGCCATAGTATGTGTGATATTATTATATCATCCATACTAATATTATATGTAAATAAGAAAGTGTGTGTCTATCTGTTTGTCAGTCTTTCACAGAAAACGGAGCGACGGTTTGACGTGATTTTTTAAGTGGCCATAGTTGAAAGGATGGTAAATGACGCAGACTACTTTTATCTCTTTCTAACGCCCCATTTCCCAAAAATAGGAGGTGAAAGTGTGTAGTATTCCGTATAAGTATGTAGTATTAGTAGTATAAGTAATATAAGTATGGAGTATTAGTAGTATAAGTATGGAGTATTAGTAGTATAAGTATGGAGTATTAGTAGTATAAGTATGGAGTATTAGTAGTATAAGTATGGAGTATTCCGCAATTTTCAAGGTAGACAGCTAAAAATTTATACGGGGACTATTTGCTACTAACAAAATCCGTCCCCTAAACCCTAATAATATCGTCTACACCAGCGTATTAACATCATGTTCTCTTCAGAGTTCTCTCCTGTATTCTAAATCAGGAAAAAGGAACAGTGTTACCCCGAATTGAATACGAGCGAAGCCGCGGGCAAATCCATACTAATATATATAGCTGAAGAGTTTGTCAGTTTGTTTGTTTGAACACACTAATCTCAGGAACTACTGGTCCGATTTGAAAAATTATTTTTGTGTTGGATAGCCCATTCATCAAGGAAAGCTTTAGGCTATATAACATCACGCTGCGCCCAATAGATGCGGAGCATATAAGAAAATATATCGACCCCGACGCGGGTGAAACCGCGGCGCGCAGCTAGTACTAGGATATATGTACATTCTATAATATATAATAACATATAGATAGGTATTCCAATTTGGCACATTTGCCAAGTGACTGGTTTCTCTGTTTCTGCTCGCAAATTGTATTCTCGAATTAAATATTCACTGTACCTACGCAAAATTCAGACTAACCAGACAATCGTACTTACGCAGTTGCATCTTGTCTTATGTGCGTATAGTTTTAGTACTTCGGTTAGATTATTCAACTACACAGCAATATAACACTTCTAAATCCAAATCAAGCTAAAGAATCTGTAGGTAGCAACAAAACCAGCACACCTGACCTCCTATTTTAGTTATTCTGTGTACTGGTTGCAGTTCAAGGTCGAACTGCTACCACTTGGAAATATTATCATAGAACACACATTTTTGTTATCTTCTATTATTAATTTGAAATTCTTACTGAAAGACTAACGACTGATTTGATTTCTCGGAAATATTGATTACAGTTATGGCTTTGTTTTTATTGTAATTAGTAATTGTTATTATTATCTCTTTGTCTTCTAATGCCGGGTAAATTTGCTTGGAAGCGTTATTGCCTACTTTGATAACCTATTAGTTAAACCAATGTAGGTACGAACGACAGCAGGTGAAGCTACCCAAAACTATGAGATATTCCCAATCAATCTTGAGCCTTAAAGCTTTAGAAATAAATTTTAAAATTTAATAAGGAAAGCTGACAGATTGTAGTAGCTTGAAGTGCTGTTGTATCTACGTAGAAGAGACACAGCCAATGTCGCAGATTGAAATGATCGGCATTTAAAGTTTTACGTTCATTACCTACGTTGTGAATATATGAACGAGGAAACTTATTTACTGATCTTAAAATAACGTACTTAAATTCTGCATTGTTATATTATGGTTCAAATTGGATATAGTATTTGTGTCAGTTTAAAAAAATACAAGGTCATGTTGCCACTGTCGTCACTAGCGCGATAATGAAAATGTGAATAATTTACATACATCTTGTACTGTTTACTTACAAACGACGACACTAACGCCGTCTTTTGTATTTTCCAGATAATTGTTTACCGCACTGAACATGAGTACATCGTGCCACAAGAGTACGCGCCGTCAGCGACGGGCCACAGCCCGGTGCCCCCGCGGCGCACACGCTCTCGCAGTTCCCGGGGCACCTCCCTCTGCGACGACGACCGCACGTCGCACGGAGCAGAGTCACTCACCCTAGACACTAACATAGCACCTCCTGAAGATATCGAAAGGGAAATTCGCCACGAGAGCCCCGGATATGCAACAGTCGACAAAGGCCCGTACACACCGAGCAAAGGTGTCCGACGTTCT
This sequence comes from Sesamia nonagrioides, assembly GCA_017933935.1. Lineage (NCBI taxonomy): Eukaryota > Metazoa > Arthropoda > Insecta > Lepidoptera > Noctuidae > Sesamia > Sesamia nonagrioides. The sequence goes on from JADWQK010001096.1 coordinate 57,327, forward strand.
AAAAGCAAGACCCCACCGAGACGCCGTAAGAGTAATAGTTCAGAACGTAAATATTATACTGTCGGACCCACTAAACCTGTTGTTCCCAATCGACCTCCCCGAAAGAAGTCGTCCACCAGTCTCATGACATTAGATAGCTTTACTAAACGCTCAGTAAGTGGAGATTTAACGCAATACGTTGAAATTGATGAACCATTTGAAGAGGTCCACAAAGACTTAAAATCTGGAGATGTTGTCAACAAAATGAAAGACAGACCACTGCCTCCTCCACCACGCCCGCCTAGAGGATCCCGGCGGCGAAGGAAGAAAGATAAAAATGATCTTCAGCGGAGTACATCTACAGATGCCGAGTCAACACTGTCGACAATGGGAGTGTCACGTGATTGTGATGAAGAGGAAACAAAGCGCGATGATGTTTTAGAGATTGAAGTTTCCACTCAGACTGATCCTCTACCAGACGATGTAGAATTTGAATTAGGTATGGATGATAATCTAGAATTATCTATGTCAAGCTCATTAAGGGACATAATTGATGAAGAATCTATGCTTTCCAAAAGTCACCCTAAACTAGCTGAGACCCCTCGTAACTCACGACCTACATCCCGTACTGATAAATCATTGAAACTTTCTGATCCAAAAATATCTGAATTATCTAAACCAAATCTTGGCCGTACATCGCCCACAGTTATATTGGTGGAAAGACGTGTGTCGAGTCCAACTAGGATCAATGAACGTGAAGTAATGCTAACCGAAGCTTCTTTAACTGTTCAACCCATTGATATTGATGAATCACAAATTCCAGATGTTCCTCCACTCCCGAGGTCAAGAGGCCTTACAAGCATTAAACCAAGACCTAAAAATACTGCACAGCTTGCTGAAGAGCGAGCTCTTGAAAAAGTGAGTGACGCAAGTAGAGAAGTTCAGTTAGATAACTTGATAACACAACGTCTTCAGGTGAAAGATTTAGATGTAGGTAGATTGAATGTGTCCGAACTTCAAGCGAATAAGATTTTAGTGTCCGACATAGAAGGAATGACATTGCAGGTTTCAGAACTAGATTCCAAATCAGGCCATATTTCTGTGAGTGGGATTGAGTTTTCTCAGTCAGTAATTGACGAGATCGTCAAAAAGTTCGCTGAAATATCAACTGCGCATAATCCTCCGCCCCCACAACCTACGCCAGCTGCTCTAGAGATTATTGAAACTCCACGGCCGGTTAGTAGAGAGGAACATACACAAACAGATGAACAGGCTGTTGAAAAAGCGGAGGAAAAAAGGGAAAAACCGGAAGTTAAAACTTTTCTAGAAGAAGAGCCACCTCAAACTCCACCTCCTCCTAGACCTCCAAGTGCTGAGGAAGCTGTAGCTCCACCTCAAAGACCACCGCCTCCCGATTTGACTCCGTTATTGTACTCATACCTCCAAGACATAACCATACCTCCTGCAACTTTCTTCCCTGCTCGATCACCACGAGAACGGCCCCATTTTGATTTTAATGACCCTCACCAAACCCCTCCGCCACCAACACGAAGAGCTAAGAGGAAACCTGCAGCTCCTCATTCAGAATCTAGTTCCGATGATGGTAGGCCTCGGCCGTCCCCTCGCCGAATCCCTCCCCCCATGAGATCGCATGAGCCCTCAATAACCGAAGCAGGTGCGCAATTTCTGCGAGTCTGTCACACATCAATCACCAGGACTCTAAGGAGTATATTTAACTCCTTCATGTCGTATATTAGCGGTGCTGAAGACAAGAAAGACATTCAGATGGCGATGGTTATATTCCTTGTACTGGTCGCGGGGCTAATTATGTTAGGCCTGAGCGACAGCCGAGCGGTCCACCATCATCATTGGGAGTTCTTCAACCCACCAGAAGGGAAGCCGTGATCTGGTTACCTCATCGTGTATATTGGTATAAACTCAATTAACGTAGTAGAATACGAATTTTAGTTTTAAGGTCGACGGACTTGTTGGACGTGTTATGAAATTTTTCGGATCATTTTAATTTTAATGAGAACCATCGTTTACACGGCCTCTCCTGAAAACGTCATGTATGTAAAGAATCAATATTATTTATCTGTAACTTGTGATATCTAGTCACCTTTTCCTATACTTAGGTAATATAAATATTATAGTTTCCGGATCCATGTGAGCCTCAAAGGTATTTAAAAGTAGCGTCCTAACAAGTCTGGTTTATTGTCGTGAACTGTAATATGCAAACGTTTTATGAAAAGAAGTAAATAAGCATTTTATGCAAAGCAGACTTTCCAATACAGTTTATTTTTAATGAACATTATTGATAGTTTTTATTTTAAGCATAAGTCTAAATATTCACAAGACGTCCTGTTGGTGCTTGGTCCTACCACTGTTAAAATAAACCAAATAACAATCTCAAAATACCTATTATACATAAATAACCATATAATAAATAAAATTATGTTAATGTTATTATCTCAAACTGTAGGTTAGTCTATAGTTATGTTTTGTGTAAGTGAAGAAGTAGAAATTACAAACATTTTGTATTATTCTAGTCAATTTTAGTCATCTCAAACTGTCTAAATTGTGCAGTCAAAATAAAAAAGGGGTTTTCAATGCTACTAAGAACACTGCATTACATTATACAGTTCTAATTCCTTTTAAAGAAAAAATTGCAATAAATTTTTACTTTCAGAGGCCTAGGCTTCTTAAATAGGTAGGCAATTATTAGGTAGGTAGGTAATTAATCTACCTTAATGCCATACGTTTATAAACAAAGGAAGTCTGCAAGTTAACATCTAACTGACATTGATAAGGTCATAGCTTTCATTATGACAGCTGCATCGAATTGCAGCGTTGCAATGTTCAGAAAATAAGCATTAGCATAGTCACCTCAACGTAACGACTATTTCGTCACCTAACATAAGCCCTGAGTTATTTAACTATAAAAATATAAACCATGTAACATTATTAGGTAAGAATAATCCAATAGTAGGTACATTTGCTTCAAATTGACAATATTTATGTGGGTAAATAAAATCAAGCTTCAAGACAGCAAATTTTCTTTGATTTTTTCTTCAATAAATTTAAACTTATTTATATTTTTCTTTTTTTTAATCTTTAATAAGTTTGTTTAAAAATCTTTTTACTATTGATGAGTTGGGAGTAATTCAAAAAGGTTGGTAGGTGTGAAGTTTAAACCAATCTGAGTTCAAGGGATATTTATCAGAACTTTGTTCGTCTGCGCAAGCTATGGTGCACATTTCTATAAATAGCAATATATCAAGCCTGATTCGAAGGGGATAAATGAGTAAAGGAAATGAGATAGGGATATCAAGACAAACTAATAACATATTATCCTGAAGAGAATACTAAAATTAAATTTAAGGAATTTTATCTAAGGATGTTTAAAAAACCCAAAAATATTAGTACCTACCTAAAAATGTTACACGTTGTAAGTATAAGAAATAAATGGTATACACGATGAAAAGATAGGTCTAAGCAGTAAGGCTCAATTTACGTTACCACAGAATGAGACGGAAAACAATTTTTTTCATTGTAAAATAAACTTTATATCAATTATGTTACGTACAAACTCCCATGATGCTAGCTTTAGCTGCAGGAAAATTCTCCGAAAGACGCTCATATACGTTACCTTGTGGACATAAAGTTCATTATGCTGTGCACCTACAATTTCTTTCATCTTCATTAGATTACTTAACAAAAATTTTGAAATTCATTTGACTATTAATGCTCAAGTAAGACCTTTCTGCTTTGCCTGTTATTTCCGTCCTATATACTACAGTATAATTAAAACACTATATTGTTACTTAGTTATATAATACATATATTATTAACCACACTGTTAACGTAGTGTTTCAGATGGCGTTATGCATTTTAAAAATTTCCTTTTTTTTGTTGTGTAATTGTAAAGGAAAATAAAATTTGTTAAATAAATTATAAGAGTTTTGTTTTTTAATACTTTTATAACATGCATAGTATTCCCCCTTCTGGGCCACAGGTCTCCTCCTCCTCCAATGACAGTTTCTGGTAGCTTGACCAGCACCCTAATTACGTAACACACAGTTGGAATCATTTCGAAGCATATAGCTAATCCATTACTCCATATGTTCGAAAATGTGTCAGCTCAACAACGTAAATAATGCAATGAATGTTGTTGAACTGTCAAAATGAAACCCATTGCTACTGATAGTGTGTTACGCAATTACCCTACTGCTGTTGTCCGTAAAGTCATTGTGTTAGTGACCATTCGGTTACGAATTTCTCTATTCGTAACCGAATGGTCAATAACGATTAATGATTACTTTGAAGGTAACTTAATCAAACATTGACAATCAATTGACACTCAATTCACCTCGCTCAACTGCCATCATCCTTCCTATTCCTTAGTTTTTCAAGTCAAGTTAAGGCTTAATAAACTAGTGCGCTTTACCATCAACGATTGCATCACTGCTTACCATCAGGCGAGATTGCAGTCAAGCGCTGGTTTATAATTATTAAAAAAAAATATCTCCATAAATACGCTCATATACCTGCTTGCGACGTGGAGGCCCCGGGTTCGATCCCCGGCCAGGTCATGATGGAAAACGAGATTTTCCTGATTGGCCTGGGTCTTGGATGTTTATCTATATATGTATCTATTATAAATATAGTGATGATGATGAAAATATAGTAAAAAGTATAGTAGTAAATATCCCACATATATAAGTCTCGAGTTCAGCCAAAATCAGCAGTTAGACTGGTAAAGCGGACCCCAGACTCCAAAGCTGAAAAAGCTTCGGATGCGGCTGGGATTAACGCTGAGATGATGATGATGACACAAGTCTCGAGCTTACTTTGGGGCTAACTCAATCTGTGTGATTTGTCCGTATATATTTATTATTACTTCGTTTATTTATTTTACATACATATAATTTACATTTTTAAACATTTATATAAATACATAAAAAGCATTTAAAAATATAAAAAATAGTAGCCCACCGGTATGGTCCAAGGTACCGGCCGGCGGTCAGGGCTCCAGAGAGAGAAACTTCCTGACGATGCGAGCCGTGTCCAGCAGTACCGCTTTCTAAATCAAGCCCTTGATCCAGCTGCCTAACGAGAGCCTCCTGAGGTGTTGGTCGAGGCTCTTGGCTATTAAGCCATTGGCTGTCACGACTATCGGTACAATGATTGCTGAATTCACCTCCCACATGTCGACAACCTCGTGAGCCAAGTCAAGATACTTGATTTGTTTATCTTTCTCAGCTTTCACGAGGTTCTCATCATGTGGGATGGTTATGTCAACAATCATTGCACGTCGCTCTGATCGATCCACCAGCACTATATCAGGCTTATTGGCAACAATAGTCCTGTCAGTGATGATGGATCGATCCCAGTACAATGTGATATGGCCATGTTCGAGAACTGGGTCGGGCATATACCTGTAGTACGGCACCTCCGATTCCACAAGGTTGGAATTGGTTTTAGGTATATATTTATTATTACTTCGTTTATTTATATTACATACATTATAATTTACATTTTTAAACATTTATATAAATACATAAAAAACATTTAAAAATATAAAAAATAGTAGCCCACCGGTATGGTCCAAGGTACCGGCCGGCGGTCAGGGCTCCAGAGAGAGAAACTTCCTGACGATGCGAGCCGTGTCCAGCAGTAGCGCTTAGTAAATCAAGCCCTTGATCCAGCTGCCTAACGAGAGGTTCCTAAGGTGTTGGTCGAGGCTCTTAGCCCCCAAGCCATTGGCTGTCACGACTATCGGTATAACGATTGCTGAATCCACCTCCCACATGTCGACAACCTCGTGAGCCAAGTCAAGATACTTGATTAGTTTATCTTTCTCAGCTTTCACGAGGTCCTCATCATGTGGGATGGTTATTATTATTATTATATTAAGGCGTTATTTTCCAGCGATTCCGTAGCCGGATACCTGACGCAGCGGAATACACGACGCCGATACTGCAAAATAATCGTGTATGAGGTTACTTTTATATAGAGTTTGTAAAGTTAAATACACACATCAAAAGTGTCTAGGGATCAACATATATTTTTGCAATAACTTTTCTCCTGATTGATATTAATTAAAATTTTCTTTAAGGATTCATCAAATAAAGTGTTTTCGTTTGTCACAGTAACGATAAACCAAGTCACCTTTTTGCATTAATAAAGAAATTTGCCATTTTCCTAATAAAGGGATATTTGACATTTGAACCACTAACACAAAAGTTCGAAAAAAAGACTGAAATAACAGTTTTCTTTAAAATTTTATTGGGTAACTTAAACAATTAATAATCCGTGTTTCTACCGCGAACACTAACAACACAAGAACATCGGTTTGGCATACTCAAAATGAGTTCATCCAAATCACGCTGTGGAATGGCCGCCCATGTTCGTTGCAACAACAAAAAAGGTCTTCTTGCGACTGGATACCCTCCATATTCGGCAGAGCTCTTCTCTGTAGCATATCCCATGCATGCTCAATTGGGTTCAAGTCTGGCGACTGAGCAGGCCAGGGCAGGACATTGATGTTAGCTGCGGCGAGAGTCTGTCTTACAACTCTTGCGGTGTGCGGTCGTGCATTATCATGCATTAACTGAAATAAGGGACCGATTTGCACTTGTAGAGGAACGATGACGTCTGATACAATCGTTTCAGCATAAATTTGAGCGTTGAGGTTGCCTCTGATCCAAATCAACTCAGTTCTTCCGCCGATCCAAATACCTGCCCATACCATGATGGTTCCACCACTATAAGGATGGACTTCCTGGCAGGATTTTAATCGCTGTTGGCGTCCAGGGGTTCTCCAGTGTCGTATACGTCTTGTATCCGGTCCCATACCAAAACGAGACTCATCAGAAAAGCACACGAAACGCCATTGTTCTTCTGCCCAATTTCTGTGTTCAAGAGCCCATTGATATCGAATCCTACGATTGTGCATTGCTATAGGTGGTACCTGTAGCGGTCTTCGGGAATGAAGGTTCACTTCATGCAAGCGGTTTCTGACTGTTTGGTCGCTAATTAAGTTCCCTGAAGAGTGATGAAGCCTCACGGCTAACATCATGGCGGTTATTGTTGGAGCTCTTCGAGTTAAGATTTGAATGTATCGGTCTTGTCTCCGTGTGGTGCGATACCGTCCTCCATGGCGCTCAGCCACGGTACCAGTGCTTCGGTAACGTGTCCAAAGTCGACTGATAACACTCTGACTTGTATTCAGAGCTAAAGCCACAGTACGTTGCCGGGAACCAGCTTCTATCATTCCCACGGCTCTGAGCATTTCTTCCCTGCTTAAATGACGTCGCCGCTCCATAATAACGTTGGTTTTAATCAGTAGTAGGGAAACAGTAGCACTAATAATGTCTTCAATGCGTTGTATGTTTTATAGGGAAAATATTGACAGCTGATTTTCATCTTTTACTCGAATTTGATTCACAGTTCCTGATTCAAATTATGAAATGCACCAAAAAGGATCCATATAAATTTATAAAATCATAAATTTATTACAAAGCCACATCTCAATCTCAAGAAATCCGCATAAAAATGCTTGATCCCTAGACACTTTTGATGTGTGTATGTATAGTATTTTATATTTGTTTTTATTGTATGTTATAGTATAGTATTATCGTATTTTATTATGGGCCTTTGTTGCCTGAGCCAAATAAATAAATAAAATAAATAAATATTTTGTAACTGCTAGTCGTGTTGGATACTTGGAAACATAACTACTGTAGCCTAGATACTTTAATTTGTTTGGTATTACATAATCCCCTACTTAATCAGCCTATAATGTTCCCACTCCTGGACCACAGGCCTCCTCAGTGAGATGGAGTGGCCTACAATGTAAGTATCAAACGAGATATTTGATGATCAGATTATCGGTGGTAGGCCTCAACATCGGTCGCTGGCATAAGTTACCACCCACCAGACAAAGTCGTGCCGCCAGGCGATTCGTCGTGTTCCGGCACGTCGCACGATGTCTGGCGTAGCCGTACGGAGCGCGGTGCGTAGCGGTGCGGCGATGTGGGCCGGGTAGATACGATGCGCCAAATGTTGTTGTGTCGGGAGTTTGGTCCTGGGGGGTAGCGGGATCCGAAGCACGGTGCTCCGCTGGCCGACCGCAGGTAGTTGGGGGCCCAAGTAGTGTGCCAGCCACTTGCGAAAGGCTGCCCCGCGAACTGCGAAAAATCCCTATGTGGCCCCATATTGCCGGTAGGCGACCGGACGATAGGACCCGATGGCGACTCCCGGGTGGGGTCGGGCGTCCCGCAGTCTCCAGATCAATATACCTCTGGCGCGGCATCGTTGGTCGTGTTGTTGGGTTTAACATCGCATCACCTCGCTCAACTGCCGTCTTCCTTCCTATTCACTCAATAAAATAAAATGAAAAGTCACAAAAGGAAAAGTAGGTGTGCACAGCGGGCGCACGTCCTCTCGTTTAAAGTGCACCTCTCAAACATTCGAGGTTTGCACTCCAATATCGATGCAGTCCATCACCACCTTGAGACTGAAAAGCCCCACCTACTTTTCTTGACGGAGACCCAGATCAGATGTCCGTCTGATGCGGCATACCTCAGCTACCCGGGATACTCTTTGGAGCATCATTTCCTGCAGCGTGCCGGGGTCTGTGTGTATGTGTGTCATGTGTGTTGCCGGCGTCTCCATCACCTCGAAGACCCTCATTTTTCGTCCTTATGGCTGTTGGTTGACACTGGTGTGGACAAAATTGTCTACACCTGTGTCTACCGATCGCACAGTGGTGACCAGGAGACGACTCGACTGTTTGACCACCTCAGTGAAGCTGCTGACAATGCGTTGCATCGGCACCCTGGCGCACAGTTCGTCGCTCTGGAAGACCTCAATGCCTGTCACCAAGACTGGCTTTTCCCATACCAGAGGACCGACCACGCTGGGAGAGAAGCGCAAAACTTTGCGCAATCAATGGGCCTTTTCCAGCTGGTGGGACAAGCGACTAGGGTGGCTGATGTAGCTGGTCATACCGCCAATTGTCTGGACCTTCTGCTGACCACTGATCCGGATAGATGTGTTGTTACAGTTTCCTCACCGTTAGGAACTTCAGACCACTGTCTGGTGAAGTCTGTGTCTGGTGGGGAGAAGGATCCCCACCTGATTGCGACTCGTATGGTAAGCGGCGAATGTGGCGATACAAGTCAACAGATTGGGATAAGATGCGCCAATTCTTCGCGTCTTATCCTTGGCAGCAGGTCTGCTTCTCTTCTGACAATCCGTCGAGCTATGCGGACGCTGTATCCGATGTAGTGCGTCAAGCTATGGAGTATTTTATGCCCTTTAGTGACGTGCCCGTCGGAGGCTCGGCTCGCCCATGGTTCAACACCGACTGTGTGCTAGCTGAACAGTGTAAGCATTCGGCATTTCTCACCTGGGTTGACGCTCGTGACTGCAGAGCTCCGGATCTAAGCTCAAAGAAGTCCTACAAAAAGGCACTTATGAAGGCTCGCTTCGACCGCATTACTCATATTGGCAACAAGCTCTCTGCGCAATCATCCGGTAGCAGATCTTTCTGGTCCCTAGCCAAATCGGTCGAGGCGAACTTCTGTCGGCCCACACTGCCTCCGCTGGTTAGGCCCGATGGAACACTGGCCCATGCGGCGAGATAGAAAGCTGGTCTCTTTGCATCTCTCTTTGCCCTTAATTCGCGTCTTGATACTAACAGTGCTACTCCACCTAAATTACCTCATTGCGGAACCCGGAGGTTCGTATTAGGAACAAGGAGGTTCTGAGAGTATTGTGTCGTCTGGACGTGAATAGGGCTAGTGGTCCGGGTGGTATAGCAGCGATTGTTCTTAAGGCATTTGCGCCCGAGTTGCCTCCTGTATTGAAATTTAGGACTGGTACAGTGCCCAAGTCCTGGAAGCTTGCCAACGTGCAGCCCATGCCCAAAAAGGGTAGTCATACCGATCCTACCAACTATCGGCCGATTTCAATAACCTCCATACTCCGCAAGATTACGGAGCGTGTGTTGAACTCAAGACCTCCTCAGAGTTGCAGAGAGAACAGACCCCTGTTCTCTCTGCAACTCTGTTTCTGCTGCATATTAACGATCTGCTGATGCTCGGCATCTATGGGTTTGCAGATGACAGCACAATTGTGGAGAGATACCTGCCGGAAGCTCGGGCTAGTAAGGAATCAATCCGGTCCGAAAGAGGCTATGGTAGAGCGTACGAGTGCTGCACCACAGGCAGTCTCCGAATGGGGCAAAGCCAATCTTGTAGCATTCAATGCCGCCAAAACACAGGCGTGTCTTTTCACCGCCAAAAGGAGCCCGTTCACCTTGGCACCTACTTTTCAGAATGTATCCTTGGAGTACACCGACCGCCTTCAAGGCTAGAGTGAATAGGCTCTTAATAAACGAGGGTACGATTCACACCAACCGGCCCGGTGTGAATCGTACCTAGTGCGGTTTACCATCAACGATCGCATCACTGCTAACTATCAGGCAGGTTTACGGTCAAGCGACTGCCACTAGATGTTCGTATGGCAACCGGGACCAACGGCTTAACGTGCTTTCCGAGGCACGACCAGACCAGTGCAAATATTCATGCATACAAATATATGCACTGTGCGAAGATCGAACCCGCGCCGCCTTGCGCAGCGGCCGCGTCCGCTACCGCTACGCCACGGAGGCTGTCAATGTCTGTTGGTTCTAATACATACTGCAGGGTAATTGCGTTATGCGTATCACAGTATCAATAGCAATAATTTTTATTTTGACAGTTCAACGACATCCATTGCATTATTTACGTTGTTGAGCAGACACATTTCGAACATATCCCATATCCTCCCGTGGGTGTCGTAAGAAGCGACTAAGGGAACTCCCACCAGGGAAGCGGGCAGCAGCGCTTCTCCTGTGAAATATCAAATCACTGTGATCCCCAACCGCCTGCCAAGCGTGGGAATAATGGCAACTACCCCTCCCCCCCACCCCTTCCATCTTAAAATACAATCAATATCAAATAATGAGGGTAACAGTCTAATTTAATAATTCTATCTAAGGTACTAAATATATCTCCTAATCGTTAAAAACTGCCGCAATGATTAACATTTCACCTGATACCCGAAGATCGCGTATCCGAGCTGTTGATCGGCTTAGTTAAGTCTCAGGTTTACCGTTTAGGCAATGAATTTATAAAGTCCAATAAAGAATTTATACCTACTTACAATCACTCAGTAGTTATATGCGCAATATAATATATATTTATAGACATATTGATAAGATTTCTTTCATTAAAATTCGGCAGCCAAATTAGTTAGTCTGGTTTTCGGGCTCTGGAAATATTCATCACTCTGTTCTTAATAAAATTCCATTTACGTTTAAAACAATCATAAGTAATTTATTACCGAACCTCGATCGAAATTTTGTCTTCTTTATTCACGTCTAGGTCTACCCTTTACCAATTAATCTGAATGAACAAGATATATTTTCTCTAGACTTTCTCGATCGCTGTGTGTAGCGATAAAATTTGCTTTGTAGCTTTTCGCCTCTTCCTGTATCTTCTCCTTCTTCAGTTTTTTCTTTGCTTCTTTTAGCGTTATTGATGAAAATTTTGATGCATCTAAAATTGCTTTTTTTAAGTGTATAAAACCATCTTCTACATGTGTTCTCAAAATTGATGAAGTATTTAAACTGTTTTGCGTGTCATCGTAGTCTTCATTGGGATCTATTTTATGAGTAACCATAAGTTCTGTAATATTAAACGTAGATCTCAATCGTTCCAACTTTTTGATTAAGGCTATGCTCTCCATGGTATATATTTTTTTACTTTTTTCAAGAATCTTAAGTGCATCTTCCACTTTGATCTTCGAAGGCCCCTTATCGTCTGCTTGATTTTTTTGTTTCTTTGTGCCTTTTGTTTTCTCTGCATTTTGTAGTGGTTTCTCTACAGGTTCATCACCAGGTTTCTCTTCAGCGTATGTTACATCTCCAGAATTTCTTGCTCTAACAGCATCTACATCTTCCGGAGACTCTGTAGCGTATGTTGTATCTCCAGCACCTGTTATATCTACAGCATTTGTTGCCCCTGCATCTTCTACTTGCACTGTATCGACCGGAAGCTCAACATTGTATGTTATATTTGAAGCATCAGTTGGATCTACAGCACCTATTTTCTCTGCAGCTTTTAGTTGCTCTACAGCGTGTTTTGCGTTTACGGTGGTGAATGTGTCTTCAACTGCAGCTGCAGTTGTTTTATCTACGTCATCTGCTGCCTCCAAATTTCCTGGTTCCTTTGCATTTTCTGGTTTCTTTACGTTGAGAGGTCGGTCTGTATCGTCTGATGGCTCTCTAGCATCCGTTGACTCTTTAGCTCCTGGTCGTACTTCATCTTTTGGTTGCTGTGCATAGACTTGTTGGCATTCGTCGTTTGGCGGCTCAACATTACCTATTTTCTCTTTAGATTCAGTTTTATTCATCTCACACTTTAGTGTACAAGCAATGTATGCTATTAAGACAAATAACATGCTATTCATTTTTGCTGGATTATACGCTAAAAAATTTAAGTGTTGTTTAAATCATTTCATATTCATAAACAATTTTATGGAGCTCGAAACGATATTAGATTTTTTATACTATTTCGTAACGGTACCTACATAAGTATTTCAATTATTTGATTGACACTGCGGTTTTATTTGTAACTAGGAAGTAAACCTACGTTAGCGAGTCTGATCTGTATCATATCTCTGAGGGCATGGGCGTACCCAGCTTCTGGCCAGGGGGTTAATCCTAGGGGGTGCAGGTCAGGCCTAATCCAAGCCATGGTCCGGAGCGAGAATGCATGGCAGGCCGTCACCTCCTTCTGCGAGGCAGTGATAACGCTACTAGCCGCCGCAGGAAACGCCCTGGTCGGGAGACAACATCAAGCTCCCGGCCACCGTAGGCACGGGCCTGCGGGCGGTGAGCAGTGGGCAGCTCGCCGCCCGGTAAGGACCAGGCCCGAGTCGACGGCGCGTTATGTTTCACGCGCGTCTCAAAGGGATTTCAACACATCGTGACAGGGTCTACGAAGACCAATGCCTCCTGGGTCAGGGTTGCGGGTTGGTTAAAAAAGAAATCGTGGCCCTGGCCATCGCGCAGGGAACTGAAGAAAAACGGGTGGGTTTTAGTCGGTAATAATCTGACAAGCCCTTCCGCTCCGCCCAGAGCAGGATAAGTCATTTGATGATTTCCCGTCCAACCCAAAAGTCAAATTTTTAGAGTGATTAATCTTTGTGCGCTATAGTCGCACGCGGTGTTTTGGCAATTTCATTGTACAACCACCCTTATTAAATGTAGCGGTAGTACATGCGCCTATATGGCAAGTTAACTGAACCTAAACTAAGACCTATAAGACCTACAGCCCTGACTTACCATATACTTTGTAATAAATAAATATATAAGCGGTCCGTAACTCAAAAGACAGCCTCTGTGGCGTAGCGGTAGCGAACCCCCGCACAGTGCCAATATTTGTATGCATGAATATAAATATTTGCACTGGTCTGGTCGTGCCTCGGAAAGCACGTTAAGCCGTTGGTCCCGGTTGCCATACGAACATCTAATGGCAGTCGTTACGGGTTGTTGGAACCCTCAAAAGTCTAACAATTGGTCTAACTGCAATGCTTAGATATCGCCTTCGGGTTGTGGAGGTCAGACGGCAGTCGCTTCACGGAAAATATCGAAGTTTAGCCAAACTCAGCAGTTAAACTGGTAAAGCGGACCCCAGACTCCAAAGCTGAAAAAAGCTGCGGATGCGACTGGGATTAACGCTGAGATGATGATGATAAGCGGTCCGTAACATACCTGGTTGGAAAAAGCTAGGTACTTAGTTAAATAATTAGATTAGTCATTAGTCTTAATATCATTGTGTGCACGGACGACAGCAGGCCAAGCTATCCCAAACTGTCAAATATTCCCACTCAACATTAGAGCCTTAATGCTTTAGCGATAAAGCTGAAAATGTAACAGGTAATGAAATTTGACAGAATATGGTAGCTTGATGTGCTGAAATCTGTACATTTATCAGCACTCCGAGCAACAACTAGCGCAACGCGTCAAAACCAAGATTTTATCTTTTAGATATAATTAGTATAATTAAAACCCTGGTTTTACAAGGCCGAGAGCCAGCTCGAGAATTTGGAAACCAAACTCTAAAGGCTAACGTGAAGGTCAGATTCCAAAACTAAAACTAGGTAGGAACCTACTATGACGTCATAAGTCGACAAAGTACCTAATTTAACTTTTTATGTATTAGGTAAAAGAAAACAGAACCTACTCAAAATCTAGAACTTTTTCAGACTTATTTCGTCACTCTCTATTGAATGCCATTCATTTGATTTTTGAGCTTTTCTTCATATCAGGATAAAGGGACAAAAAAATCTGTACGACGGTATACTAATTGGATACTGACCCTAGTTCACATATTAGAGATGGGTAAGTACTGTGAGTAATGTATAGCGCGTAATATGGCATGACCGCGTACTGAAACAGTACGTATTACCCGGCAAAATTTAGCATGACACCTGACAAAACAGTACGCAGAGGGAACGAACGGGTCAGCGACGGCGGTAGGTTTATCGTTTTAAAAATGAAAAAAAAAAAATTAATAAGCAAAAAAAAAGAAATCGTTGTATATAGATACAAAAAGAATGATTCTTTTTGTATCTGTGTACAATGGTACATAGATACAAAAAGAATCATTGTACATAGTTGATTTTTAAACACGCCAATATACAACGACATTTTAAAAAATATTTTTGAAGTTGCTGTGGTCAGGAATATTGCTAGTCCTAAGCCTGGAAGCCCTTATTCGCATTTTCTAGTATAGTATACCATAATAAGGGTTAAGTATGAAGGGAAATCAACTTTGTCGAATATTATACCTTGCGTTGTGTGTGGTAATGTGTACTGCTTATGTGCCACAGTACGCGGGACGAAATGTCATGACATATGGCAGTACTTTCTAAAGTACTGTTTTGCCCACCATAGAGGTGGGCACATATTAACTAAATTTAAGTTAGGTGCATCCTTTTTTCTATTTCATTTAAAGATAGAAAATAAATAAATATTAGTTTCATCATCTGCCACATGAAGTCCACTGCTGGACGTAGGCCTCTCCCAAGGATTTCCAAAAAGAACGGTTGGACGCGGCATGCATCCAGCGCTTCCCTCTGATTTTGGTCAGATCAACCGACCACCTAGTGGTGGGCGTCCGACCGTGAAAAAACTATTCTCTATTCCGTGAGTTTAACATTGCATCACCTCGCTCAACTTTTTTTTTTTTTTAATAGTTATAAACTAGTGCTTGACTGCAATCCCGCCTGATGGTAAGCAGTGATGCAATCGTTGATGGTAAAGCACACTAGCTTATTAAGCCTATTCACTCAAAAAAACTGAGTGAATAGGAAGGAAGACGGCAGTTGAGCGAGGTGATGCAATGTTTAACCCAACAACACGACCAACGATGCTTCGCCAGAGGATGATCTGGAGAGCCTTCACGACCAAACTCCCGACACAACAACATTAGGCACATCGTACCCGGCACACATCGCAACACAACTGCTCAGACCCGTTCTCCATACGGCTTCACCAGACATCATGCCGGAACACGACGAATCGCTTGGCGGCAAGACTTTGTCTGGTGGGTGGTAACTTATGCCGGCGGCTGATGTTGTTGCCTACCGCCGTTTTCCTTCCTATACACTCAGTTTTTGTGTATAAGCTCTTAATAAACTAGCGCGCTTTACCATCAACAATTGCATCACTGCTTACCATCAGGCGGGAGTGCAGTCAAGCACTCGTTTATATAATTTTAACTTAGTGCATCTTTTCTTTCTATTTCATTAGGAAAAGGATAGAAGATAACATTTTACAACTTTAATTTAGACAACGGAATCGGGGCCAAATTGACATGTTTTTAATTTGACAGACTAAACTAATATAAAATACACTGAAAGATAATATACACTGAAAGGTAAAATACACTGAACATGAATTTAGTTGAATGTCAACTCCAGCACCTCACCCCCCGGACCAAGCAAATGGCCGAGGAATTAGTTGCCGCCAGAAGAGCGTGAATGCGAACCTACATCGCATTCAAGCGATATACAACGATATTGCAATATGTCTGGGCAAATTTAGTGTCTCAGTCTTTGTTGGATCACTATTACTGCAACACTGGTATAAAAATGATTCTGTCATCTGTTGAGAGCTTCTTTATTTTCATCACTTCTATCCAAAATACCTACAAAATAGTATACATACACAATAATAAATTGTAACTAGTAAGTAACTATCTCATATTATCAACAACATTACACATAAGGCGATCGAGCTCATAGCATGGATCAGGATTTGACACATCATTGGTGTTGCAATCCATGTGTTCAAGTATTTCCACAGGGACCTTAAAGTTAGCTTCTAATTCATTCTGGTCTGGTAAACTTTGTAGAGCACTTTGCAATATATCTTGAACTTTGTCTAAGTGCTTCTTGAACCTGAAAGATAATAATGTGTCAATTAACAAAATATTTGATAATATCTACTTATAATAATTATTATGTAAATAATCTATATTATAAACCACATTACCGTGTAGCAGTTTCAACACGTTGGCGTTTCTGCAATTCCATCATTACTCTCAAAGTTTCTCTAGCTTGGTGGGGTCTAAACTCATTTAATAAATGATGAATATGTATAAACAACAGACTGAGATCTTCAACTTTTTCTGCTCTTTTAGGAGAATCAGGACAATGGACCAACAAATCTAATAGATCTAAAAAGTTGACAAGTAAAGAGTGGTTTAGTTTCTTCAGTTCTCTCCTCCTTTCGAAGTGCATAGGATATAGCCTCCGAAATCCCTAAAAGCATAAAATTAATTTTATATTTGTTTATTTACATAAATAGTATTCATTATTGCACAATATGAGATTGTTACCTGGCTTTCCAGTGACCTGATTATGGTATCATCCGCATTAAAAGTGTGGCCAAACATCGAATATGATTCGTGAATAGGTCGTGGTGGTAATGGTGCTCTATTTCTTCGAACATTTTCATCAGTATAGAAGTTTATATATTGCATTGGGGGCAATGGTAATGAACTAACTTGTGCTGTGTCGGAAGACATAGTTGCGGTAGGATATAGGACGCCTAGTATAGTCAACTTAACTGTATTACTATAGTGTCGCAATTTTTAACAACTTGTTATTACTGGCTTAAAATGTTCGCGACTGCACATAACAAATTCAATTCAATTCTTGATTAATGGGCCTTTGTGGGAGAGACGCCACAATTTTGGCAAGAACACGTGCGAACGATTAATAAACCATCAAACGCTGGAGAGTATTTAGCGCGAATTAAAATAAATAATAATAATATATTTCTTGATATGATAAAATAAAATATTTCTTCGCAGATTGACAGTGACGGCAAGGTACCACAGAGCAAGTAAGTAGTTTTTTTTTCTTTCCGTTCATTTGGACGGAAAAGGCAAAGGCATAGTACGCCATACAGCCTAGTTTTCAGTATGTTTTTTCTTGAGTTTTATATCCTAACTTATCCTAGTTTAACTTAACCTTACCTAACTCCTTTCGTTTCCCGCGTTTGGACGATAAAGCGTAAAGACATGATGCGGCCACTATGCTACAATATTTCACTGTTCTTTTTGAATTATTCACTGAATGCACTTTTTACTACATAAATCACGTTTTTATTTAGTAAACGACACTATAAATAATTTTAAAAGTCCAATGAAAAATGAACGTGACACTCATCTTGACATAGAGGCATTCCTAGCTCCAAAAATCATACTCTCAAGTAACCATTGAGCGGGATGCCTCTTCGTACGATATACTGTCCTGAGATATTAACAATCTAATCGATTTTTGTCTTCCTTGCTCGGGACAGCTACCATAAAAGGCAAAGTGCCCAGGCAATGGATGCATTTGGCTCTGGTCTTATCAACATCACAACTATCCCCAGAATGGGGTTGTGAGCACTTGAAGCACCTTGCCTTGGACCGGCACTGTGCCTTGACGTGCTCAAAGCGGAGGCAATTTTGAATTGAATAGTGGGATATTGATATACCTCCACTAGTAGGGAAGTGTGGTACAGAAAAATACGACTAGGAAGAGCCTGACCCTTATAAGTAATGACTATTGTTGGAGTTGGGATCCAGGAGGAGATGCCCTCCTGTATGTTTTTTCTGTTCAACCTACGAGCGTTCACAATGATCCCACACCCATCAGGAAGGAAGACCGACTCGACAAATTCGTCCATTGGACATGTCGACAGGCACCTGAAGGACGACCCCCATTTTTGTGATATTGTAATTTGGAATGGTGACAGTATATTTATTGTCCAAAATTAGGATGGTTAAAAAATTGTTGGCTGCCTCAGCAGTAGTAAATTGGACAGAAATTTCATTTCTGCCCACTCTCTTAATGCCATCTCTGCAGATGTTTTTGATTTTATTAATAGTTAAAATTTGGCCAAACTTAATGGGGCGGATGATAGTTCCGGATGAAGGATCCGGTTCAGATCGCGAAACATGGACCAGAAAAGGCCCTTTATCTGAGTCAGAATAAGTTAGACCCTCTTTAAGAGAGGGATGAACAAACAGAGTTTGAATGGCCACAACAGCCATATCTTTATTTTTGATTGTCTTTTTGGAGACGATTTCGATGGTCTGGATGGGATGGCTGCAGACGTCTAAACAGCGTCAGGGGGATCAGGAGGAGCCGGAGGGGGAGGAGGTGGGTCCATAACTATAAAAAATACCACCTAAGGACAAAAAACCCGCACAAAACTACCAAGAAATATTAAAGAAATACTGATATTTTCCTAAAATAAAACGATGAGGAAAAAGTACAACTCTCCAGCACGACTGACAGCTATCAACTCAGCCGCTAGTGTATTAGCTATGCCAGCCGCTGATATTCTATATAAAATATCTGTGACATTGATTTTTTTTAATAGTTGTTCATGACAAAGGCCTCCCCCAAAGCTTTCCACGATGACCGGTCTTGTGCTGCCCGCATCCATCGGCTTCCCGCGACCGTCTCACCAGGTCATCGGGCCACCTTGTTGGGGGCCTCCCTACGCCGCGTCTTCCATTACGTGGCCGCCACTCCAGAACCTTACTGCCCTATCGGTCATCGGTTCTACGAGCAATGCCCTGCCCACTGCCACTTAATTTTAGCGACTCGAAGAGCTATGTCGGTGACTTTGGTTCCTCTGCGGATCTCCTTATTTTTGATTCGATGGCGCAGAGAAACTCCGAGCATAGCTCTTTCCATTGCCCTTTGTGTGACTCTGAGCCTTAGTATGAGACCTATTGTGAGCGACCACGTCTCTGTTCCGTACGTCATCACTGGCAACACACACTGGTCAAAGACTGAGGTCTTGAGACATTGTGGTATCTTAGACGACGAGAAGATGTAGCGTAGCTTCCCGAACGCTGCCCAGCAGAGCTGGATTCGACGAGACACCTCTTTCTCGAAGTTGGACCTACCTAGTTGGACTATTTGTCCCAGGTATATATACTCGTCAACGACTTCGTGTTTAGGGTATACTACCTTGAAAATCTTGACTCGTGTAGTGAAACAAAATCGAATCATTCTGCCTCATTTCTTTAGATGACACCGCATAAGCTCTTTATTTTGACAGTGTAGTACCTATTACGCACAGCACATTAAGTTACAATTCCCAATTTGTCAAAGATGTTTCATTTTGGGCCACCACTAAGTACGCTGTATAGATAAAAAGGAAAAATATAGGAGATTTTCATAAAAATACTACAAAATTAATTTGAATAAAAATACAAGTATATGTAATTAATTATTTGAAACGTATACAAATATATATAATTAATTATTTAAGTGAGATAACCCTTTATTAAGGTAGCCATGACACATTTTATGACGTTTGATTAGCAACTTTGACAGTTCTATTTTCCTGTGGTGTTCGTGTCACGTGTTGATTTGAGTTGAATGCAAGGAATTTCTGTCTAAACTGGAATGTGAACTATCGATCAAAACGCGGTCCGAGGGAGAAAGCGTCCAGTAGCCCTCTGTCCCTTTCTTAGTGTTACTCGTATTTATTTTTCGTAATTTTGTTTGAAATCAACAGTTTCGATTAGAAAAAGATGGTGAGAAAGGGGGCTATTAATGGCTGCAATACTGAGTAATAACCTGGATGCGGAATATCATTCTTTAAGTATTTTTTTTTTGCGGTAATCACATACAAGATATTTTGTTTGTATGTAGGGTGACCATAATTTTCTGAATAATTAATAAATGTGCAAGTCATTGTGTACATAATAAGTAAGTGGCTTTTGTTGGGTATTTACAATAACATTAAATTATGATTTCTTATAGATATAGACATTTATTTATTTACAGATACAGACGACAGCATATCAAGCTACTACAATCTGTCAGATTGTCTTATTACATTTTCAACTTCATTTCTAAATTATTAAGGTTCAAAATTCATTAGGAATATTTGATAGTTTCGGGTAGATTGACCTGCTGTAGTCCGTGAATTATCAATTTATTCATCCATTTTTAAAATAATAAAATTAAAAAGTTCGCATCCATACCTAAATATTCATAAAAGACTCAGGTAATATACGTAAAAAAAGTATTTTACGTACATTCCTTTTAAATTCCATTATAATAGTCACTGCTGCTACGGCTACTGTGAAGCTATCTCCCTCGGACCGCGTTTTGATCAATAGTGCACATTCTAGTTTAGGTATAAGTTCCTTGTATGGTAGATAATAAAGTTAATAAAGCCTTAGGTCCGTATTACAGAACGTCACTCAAAACTCAAGCCCTACTTAAGTCTCGTTACAAGCCATTTAATTGGTTGAAACTAGTTTTAAGTAAAGCTTAAGCAGAGATCAATGCTTGAGTTTCGTTCTAGAATACGCACCTAAGATACATGACACGTCAATCAAATGTCACTGTCAAAATCTTATTTTGCTTATTGCTGACCACCATATTTATAAGTAGTTGCATTGCACTCCTTGGCTGAGTTAAATTGAATCTGTATAAAAACTAAGCTAAAATACAGGAAATTAACATTAAAAACAGTTAATTATAGCGTAACTATACCTAGCATTAAATGTACAATGTGCTGGCCCAGGCTCCATACATTTCTGAAACATCTCCTTTCTTATAAAGTGTTCCAACTTTATCGATTTTTTTTCCACTTTCGATAATTTTACTGTTCTGGGTAACTAATCGGTTGGCGTACCTGTGATAGTAATACCCTCATCCATTCAGCCCTATTATTATTATACTCTTTGCATTCAGCATTCTCCTAATCCAAAGCGACGACCATTTTACACGACCGGAGAGAAATCAGTTTTTATAGATACGTGTGTCATTGGCAACTCCAAACTGCCACCTTTTTATTTCAGAAGTTACAACTGGAAAGCTCAATATCATTTTTGCCTGACTAGGGAAACAAACCCTGGTCCCCGCTGTACAGTTGCGCTGACGACCACGAAACTAACGATAGGTTGCATATATAGGGTTAGTACAGCAAACACACTTCACTGCATCTAAGCTTTCATTTAACATAATTTATTTTTAAGATTCCAGAATCGCCACCCGGTAAACGATAATGGTTAAAAAGTAAGTAGGTATCAAGTCACACGACTAGTGTCAAAAATCTGAAGGACAAGTTGAGTTCCTACTTTAAGTTTATGTTCTTATGTAGTTAAACAAGTTTTAAGAGTTATTCCACCCATAACACAAACTTTCGCTCAACCCATGCTTAGAATTTGATTAAAAAGAGGTTTCCTTCACGGTTTAACGTGGGATGGTAAGCCGAGTGAGGTGAAGTTAATGGAGGAATAACAATCACACATTGTCGTTTGCTCTTACGATTCTACACTCAAACTGGCAGTTATAGGTAAGAATAAGGTGGGAGCTCTGCTCGTCAACAGTAGGTATATCAGCCGGCCAACCCAAATGATGAGGAACTAGACGCTCCCTGGGAATAGGGACCGTGAGGTTGCTACTGCCCAACAGCTCGCCACACACTGCCCTGCGGGTTTCTGTCTTGAGATCCGGCACCTTCTACCGACAAAGACGTAGAGTTCAGAATCGCAAAAATTCACACAGAACGTAGACATACGGCGATTATTTTGACATATCATGTTATGGTTTTGAAACATATTTAGTTCAACTTACAACCTAAAACTAAAAAAAACTTAAGGAAAAATGAATTTCGTAGCTATCCTGACGTTTCCTCTTAAGGTTCTTTATTACATATATTATTTTAGTTCTTATGATGTAGCCCCCCAACTGGATGTACGGACCTTAAGGTGGAAGGGACAGACTGGACCGTTAGTTGTTCGGGGCCCACCCTCCTATTACGGACGACAGCAGGTCAATCTACTCGAAACTGTCAAAAAATCCCAATCAATCTTGGGCCTTATTGATTTACAGATAAAGTTGAAAATCTAATGCAATTTGACAGATTGTAGTAGCTTGATGTGATGTGTCGCCTGTACATTAGACTTATAGTTGGACCATGGAATTTTCCTTTTTTAGTTTCAACTCAATGATATGTGCCAACGACATGGTTGGGTTAACTTTTGCTACTAAAGACATCGAAAGGAGTGGATGCGTTTACAAACATATAAACTCACATACACAAACAGGCAGACCCGGAACAACTACTTGTAGCTAATACAAATATTTGTTCCGTGTAGGAATCGAACCCACGACACGCAGCATAGCAATCAAAAGCTTAACCCCTGCGCTAACCGTGCAGTCAAATTATGTTCGTATCATAAACAATCAATAAGCTGTCGCCGCTAGCACCAATACAGAACGCACAGTATATTTCATCATGCGGTGAAAAGTTAAACCAAATAAAATTTAAAATGTAGGTATCTATTGAATCTACGATACTTTAAAAATACTAAACCAAGTTAAAAATATCACCTGTTTTAATTTACAAAAAAGCAATTAATTTAACATACAAATAGTAGTACTCGGAATAAAATCCGTATGTTATGTAATGCTTGAAGTTGCATTTTGTAGAGTATGGAACGCTGCAGAAGTTGCTGATAGATTTTGCCCTAAGCAAAATTTATTATTTAAATAAATAATCGAATGAATTAAAATATAATATTTAATTAAATAATCGACTGAATTATTGTGCATTATAAGAATTATTTTTTTCAAATTTTTCAAATAAACCTAAAAATAATCTACTCTAAGGTGCGTATTACAAAACGTCACTCAAAACTCAAGCTCTACATAAGTCTCGTTTCAAGCCATTTGATTGGTTGAAACTAGTTTTAAGTAATGTTTAAACAGAGATCAATGCTTGAGTGACGTTCTGTAATACAGACCTTAGTTTCCTTCTCATTTATAATTAGGATGGTGGGTACCAAAATATCGTTAAATATATATATATCTTACCTTGGCAACATTACCCGACGCGAGGCAAAACTGTAACAAGTCCTTTTTAAAAGATATTTAGTTTTATCTATACCTATGCATTTTCTTTAGGCATGATTTTTTTTTTGTAGTCATAATTTGATTAGATATGTAGCTATTTTTAAATTGAATAATTTGAATAAATAAAAAATTTTCGTAACCCAGTCTTTTGTCCTCCATTTAATATTAACCGTACTTAATTATATTGTGCGAATCCAATAGAAATAAATTATAATCATGAATAATATTTTTTTTTTCATCATCATCATCAACCTTTTTACCATCGCACTGCTGGGCACAGGTCTTCTCTCATACAGAGAAGGATTGAGCGTAATCACCACGTTTGCTCAGTGCGGGTTGGCGATTTCATGCTTTTGTTTATTATAATTAATTTCCGTTAGATTAATTCATTTATTCGGAAACTACAGATTAAAATACTTACTTCAGTTATTTTTAATTGACTTTAATAGTTGCTATTTTAAATTCACTGTGACTGCATAATACCTACTCTACTGCATAACAATATAAGTTATTGTGTTCCAGCAAATATTCTTATGATAACAAAGTGTTTGGTTTTCAGTGGTTACGAATAATCTATCAAAAATAGGTTATGGGCTGGTGGAGTACAAGAAAGTTGTCTACCTCTTGTCTCTTAAGACCCTGTAACAAGCCTTCATTGAGTCTTAGTATCATTGTTCTTAGTTGTTTGTCACTCTGCTACATAAGGTATTTGACTAAAAAAACTAATTAGTCCGTCAGTCAGATTTCCAAAAAATACTAGACACGTATTTTTTCTTTTTTCGTATAAAAAAAAATGAAGATGAATTAAATGAGTTGAAAACCCGTGTGACGTCACTGCACGCTACACTTTTTAGCGGCCAGTGACGTCACCAGCCACCACTCCAGATCTTTGCTGCCTTTTATATTTGTAAATTTTTATTGATGATAAAACAAAATATACGTATCCAATATTTTTTCTCTAATTGATAAATAAAAAAAATGATTCTATTTAGGCCGTCATTCAGACGGACTAAATAGAATCAATTTTTTTTTTAACCCAGGAAACATCCCTATTGCTTTGTTTACATGTAAGTACCAAACTTAAGTGATAAATATGCACATTAATTTAAATCTGTAGTATTGTTTTATAACTAAAACATTATATTCTAGGGTGCGTATTACAGAACGAAACTCAAGCATTGATCTCTGCCTAGGCATTACTTTCAACCAATCAAATGGCTTGAATCGAGACTTAAGTAGAGCTTGAGTTTTGAGTGACGTTCTGTAATACGGACCTAGGCATTCTACCCTATTCTATCCTATCCTACCCTACCCTATTCTACCTTAGTTATTAAAAGTAAAATCTTTTAGATAAAAGAAACAAAGTTACTTCATACTTGATTTAATCTATACTCTATTCGTGATGGCATATGACAATAGTTAAAAACCGGCCAAGTGCGTGTCGGAAGAGAAAAAAAGTCCCGTACCATTGATTTATGAAATTAAAGGATTTAAGTTATTTGTATGAAAGATTACGCGGTAATAAGCGGTTTACGATTTACGAGGTATTAAAAAAACTACTTACTAGATCTCGTTCAAAACAATTTTCGTTGGTAGTTTTTATAGTAATGTACATCATATGCTTTTTTAGATTTTTCACTTTCTTATTTTAGAAGTTAGAGGGGGGGAGGTGGGCAACTTTTTTCCACTTTGGAAGAGTCTGTCACGACACGAATATATTCTAAAGAATTTTAAACAGTTTTAAAAATTCTAAAGAGTTTTAGAAAAAAAAATATTTTAAAAAACCTCGATATAATTTTTGAAGACCTATCCATAGATACACCACACGTATGTGTTATATGAAACAAAAAAAAAATAAGTTTCAGTTCTAAGTATGGAGAGCCCCCAATATTTATTATATTTTTTTTATTTTTGCATCAAAACTCTTAATGCAGTTCACAGAATACAGCTCTTATAATTTAAAAAAAAAATGGCTGTGACATACGGACAGACAGACATGACGAATCAATAAGGGTTCCGTTTTTTACCATTTGGCAACGGAACCCTAAAAAGGTAATTTTTAGGTTACACTTATTAATAAAAATACAACATATTTAAGATTGTTGTTGAATTTAAAACAAACAACTTATTATACTGGAATGCTTCATGTTTTACTACAGGTTTATAAATTTTTGCTGATTTTCGTTATTTAGTTTTTATGCATTATTGTTTGGCGGGTGGTGAGCAGTGGGCAGCTCGCCGCCCGGTAAGGACCAGCAGCCTAATCGGCGAACCCATTTTTGTCAAATGATTGCGACTAGTTGGGATCGTTTGAACCGCAGTTGATATTATTTTTGACAAAAATGTGTTGTGTTTCACGCGCGCCTCAAAGAGATGTCAGCACATCGCGACGGGGTCGAAGACCGATTCCTCCTGGGTCAGGGTTGCGGGTTGTTTAAATAAGAAACCGTGACCCAGACGCACACACGGGTGGGTTTTAGTCAGTAAAAGTCTGACACGCCCTGCCGCTCTGCCCAGAGTGGGAGAGGTCATTTGATAATATCCCATTCCAAAAAAAGGAAGCCTACAAGACTTCAAACAATGTCGACTGCTGTTACATAATTTCAAGATGATAAAGGGTTTCTTCTGTTTTCAAAAACACATGCTAAAAACAAACGCAGAAATATGTATACCTGTAAACCTGGGTGTTGATGATGAACAAGACAAACTGTGGATGATCACGGATGGCTTCAACAATAGTAGTACACGTTATTTTTTGTATATGCGAAACCCGAAACACGTGTTCGGTATTTTTAATTAAAGAATCTATAGGCAAGATAACAAAAAGCTATCATGAAAAACACAGTTATATGCTTGTTATCTTAACTGGTTGTCCCAGTAAAAATATGGTCAACTCTTGGGGTCGCAAACCGGGATACCGAATTTTGAAAATACCGGAATACCGGGCCGAATTTAGGTCTAATTAATACCGGTATTCATTTTACAAAAACCGGGATTTTCGGTTTTAGTAAAATAAATTAAAAACAAATACAAATAGAAAAAGTTACGCGCCATTTCTTTCAAATTACGCGCACGCGAGTTAGTTCACCTTACGACAAGATCGATGAATCACACTCAACCACTGGTTAAGCCTAATGGAACTCTTTACATCTCTCTTTGCTTACATTTCGCGTAGATACTAGCAGAGTAGCAGTGCTACTCCACCGAATATAATACTGTGTCGTCTGGACGTGAATATGGCTAGTGGACCAGATGTTATACTAACGATTGTTCTCAAGGCTTATGCGCCCTAGTTGTCTCCGGTATTTACGTGTTTATATCGCCTCTCGTTTAGGACTGGTATAGTGCCCAAGTCCTGGAAGCTTGCCAACGAGCAGCCCGTGCCCAAAAAGGAAAGTTGTGCCCATCCTTCCAACTGTCGACCGATTCCAATAACCTCCATACTCTGCAAGATTATGGAGCGTATATTGAACTCCCGCCTCTTGGCATACCTGGAAGGTAACGGTCTCCTCAGTGACTAACAGTACAGGTTTCGCCGCAATCGATCAACTGGGGACCTACTAGTGTACGCCACTCACTTGAGGACGAGGCCCTACTGAAAAATAGGGAAGCGATTGCAGTCTCCCTTGATGTCTCGAAGGTCTTCGACAGGGTATGGCATGCTGGACTTTTGAGTAAGCTTCTAGCGTACGGCATTTCTCCTGGCCTGACTGGCTGGGTAAAAGACTTTTTGACTAACCGGCCGACTAATGCCAACATAAAAACGATCTGCTGATGCCAGGTATCTACCGGTATGTAGATGATAGTACAGTTGTGGAGAGATACCTGTTGGGTGCTAGCGCTAATAAGGAAGCAATCCGATCTGAAAGAGAGGCTATGGTAGAGCGTACGAATGTTGCACCAGAGGCAGTCTCTGAATAGGGTGAAAAAAAAGGAAGCCGTTAATGTGTGAAGTAACGTAACCACATTTGGGCTAGTACTGCAAAACGCCACTTGGCAATTTTGGATTCGGCGGAGAGGCATGCAAAGAGGCTAGGACAGGAACAATTTACCAGCGGCGATATTACCGTCTGTCAAATTAAATGTCTTCAAGGCTATAGTGAATAGGCTCTCAATAAACTAGCTCGCTTTACCATCAACGATTGCATCACTGCTTACCATCAGGAGGGATTGCGGTCAAGCACTAGATTATAATTATAAAAAGAAAAAAAAACCTTCGACAGCCGAGTAGCCGAATTCCCGCGCAATGATTAGCGAACAGTATCGAAACAGGTGCAAGTGAGTGAGTTGAAATTACGTAGTTGTGAGTGTTGTGACCGACAAGTGTCAATTTTTTTATTTCAACTGCTTATATTTTATCACCGTCATTGCGAGTTTTGTTTTTGTGGTCCACACACGAATTTTTTCACACTATTTAATTCTGAATCTACTTACTATTATTCCTTAACCTAACCTAACTTTGTAGTTAACTTTAGCTTAATCCCGGAAATATCGAAAACAACGGATTATATGGTCTGGAGCCAATACCGAACATACCGGTTTCACGAGTCGTAAACAATTTGTGGAGTACTGCACGGATATCTGTAATATTGTAAACAATAGAAATAAGTGATAGATAAATAAGATTGTTAAATTATATATTTTAGTATAATATATAAACGTTAACAAAATGTTGCTATTAGTTAAATAAATTTAAGAATAAATGTGTAGAAATAAGATAGTCAAATAAATAGTATTAATAAAAAATAGATAAAGTAGAATAAAGTAAAATTATTGTCATTAGTAAAAGGTACAAATGTAACAAGTAAAAATATGTTAGTATATAAGATGTAAATATGTATAATAAGTAAAGATCGGGCTAGCGGAAATAGAAAAAAAAAAAAAAATGTTGGGAGATCCATCCTCTCATCCCTTCCCGTAGTATTATAATCCTGGAAGGAAATCCGGGTTCCCCATGCTCATTATGCCCTGTGATGGCGGGTGCATCCAATCCCCCACATACAAATTTAAAAAAAAAAAAACATACCGGTTTTGCTTAAATGATTCGGTATTGCGACCCCTAGTCAACTCACTCTCGCCCGTTCGCCCGCGCTGCAGCGGCGCGGCGTCGCCTTGTGTTTATTGATAATACATTCTATTTGTTTGCTTGTAATTAACTAGTGATAACATTTTCCATCACACTTGCAGCCTTTGGACTGTCGTAACGGTCAAGGGTAGGTAGATGTTATTGTGTGCTTTACTCGTAAATCGTAGTCGTTAGTCGTAATGGATAAAATAAAATGTAGTATAATTTACTTTAAAAATGTTAATTCTACGTAGAACGTATTGCACCCCTGCACAGAGGGGTGGGGTGGGCTCAGCCGCTGTACGCGGAACCGATTCAGTTGTTTGTTCTGAACAAACTGTATTCAGGATTTGTATAATAATTCATGCAAATGTTTACATTTTCAA
This sequence comes from Sesamia nonagrioides, assembly GCA_017933935.1. Taxonomy (NCBI): domain Eukaryota; kingdom Metazoa; phylum Arthropoda; class Insecta; order Lepidoptera; family Noctuidae; genus Sesamia; species Sesamia nonagrioides. Next base: position 86,265 of record JADWQK010001096.1, read on the forward strand.
ATCTCTATCATCAATTGTATAATGAGTTATTATATTACTTATGTATTAGGGATATAATTAATTTACAATTCAGAAATATATCAGTAATTAATAGTTAATGTTTTATGAATATGAGTTATTATATTATAATGAGTTAATCTAATATAATTACTCATTATACACTAATTTGCCCTCTTTCCTTGATAATTATACAACTAAGTAAAAATTCTGAAAAATATAATGAAATATATGCAAAATGAATAAAATCCAAACAATTTCAAATGAATTTGAAAGAAAGTCAGTGTATGTTCCGGGAACCGACTTTTTACTTATTTACGAAACAAACATTCTAAAATGTCAGCGCCCTGTCTAGGGTGACTCACAGGTAGGTAGAGTTCCTGCAGTGGTCAATTGTGGCACCCATTAAATTGTTTTTCAGAGTGGAATGGTTCCAGAGATGGAAGTGCATGATGTGATGCAGTCAGAATCATTCTTTCTGAAGACTTTTAAGGCAGCCTGTAGGGTAATTTCCAGATGTATAACTACACTTTAGTTACAAGAATGGCAGCTAGAACACTTCTCCTGGGCAGGCCACACTTCTGTAATATCCATCTGCTTCTTTCCGAATTTAGAAACAGTTGGTAGTTGCTAGAAAAATTAGTCAATAATCATGGCATTGTCAGTATCGTACGCCGCTGACAAGTCAGCAAGAACAACGCCAGTGACCTTTCGTGCACGCAGACGGCCTGCTCGGGAATCAACTTAAAGTCAATTCCTACTCAGGTTTACCTTCATGTAGAATAACATTCTGAGCTTATTTACAGTGCGGAAAAACCGGCAACGTGACTCACAGTAAATATCGCATTATATTGCCAGGGCAATTTCATCATAGCCTTTCGCATTATTTTATCGTACACGTTGTTATATGCAATCCTCGTAAACGTCATGTGTTTTGTTTGTGGTCGAGCACTAGTTAATACTACTAACACTTGTTAACTATAACAAATAAAAATGAATCATTAAAAAATACATTAATCAAATGATCAACTAGGGTCTAAGAACATGTTGTTCTAGTTCTATTTTAGTACTGAACTGTATTTTTTACAGCAAAGATAGATAGATCAGTGGATGCGCTTCGTCAGAACCGCGACTGGACGTTATTTAGCGGTATGTTCTTTTCACATAAATGTTTCATCATTATGTTGCCTTTACAAAAAAAATAACATGTTTCTTGTTTCATTCTTTACAAAGAGTGGAAAAAAAGTGGTTTACCATAGTTATTTAACTCGAAACAGTCTCCAAAGCCTGGAGCACAGGCGTATTGTAGCCAGCCTTTCGGTTTTCTATAGGATGCATTCTGGTGAGTGTGCAAGGGAATTGCATGCTTTAATTCCCCCATCTCCGTTCCATCATAGGACGACCTGACGTACGGCGACTTTCCAGCCGTACGTTGTTAACACCACTACGATCCGGACGAAGCGTTTCACTCCTTTTGACTGGAACAATTGGCCAGCGGCGGTGTTTCCATCACACTACAATTTGAGAAGCTCTTAATAAACTAGCGCGCTTTACCATCGACGATCGCATCACTGCTTACCATCAGACGGAATTACGGTCAAGCGCTAGTTTATAATTTAAATATATAAAAAAAACAAAATAACAAAGTCAACTTCTGAAAAAGTAATACAAATGAAGGTGCTTGTCACTGAGCTCATAGTGTAACGCAGATTTGCTACTAAACTAGTGCTTGACCGCAATACTGCCTGGTGGTAAGCAGTGATGCAATCGTTAATAGTAAGCTAGTTTATTAACCCTATTCACTTAAAAAACCTAGTAGGAAGGAAGAAGGCAGTAGAGCGAGGTGATGCAATGTTAAACCCAACAACACGACCAACGATGCTGCGCCAGAGGGAGATTGACCCTCCACGTCCAATCTCTTGACACAACTGCTTCACCAAACATCACACACGACACGAACACGACGAATCGCTTGGCAGCAAGACTTTTTCTGGTGGGTGGTAACTTCAGCCGGCCGATATTATGGCCTACCACAGAAAAAACTCCCCTTATACCACATATAGAATACTTTAACGCAATACCTTAATTTTTTGTTTATTAGACCATAAGATATTTTCAAAAGCGATCTGATCGAATACTAAATCAATCGAATACTAAACTTATAAAATTCACTTTAATGATATGTCTAAAATGTACAGACAGTTTTTTTTTTTATTTTAACACGTGGCCCCACACTAGCAATTTCTCCTGTATCTTGGGTGCATTTACAAACATTTTAACTCACATATATCAACAACCATAAGATTGATTTCAAAATCGTTAGGATTCCACGAAAAATAATTTTCTCGTGGAATAATATTGACGCGTAACAGATTCTTTATGAAAGTACCTAGTTTCAAAACTACAAAATTATCCGCCGGATAGAAATTATCTGGCGTTGGAAATCAGCCGTACGGGAGTAGGTATTTGAAACACAGATGTTCCGTATATTTGAGACAGTTGATTACAAAAGAAATCACATTTTATTCTATTAGTATCTAATCTAAATATTGATTTTATCGTTTTTAATTTATTTTAGAGTTGTTATCTTTCTCAAGCAGTGGACAAAGTATATAGTTGTTGTGATGAAGACAAAATTTAAATGTACTGAATCTGTCAAATATTCCCAATCTACCTTGTGCCTAAATCCTTCACTACATTACTACATTATTATAAAACAAAGTTACTTTCACTTTCCCTATGTCCCTTTGTATGATTAAATCTTTAAAACTCCGCAACGGATTTTGATGCGGTTTTTTAAATAGATAGTGATTAAAGAGGAAGGTTTATATGTATAATAACATCCATTAAAGGAGAAATACTATTATTTTTGAGATTTCTAATGTGATGTCGAAAGTAATTAAATTTTTTCCGCGTTTATATATATCTATCTCTTATAGATATCCCATAATAACATTTTTTTTTGTCATATACTTTTTACGACAAATATCGGCTAATTTATGAAGCGATTTTAACCAATACCTACAGTATTCAATTAAATCCCTTATCCAATTTAATACCTTAAATAAATTGTTGATTTAATATCAATCTATATTACCCTTTACAGTACATGATTTAAATGAATATTTTGGAAGATATTACAGTTTTTAAAATTGCGGGCAGGAGCGATCAGCCGCGCGGCAGGACTGGCGGCGGGCCGTTATGTTTTTTGAACGTTCCCAATTTTTCTGTAGTGTACATATTTAGTATCAGCATTGCACTTGCACCCTTGCATTGCAGTTAGAGATAAAATTGAAATCTAATAAAGAAATCTGATAGATTGATTAGCTTGATGTGCTGTCGTCAGTACCTTATTTAGAGTTATGCTTTCATTAAAACATCAAAATTCCAGCTATTAAAAGTAATGATGTTATTTAATAGATATTTATCTAAACAGCTTTATTATCAAATGAATCGATTTGGGTAATGAAATAAGCAAGTGTACAAAAACCAGGAGTGAACTCTTCATAAATTTTTGGTTTTAAGATACATTTCAACATACATACAACCCATGTTGAAACGACGCATGTTGTGACGTATCTTAAAGTATTTACATCGTCGATTTTTTCATCAAATCGAAGAAAGAAATTTTACTTCGAAAAAGAAAAAGTAGAAAGAACTACTAAAGTTTATTAAATAAATCAGTGAATAATAGAAAAACTTAATCGGTGATAGTTTGATTTTAGTAAGACGACAAATTGTAATTTTAGTACTACTTTAATTAATTACGTGTTCAATATTGAACATAACATTATAAACGTTATACAGAGGGCTGGATGTATGCAACGTTATCCTTTGTAAGTAAGTATATGATCAAACTACCTATCTAACTATTCCAGTATTGTAAATGTAGCCTTTGCAAGACAAACCAATCAAAATTCGTCATGTAGTTGGAAACATCACTTGCATAGTCTATCTCGTTCTGTTGCAACGCGTAATCGGATTCTCTCTAGCAAAGGCCAAAGCTCCGGTTATGCTGGTTTTCCGATAGGCGGTGCCAAACCAGAGCGAACGAGAGAGTGAGTGAGCGAGGGCGAGGAGCGTTCCCGTTCATTTATAATCATTCGGTGCTTGTTCGTTAAGTTGTCAGCACTTGGCTGGCGGCCTGCCGCACGCCGTCCGACTTCGTACTGTCGTAGTCGTTCGCCAGCACTGTAATCAACTCTTATCGCGATCGCGTGTCCTACTGCAAATACGATAAATTCCATCTAAATATTCGAAATAAACATGAGACACGATGTGTCTTCTTAACATCTTCACACATAAACACAATTATTATTTATCATTTTTAAAAATGTTACCCTGAATCCCAAGTTCTTGAAAATAAATATCTCGTCTATAAGATCTCGGCGTTTTCGTCAGAGAAACCTTAAACCCCGTGGTTACTTAACGCCGTCAAAATTGATAATAATAATATGCAACGATGTGGTTTCTGCTCAATGGTTTCTGGAGCTCTGAGGAGGGTGATGTGTGTCGGCAGCAGAAGAGGTAGCAGTGAATCATACTACCGCGAGCTGGGCGACCAAGATACGCTGGTAAACATTTTAATTAGCTTTAACCGCATTTAAACATCGCTTTAATAGCACTGAGCAGGTTTTGTTCATTCATATTATTGTTTATTTCATTGTATCGAACGTGTCGTGCATTAAGTACTGGCCATCAAACATGTTTACCTGTTTTTACTTAATGTTATGACATTTTAAAGCGTAAGCCGTAGTATGCTAAATACACATGTTTGTATTTTTATCAGAGCTTAAATTTTGATCCACTGCATTTATTTTATTTTACTAAATTCTAATTTATGTTTGCATGATTTTTTTACTGTGAGCAAGGAGTGTTCTGTTTATTCCTATGTAAATATATTGTCTATGCTTTATGTGTAGTGAAAGTGGAGTTTGAGAGTTTCTCTTTAGGTTTAGTCACTGCTAATTGTTGAACTGTTAGCCATAAGTATGTATTCTGTGGCCTTTATGTAGAAACACCTTTTTTTTTTACGATAGTTTCTATGATTAGAATGACATTGTGGTACTTATCTACATATTTCATAATTTTATTCATAGCCAAACTCTTTTTTTCTTTCATATTAGACTAATTTTTTTATATTTTCATTTATTTTTGACAATCTCTAGAGACTCCAAACAAAGAAGAATCTTTTTGCTTTCAGTTCATATAGAGTCATTGTAGGTATTTAATCATTTGTAGCTATTGGGTAAATTGACAAACAAAAAAATACCAATATTCCCATTTCTACAGTACATTTATCCAAAATCATACAAAAGTCAATAATTTTAAGTTTATGTAATGTAGTAATTAAAATCTCTTCGCTAATAATTAAACTAGGCATAAGCCTTTCTAACAAAAAAAATGGTATTCCTCATGAATCGAATACAAAAATACCACATACTATTTCATAATGGCAAAAATTTTAAATGAATGCTGGAAACTGTGTTTTACCAACATAAAACTTAGCATTATAGTTTTAATTTATTTAGAAATTAATGAAAACCCTAAACACATTCTTTGGATGTTACTATTATCCAACTCTTACTACTATAATCAAATAACTAATCTTTTGAACAATTACAAAACAGATATTTCAAAGTACTTAATTAGTAGACACAATTTGAAATTAGAACTGCAATGCAAAGAAGCCTTGGCTGCTTGCTAGTCTGCTGGGACACATAAATTTCTGTATAATAATCATCATATTAAATACAAAGTGGAATTGAATTAATGTATATGTGAGAGCTAGTAACAATCTGGTAACAATTACTTGGCTCAGTTTTAGTATTTGACATTACACATTAATGCTAAACATAGTTCTGAGTAAACAAGTTTATTAGAAAATTTATTTTGAGAGTTTATATGTGTAGACCTTGCGCTGTGACATAGATGTTCACAAGTAATGATTTTATTAAAACATTGATGTGTTAGAATGTGTTTGTATTCAATAGAATACAAACACATTACCGCAATTATTGGCAATGCTTGTTTGTTTACAATTATATAGTGAAATAATTTCATAGACATTACGAGAAAATCTAGATCCAAGAAGACAACCAAATTAAAAAAATTGAATCTCAGTCTGTATGGTAAAAAAACTCTCTCTCTCACAGAATTCTCTGTTTTGATCATAACTGGCATGTTATAATGAATTTCGTTATCAAAACAGAGAATTCAAACAATCTCGAAAATCTATGCAATAAAACAACAAAGCTGTAATAAAGAGCTTCTTTAAATGCAGGAGTAATGAAAATCAAATCGTTTGCATTCTTCCCTTGTTTTACCAGCTAAAACATGAAAAATACATACTAAAGGCCAATTTAGAGACAATGACCTACTTGGGCTGATGATTGATGATCCACAAAATACTTTGTGGCATTTAAAGTTGTACTATTTTTCTTTGAACATTTAATGCTCTAAAGATTGCAAATCCTGTGTAACCAAAACCAAGGTCTTTGTTTAACCCCATAAGTGAGACAGTGGGATCTTCTGGATTTTCTATACCTACTATATTTACAAGTATTTTTGGGATAATGATCACAGTAACAGTGTTAATACCTACAGGCATTAACAGGTAAGGCTAAGTCCAAGTAATTAGCTACTCAAGTTAGATATTATCAATATTTAACTATATTTTAGTATTTATCATCATGTTAATGTATATAATTTGTATTTACTACACACTGTTACTACGCGCGTAGGTAACTGCTCTTAGCGTAAACCTCTCTATATTTCTGCTGCTTGCGCCTACGTCAGATTTTGGTCGAGCGCGTGACGTCAATGTTTTACTAAAGCATAATACTTACCTACAAGATTACATTCTACCAAACCAGTAATTCACTCCAGCGTGTATAAATAATAGAATCATTGATAATTAGATACATACAAGCAATTACTCTGTTGTAGGAAAACACTTAAAAGGTCACTCATTCAACTCATTTGTTGCTAGCAACTATGTACATTAATAAAAATAGAAATTACACCGTTACGTTACCGTTGATGAGAGCTGTTTATATAAATTAGATACATAGTCGCCAAGATTACTATTCACACTCGGGTTTGGTTTACTTGCTATTTAGTTATGAGATTGGCAAGATGAGGAGATAAACTTATTATATAATAGAACTAACAAATGTCAGGTTGCGTGGAAAACATCAAATTGTTGAATTACGATATTCATTATTTAAACGTTTACTGATGACGTAAGCGAAAAGTGTATAGGTATCATCCGACTTCCTCAAACGTCACATTATCTGCACGCAGTCGAATGATATTAAACAAATGGCCAAACAAGGGCAGCAGGATAGTAAATGTACATGTTCATTATATAGATAATCTAATCTAAGCAGTTGCAGCAGTAGAGATCGAGGAATTAGCTGTCGAATCAACAATCATATTGACTAGCATTCGAGCCAAACAATATCCCGATAATACGGAGTAACACTCAGAAGTCAGAATCATTCATTATCCGCGAGGCAGACACAAATAGTTGAACAGCCATAATTTTGTGGATGTTTCAACAGCAACAGGGACAAAATTAATCGCTGATCTTAACAAATTAATCTAATGAACTAAAACGCAAATCTTCCGCAAATAATCATAACTACTCTATATTATTAGTATTGAAACAAAACAATCATCTACAAACAGTTCCGTTCCACGGAAGTATTTTCAAACAACCAACAAGAATTAAACCTTGATTCTAAATAGATTGTATATCATACGGCACAACACATCAGCTTCAATCTCATGATCGAGACAAATTAGCAGATACTCTGCATTCTGCACGTATATATAGTCAGCCTATAATGTTTCCACTCCTGGGAAACAGGCCTTCTCCCTGTGAGCCTGAGTGGGTCGTAATCTACCACGCACGCGAGCCTAGTGCGCGTTGGTAGGTGTAACACGTCTTCGAAGTTTAGGCTCTCTCTCGCCAGTTTCCTCACGTTGTTTTCCTTCACCGTTTTAAGAGCAGTGGTGATGGAATAATTATACAAAGTAAAGCGCCTTGTGGGGTTCGAACCTACGACCTACATACAACTTGTCAGTCTTGGCCCATGTATGTCAAGATCCAATTTTGAGCTACTACTAACTCGTATGCCACGAAGATAAGACTTCAGGTATTAATAACTTGGTCACTTAAAGATGACGTGCTATTCAAACAGATATAAATAAGTATGTCAAAAGCATTCTTTATGTTTTAAAATAATGAGTTAAGCTTTATTATTCGTAGGTAGTTTTGAATACTTACCTTTCTTTTCATACTAATTAATTTTTTTATGCTCGTTTTGCTCATCGCTGGTCCTCAGATAAAGTTTACAACCGCGCCGAACAATCAGCAACCCTAAAATATTTTTACCTTTAATGTAACCTATATCATATATTTAGCGTACCTTCGGCAGGCACAAATTAAGATGGCAGCAATTTTGTGTAAAATAATTAGCCGCACCTTCAAACCGACATCAAAAACATTGAGGGAAGGGTTCGCTGGTGATGACGAAATTAAATCCCGTTTTAATTATCCCGAACCCAGAAAAGGATATTGATGACATTTGTAGAACCGGGCAAACACATCGTCATTAAAACGCCCGAAGATTAATGCTCATTAATATGAAGCTTCCAGATCGCGGATTATTCTGGATGCAATTTCCACAAAGAGTGGGTTATTAGTAAATCTGGCTGTTGTTGTATTTCCCCATCCTTTCAGCTGCCAGATTTCTTCCCTGATATACATATAAATTTTATAATTTATAATATATCTAGCAAGAGTTGCAAGTATGAATCATAAGTGCTTTGGGCATCCATGGCTCAAACGCCAGCAATAAGCTGGAAACAATAAAATTTTTAATTCCATATTGCCATTAACAACTGTTTGATTATGTTCATGTATATTATTAATGTTATTAGAGCTGTATTATGTTTCGCTGATGAGAACGCAATCCCCATAATGATATTCCATTCAATCGGACCATAATCATTATTGGAATAGACTCCGCATTGATTATAATCGTGTGCTTAGTTTAGGCTGTAGGATGTAATTAACATCGGGCACGCCACAATAGCGGCGGTAAGTCCCCTCTTTGATTAGTGACTAGAGAGGCGCCACGGCGCCCTCACCTTCTGCCTGACGCAGGGCCTTACCGGACACGGTTGTTTCGGGAGGTTCCTGTTCCGTATAAGGCAGAAGGAAATGCCAGGGTGTCATCATTGCGTGGATCGCCTTGAGGACACGGTACAGGTCTGCCTGGCTTAGGTAGAGCACCGCCGTGACCTCGTAGCGGCGATCTCTCGCGTCCGACCCCGGTCCAGGCCATGGTCCGGAGCGAGTGCATGGCAGGCCGTCACCTCCTTCAGCAAAGCAGTGATGCTGGCAAAGGAGGAGGCGGAACGCGTGGGGCAGCGGGAATTCCAGCGCCTTCACGCCACTAGCCGCCACAGGAGACGACATCGAACTCCCAGCCACCGCAGGCGGGGGCCTACGGGCTGCCCACAGCTCGGTAAGGACCAGGCCCGAGTTGACGGCGCGTTCTGTTTCACGTCCGCCTCAAAGAGATGTCAGCACATCGTGACGGGGTCCACGAAGACTGATGACTCCTGGGTCAGGGTTGCGGATTGGTTAAAAAAGAAACCGTGGCGCATAGGCAAGTCAAGAAACGCGGATGGGTTTTAGTCAGGAAAAGTCTGACACGCCCTTCCGCTGCGCCCAGAGCGGGAGAGGTCATTTGATGATTTCCCATCCCAAACAAAAATATTGTAATTAACATTCGCACAATCATATGATTAGATTGCCTCATTGCAGGCAAGATACACAAACATAGAAAAAGGTTAAAGAAAGGAGAAAAATCTACAAAGACAATTTATTATGTTATACTATCATACATCACTTACCAGATATACTACAAAACATTTCTTCGTTTTAAGATTCCTTAATGGTTTATGCGAAGTTTGGACAAAATCGGTTGAGCGGTTCTTCATTTATCACATTTTTTGTAACAATTGAATTCAATAAAAATAAAAAAAAAATTCTTTGAGTAAATGAATTTTATGGTCGTCTATAACTATCATGATCATTAATTAACATGCAAGTAACCAAGACCCCAGAGATCTAATAGAACAATAAGTGGCTATGTCTAAAACGCCTCCTAGACTAATTTAAATATGTAGATTCCTGATTAATTTATTGATGGCGGCCCTGTTAGTTTATCACAACACGCTATTCGCGCTATAGGGAACATCACACGTTTCACACAACATTTACCTAATAGGTACGGGTATTCAGCTGCGTCTGGTTAGACTGGGAACCGACCCAAGCATTGTTGGCTAAGACCAGGCAGTAGTAAGGTTTAAAGTTGGCTAGAATAACTTAACACTTACACCTACCGATTAATAATTCAGTAAACCACCGCGTCGGCTGCAAAGAACTACCAAATTATGAGAATATGACTTTCTAAAGTACCCCCTTTTTGTTCTGGATGGGAAATCATCGAATGACCTCTGCCGTTCTGGGCGGAGTGGAAGGGCGTGTCAGACTTTTACTGACTAAACCCACCCGTGTTCATTCACTTGCCTATGCGCTAGGGTCGAAGTTTCTATTTTAACTAACCCTGACCCTAACCCAGGAGACATCAGTCTTCGTGGATCCCGTCACGATATGCTGACATCTCTTTGAAGCGCGCGTGAAACACAACGAGCCGTCGACCCGGGCCTGGATCTCACCGGGCGGCGAGCTGCCCACTGCTAGCCGCGCGCAAGCCCCGCCTAAGGTTGCCGGAAGTTCGATGATGACCCCCGACCAGGACGACTGCTGCGGCGGTTAGAGAAGTGAGGGCGCTGGAATTCCCGCTCCCTCACGCGCTCCGCCTCCTCCTTTGGCAGCATCACTGCTTCGCACATGTAGGTGACGGCCTGCCATACACTCTCACTCCTGACCGTGGACTGGACCAGAGCCGGACGCGGGAGATCGCCGCCGATTGCTGTCACGAGAACACGGCGGTGCTCTACCCAAGCCGGGTAGACCTCCACCGTATGCTCGACCGTGTCCTCAGGACAATCCCCACAGTAGTGACACCCTGGTGTTTCCTCCCTTCGAAAGTAACCTCAGTCATTGAGGGGCTCAAGGCTTGAGATACGAGTTACTTGCGCGCTATTCTTCATATTAAACCTGTACTTCAAGGCGTCCACTAACAGCAGCTATGTGTGACTAATTAGTCACAAGAGACCTACCTCAACATAACATTATCGCCGTATCAGCCATATTTATCGCGCTGAATTTTTCGTTCGACAAATGAAAGTATTGTTTTGATTTAAAGTTCGCTTCTTTCAATTGACAACTGCACATTAACTGTGCAACAAGTGCCAGCGCTGTTAAGATTTAGTTTCAATAGGTACGGTATTGTAGGATGAATTTAAAGTAAAATAAAATACTTTAGTGGAGGATGACAGAGAACCTGGTGACACGAGACTGCTTTCTCCCTTGTAGTACCCATAAGCACTTTTGACGCTCCACGCATTTGATCTAACTGGAAAAATATATGTATGCACAAATCGAATAAACAATTTGGAAGATCAAAAAAAAGCTTAAGAACAGATAAATCAAAATTACAGTAAGAGTCGAAACTGCATTACCACTTTTGAACTTTATTGCAATGAAAATAGACTTTTGACACACAGTTTAGACGTGATTAAAAACATGACTATTAAATTCATGTTAATTAACGTCAGACGCTGACTGATTTACAAGGGAACTTGGGAATCGGAGCCATAGTCACATTTTGTCTAGTCAGCAATAGCTGCGCATCATTAATATGCGCTGTTGCCAGACCCTGTAGATTTTAAACATTAAACTATGCCATGAACGTATCTCCTGTTTTCTTGGAGGCTTCTTTAACAGCATACACAAAGTCCACAACAATCTTCCAACTCACAAAAACACCTATGTAAGAATAAATGTAATGGATGGCTTATGTCTCTTAATAATCATACAATTCTATTTGTTTTTTACAATCCAATAGCACACCCTCCTACGCCATGCTACAAACAATTTAACACCCACTATTGGATAATATTTTTTCTTTTGTTATTATTATCATAAATGTTAGTGTAATAATTATACAAGTTAATAAAAAATAGGTTATTTGTAAAATATACAATCATGTGCGTACGCAGGGGGCCATGATTACTAAACAACTTATCTCTAACTTTTAAATAAACCACGCAGTAGACATGACAAAATGTACGGTGTAATTGCCAAAAATCCGTGTCCGACTATAGCGCATAAAGATTACTCATTCTAAAAATTTTACTTGAATCTAGGCTAGAAGTTGGGTACGCCCATGTACATACAATCTTCCACGATACAGCTTATCCGAAACATATTCGCATTTCTTCAATTTAATGGTAGCATTGAATTGAAGCCATGCGAAGTTAGCACTCGTCTTCAAACCAGCTACTACTTACCATATTAGTACCACTCACAATTATCTAAATTCTTTAAAATTTATTCTAAGGTTGGTGGATCCTTTCAGGAATGGTTCGAAATTTTTATACCGTTAGCTGCGCTCATTGCCTTTGATCAGCCAGTTTTGTTCGTTCTACACCGTTTACCGATGCAGCCTGAGTTATCCAAAGGGTTTTACCGTAATTCAGATCTCTCTCACATTGCAAAAGCTTTTCTACTACAGCTTTGAAAATTACACCTGCAATATTCTAACACACCAGTTTTTTTTTAAATTTCCTTACATATTAATATTTAGGGCTGAATCTGAAGCCGAACTCATTTCCACCTGAGTGGGGAAAATGGATGCAAGGTAATGAAGTTTATTAATGCCGAGACGTCGCGGTGGTGCCTATTTCCGGTGTCTTCAATAGAGGTGCATCCTGAGTGTGAGCGTCGAACCGGTTCATATCCCAGCCGAGTCGATGCAAGTTAACTTCATTTCCGTTCTTATGAAGACATGAGACTACGTGGAACTTGGTGGCTTAGAGGCAGGAACTTCCTTAATATTATTGCCTCGATATAATATTAGTAACGTCCATCAGCATTAATTTTCGTTATGAATTTTGGATTGTTGGACTAAACTAGGCTGAATGTATTTTTTGAGATTTACACTAATTTCGTTATTATGTTATACTAGTACCTGTCTATAATTCCATATTTATTTATAGTTATGAGACTGCAAATGTTTCTTTTTTTTCACTCACTTCATTTCGTCGATACATATCTACATTATTACATATTCTCGCTTTGTGTAACGTGAGTTTGCTTTCTTATATTTTTTCAGAACTTGAACCAAATAGGCTGAAGATGTCGTAATAAAACATCCCACCAAAAACATACCTACCTGTTAAAAAGGGGCCAAGTTCCTATCGGCTAATTGTTCCCCTAAAAAAGTTCAAAGCGTAAGATACAATCCAATGCCGAAATTAGATGCCCTTTAAAATCGATTATAATCATCTTCATCAACAGCCTGATCTTAATATGTACTTCTAAATTTGAACTTGACAAGTTTTCGTGCTATACGTAACACTTGATAAATTGTATAATTTTCATTATTTCTATAATTAAATTAACCTGCCAAGTTCAATTTGTGTCCAAGTTCAAGTGGCTTTGCTTGGTTGAACATTATCTGACAACAATGCTACTAGTTTTCTTTTTGTGAGATTTACACAGAACTCTATACCTACCCTAAATAATGATTCGGCTAGGCCGCAGGTGGCTAAAATCGCAAATTCTAAAGTCTTGGTTTCGAGTTTGACGTCCAGCAAAGGCCGCACGCGGCGGGTAATTAAAACCGACCGTAAAAGCGCTCAAATGCAGGCGTTCGCCTGACACATGACGCATGACGGCCGATATTTTGATGCAAAACTACCAATTCACCTGCATTTTTATCGACCTGTGTTGAGAGCGTTATCACTTTTAGCGCTTTTAGGTTTCCGTGGTGTTTCGCCATGTATGTATGCATGCATGCACTTGCATGATGTATTGATGTGCTTAGATAAATATGCGTAAAAAAAATTAATACTGCTCATTAATTAGCAAATCGAGAAGGGCTGGACCGACTTGTATTTTTTGAATAGACCGGATAAGATGCTTTTATTTCCCTAACCACAATACAACGTATAACAGCTACACATAAAGCTATATATTACCAGTTTCGGCTAACCTCACATTGTATAGAATTTTCGTACAGTCTGAAGGCCAGTTATACTGGTTATATTGGTATAGCTTGATGTGTAGCCGTGTGTATTTACACTACGACTCCCTTAGCTGTATACTCAAATTTATTGAGGGTTCCTAAAACCCCATTTGCTGTACAACAATCTGCTAACGAAGTATCCAACTTTGAATGGTTTACCCTTTCGTGGCCCCATCAACTGCAAAATTTTCCTGAAAATCTAAAGTTGAAAATCAAAGTCCATATAACGACGTGCTGGAAACTAGTATTGATGAAGTAGTATGCAAAGTTGTAACTAAAAAAAAATATCTTTTAAAGCACGCACGACGCACTTTGTAAACGCGCTTTGCCGATTTCTTCTGGTCATAAAGGGTGTCTCTGACATCGACGCACAAACGAGTACCATGGATCCAGTAAAGGTTTCTGAACCACCACCAATCAGTTTTTACTTGATTTAAAAAAATAATAATATGCAGTTTTTTTCACTTTAAACCGTTCATAATTGCTATACTTTTATAACCCAATAAGATTTTAAGGGAAAAAATTAATTAATTCGCTAAATAAAAAAAGCGCAACGTGAACTTGAAAAACTATCCTTTCAGCTGATTTAATAGAGTTCATATCAGGGGTCAACGTCATACCCAGAAAGTTCAAAGGCCCAGCCGACACATTTTTTTTTAAACATTGTGATTCTGTAACCGCTCATTAACGATACAGATGACTATCATAATTTAATTAGTGGCATGCCGAGTAGCCTTTTCGCGATGTTTGCGTTGCGATGTCAGATACAGCCTGTATAAATAAATAAATATCATTAGGCCTACACAGGGAATTTCGTTATCTCTCACTAGTTTTAAATTAATCGGAAAACAATACCCACGTATTAACTTTTTAAATGCTGCTAATATTGTAGGTACCTACTCTGTTATTGTTTCATTTGGAAAATAATAAAAAAAAAAAACAAATATTCCGTAAGTTTTCACTGTTTGGTTAATTTCAGAAGGGCAGAAAGAGGAAAGGTGTTGTATAGAAACACTCCGAAAATAAAATATAATGATCGGGTTTGTTTACGTACATAGGAAAACCACACCTCACTGTGTAAGTTATATTTAAGTACATATTGATACAAGCACATTGATAATTCTAAATATTCTCCTTATTGGACACTATGTTATACCTTAAACTGTTATGGCATCACGCCCAGACTCATTACCATCATTTTAATTATAAAGTATGGGCTATAATACCTTACCTCCTTTTACGAATCAGCAAACAATAATAAAATAAATGGAGAAAAAAACATGCAATAACAGTTACAATAACATTAAAACTTTAGGCCCTTCTAAATATATTACCAAAACCAATATTGTTAGCAGGTACAGTAGTTTATTCATTATTATAGTATAGCAACACGGCGCTACTTCCTCTCGGGCAATGTACGTAGTATTATTATTACTTGCCTATTGGATTTAATATTTTTGACGTACGGGGTGACGTTACCCTCTAACAGTACCAATGGCTTTCATTTTGACAGTTCAACAACATTCATTGCGTTATTTACGTTTATCCTAATTACCAAACATGGCGCAATGAAGTAGTAGTATGCTTCAAAATGGTTTAGATTGTAGTAATTGATCCGTCATTAGGACAGCGAAACTGAATCTTCTAAAGTAAATTCTCCACTGTAAGTCCTATCTGCAACAGCTCTTCTTGATATCATCGTGCAGACGGTCACGTTACATATGTATATTCTGTAAAAACATATACAATATGTAAAGAAAACCCTGTCCGATCCGTGAAGGTGTTGTTAGGTATCGATAACTGATTCTAATAATGCCCACAAAGACAGGCAAAACTTAAAAAAAAATTCCCCCTAAAAAAATAAATATTATTTCGCAAAAAGAGGTAACTTAAAACATGTGTGGTTAGCAACCCCATTCCGCGGGCGGCGGGGTGCAGGGCACGCGGCACCTGTGACGTGGTCGCGTCGCTATTCGCTTATAATAATACCGGTGCTGTCACTTTTTTAAAAATACCAAAGTTCGGGGAAATTGGAATTAATTCCCCGGAAAAAAGGATTATTTCAAAATTCATTAGTATTGTTACTATGACGATTATGTAAAATTTTATATTATATTTGGTCAAGTGTTTACCTAACCTTTACTATCCTTACGGGTCGGACAGGGTTTTCTTAACATATTGTATGTAGCCTGTGGCGGAGCGAGTCGCGGACACAGCTAGTTTTCCTATATTTCTCAAAACAAAACCGTAATGACTCATGAATTATGATAAATGTGAATAACCTAGTCTTGGTACACTAATTCGAATTTTGAGGAAATACCTAGAACCGCATTGAATGACGTTGTTTCACATGGTTTATAGATATATTCTCGGTGACAGTAGCGCATGTTTAGGGCAGCTAGTGCATAGCTGCCAACGGCAATACTTACGCGGAGGATTAAGAAAGAGCTTGGCTTTTTTGAGCGAAGATTCTATTAATTTTGGATACATGTATGGCTTTATTTTAAAACTTTGTTGGTCTTGTTTTTGCCGCCCACTGGTCCTTAAACGTTGTAACAATAAGATAGCTGTGAATACATGTGTGTTTGTTTTCGAGCTCTATGTATCTATGCAACTCTCTAAGCCAAATTGCCTTAAGAGTGCCCGTTGCGATGTTTGTGTAAGCTTTAAGCTTTATTGCAGCAAAACGCTAGTTTCCCATTTACAATGCTGCCGTTAGTTACCTACTACTAGTGCATTGCATGCACTTTAGATTAAGGGAGTTTCAGAATCAATATTAGTTTGCGTATTTGAAAGTAGCGACATGGTGCCGAACTGCCGAAGCTATTCATGAGTCCTGAAGCGCATACAGACGCCGGATAAGTATCAGTAAAAACATTTCAGAATATAGTTTTCCTGCTATGTAAAGCCAAGAGATTAACAAAACCCTACTTATCTATTCTTCCAATTTAAATAGTTTATCAGTGTGTCTGCATCATTCGGACAAAAGCCGCCTTGTTCTCTTATCGCAACCATGAGACTGTATGTCTCCGTGTTTATCAGATACTGTCTAGTCTACAGTGCATGCATTATCCACCATTATACCATAACAATGTGGCGACGTAAGGCATCCTAAAATAATAATCAAGATAATAATTTGACACGTGTACCCAGAGCTGGGCTAAGCTAATACCTATATTTATTTTTGAGAACATTAGTGGAGCAATGGAGTACCTAAAACTGTCCAATAATAACACAGACATTTACTATTTATTAGTATAATTCGTCGTCTGTGATTTGAACCTACGCACAACTAATGCCATCTAAAAATAATGGATATTGCGATGCTAAATCGTTTTGCTTTCGACTTTAATTTTAACATCTAAATATTTTCGAACTGACCGCGTATTTGTCACACAAGACTGCGTCAGTTTTCTGATTCATTTTAAGTCAGACGACAGAATACGTTTTATTAATATTGGCAATTCGGTTCCGGTCATGTTTCCCAATAGCATCGGAAATCAAAATGCTATGAACTCCGTTCCGTCGATTGTCTGGGTTAAGCCTTTACGACTCACCCCCTCTTTCTCCAATATCACCTGGTTTATATTTATGCTACAGGATATTAGATATCAGTTATGATTAACATTTATGGTAGGGCTTTTTGCAGCTTTCAATCTTCCAGTCGGCAGGCCAAATACATACATACATTGCCATCGCTGAATAGCCCTACAATATTGTTCGGTTGACCGCTGACCAACTTCACATATAGGTATTGACTTTTACCAAAATCGTTATTTGCCCAATCAATGGACAATTGTCTTTTGAATACCTGACAAGGGTAGTAAGCAAGTACCAACGTATTTAAAAAGGGTTGAAATACTTTGGTGAATTCTTACTTTCAATATGAGAGTAAAAGGTTATTGACGGTGAACCAGCGGGGTTCTAGAGCTAAGTGGACTGATGCTGGGCTCCTAAACAGCGCATTGTGGACAATTACAGCGCTTCGGGGTTCTTTTCAAACAATTTTAGTAAATTGTTTTTTTTTTTATTGGTGAACAGTTGAACACACGTCATATTGTGTATATGCTGTGAGCTATTGTAGTTGCTACCCAAAATAACCACTATTGGCATAATTTGACTGAAAGGGTCTGGCTGTCTTATACAGAGGCTTCAACTAGACATCGTCATTCTTGTGCTTCACGCGTCCACTAAAACCCTGTGATCTTCACGAGGTCATAAGTATACCTATAATAACAACAGCCATGATACATTTCATTTAAACATTTCACTTTATTTAGGTATGTGTCGCTCCAAGATAATTTACGATAAGAACTGGGATAACTAGCATGAAAATGAATAAAAAACGCAGAGCTTTGCATGCGGAGTATTTAATTAATAAACTTCTCCTTTTTCTTGACGTAAAGAACCCTTTACAGCTCTCGTGCTCTACAACATCAGCTGTGTAATGAAAGAATCTGCTTGAAGCGGGAAATATTTTTATTAATTAAATTCTTATAGGAAAACGTATTAAAAAGCTGAATAATATTTGCTTCAGTTTTGAGAAGCGGTAATTATAAAGCGTCCGGCGTCATCTGGTCAGTCCGTCTTGTCATGTAACTTATTGTATGTAGTGACTGGGTATTTACTCTCTACGGCATGACAAGAAATAATGTAAAATACATAGGTTCATTTGTGTAAGAAACTCAAAGAAGTAATTGATTCGACTCATAAACCAGAACCCGAGCATGAAACAGAAATAGACTGTGAC
Source organism: Sesamia nonagrioides (assembly GCA_017933935.1). Classification (NCBI taxonomy): domain Eukaryota; kingdom Metazoa; phylum Arthropoda; class Insecta; order Lepidoptera; family Noctuidae; genus Sesamia; species Sesamia nonagrioides. The sequence continues at coordinate 105,249 of JADWQK010001096.1, forward strand.
AAGAGATTTCTGCTCGGCATGATGCTGTCCTATGGAGCCCCCACCTACACACAACACAGATTTTCAGTGGTCCGCGATTCAAGAGTACTCGTTCTATCAGTATTCATTTTATTTATTTACTGAGGTTTAAAAAAAAATCATTAGTAACATCACCAAACAATAGTCTATTGTGACGGGTTTTACGGATAGCGGTACGGGCTTGTTTTGTGTACCTATATAGTTTCAGAATAGATATAACTGTGACGTTCATATACAGGATCATGTTCCTTTACGTAACTATAATGTTTTACTTATAATATTCTCAAGTTTCAACTCGGTTTGTAGCTATAGCGCTATAATATAATAATAAACAAAGGAATCTCATTAAATGCAAATTTATTCGGAGTATAGGTACCTATTATTGTTGTTTTGGGGTTTAGAATATTCTGCACTATGTTTAGTAGTTGCTAACTTGCTTATTACAGTCTGAGTCGATCGTAGGGAAGAGATACTAACCAAGCCTAATAACGTGTGGGGGAAGGGAGGGGCTAGGGTGAATTACCAGTAGGTACTTGTAGATTGTGTACTTATTATTTCTGTTTTGGGGTTTAGAATAGTCTGCACTATGTTTAGTAGCTGCTAACTTGCTTATAACAGTCGGAGTCGATCGTAGGGAAGAGATACTAACCAAGCCTAATAACGTGTGGGGGAAGGGAGGGGCTAGGGTGAATTACGAGTACTTGTAGATTGTGTACCTATTATTGTTGTTTTGGGGTTTAGAATATTCTGCACTATGTTTAGTAGTTGCTAACTTGCTTATTACAGTCTGAGTCGATCGTAGGGAAGAGATACTAACCAAGCCTAATAACGTGTGGGGGAAGGGAGGGGCTAGGGTGAATTACCAGTAGGTACTTGTAGATTGTGTACTTATTATTTCTGTTTTGGAGTTTAGAATAGTCTGCACTATGTTTAGTAGCTGCTAACTTGCTTATTACAGTCGGAGTCGATCGTAGGGAAGAGATACTAACCAAGCCTAATAACGTGTGGGGGAAGGGAGGGGCTAGGGTGAATTACGAGTACTTGTAGATTGTGTACCTATTATTGTTGTTTTGGGGTTTAGAATAGTCTGCACTATGTTTAGTAGTTGCTAACTTGCTTATTACAGTCGGAGTCGATCGTAGGGAAGAAATACTAACCAAGCCTAATAACGTGTGGGGGAAGGGAGGGGCTAGGGTAAATTACCAGTACTTGTAGATTGTGTACCTATTATTGTTGTTTTGGGGTTTAGAATAGTCTGCACTATGTTTAGTAGCTGCTAACTTGCTTATTACAGTCGGAGTCGATCGTAGGGAAGAAATACTAACCAAGCCTAATAACGTGTGGGGGAAGGGAGGGGCTAGGGTAAATTACCAGTACTTGTAGATTGTGTACCTATTATTGTTGTTTTGGGGTTTAGAATAGTCTGCACTATGTTTAGTAGCTGCTAACTTGCTTATTACAGTCGGAGTCGATCGTAGGGAAGAAATACTAACCAAGCCTAATAACGTGTGGGGGAAGGGAGGGGCTAGGGTAAATTACCAGTACTTGTAGATTGTGTACCTATTATTGTTGTTTTGGGGTTTTGAATAGTCTGCACTATGTTTAGTAGTTGCTAATTTGCTTATTACAGTCTGAGTCGATCGTAGGGAAGAGATACTAACCAAGCCTAATAACGTGTGGAGGAAGGGAGGGGCGAGGGTGAATTACCAGTACTTGTAGATTGTTATCTAAAACATGGACTACTACTTTAGGGTTAGAATGTACGACGTCGGAACCAATATGCCTTTCTGGTATAGAAGTTTGTACAGGTCTAGTTTTCAAAGAAACGGTATGATGTTTCAGTATTCTATTTATCACATTGTCTTTATATACATTATACAGTTATATATTAGTTTATATAGTTTTAAGTAGTTATATTAAAACTAACTTGCTTTTTTCCGTACCTTCGCCCGCGTGGACGTCGGAAAATTTCCAAGTTTTAAAAGTAGGTAGATACCACATGTCAATCAAACTCTAAACATTTTATATCACCTATATACATGAGCACTGACGACACTTCAGAAGCTGCATGGTTCTATATGGGCGTTTCTTATGAAGAAGTTCCGGCAAGCAACTCTACGGCCAATCTTTTGAAAATGATTAGCTTTACAAAGATTTCAAAATACCGTAGGAATAACAGGACGGCGTAGGCTTGTCCTAAAAACAGGCCAAGTGTGATTCATCGACACAAAAAAGAAATCTTATAAAGGCAACTGAAATTTTAATTGCAATTAAAATTTTAGTTCTGCCAACTGTCTTCCTATCACGGGCAGTTTGGTGACACGGACAGGCAGTAAAGTCTTAGACAGGATTTCGTTTTTACCCCTTTGGTTTCAGAACCCGAACAATAGTCTACATTTCTAAAGGCTACAAAGAACCATGTGTTCCATGTATCCAGATAACAAACTTCTTTCGACTTCGTTCGAATCCTTTAAGCGTTTTCCGTTTTCGTACCGATCCTGAACGGACAAAAATTCTTGCTTTTTTATATCTACACTAGCTGCGCCGCGCGGTTTCACCCGCGTAGGTTTGGATATGGTTTCTTTTTTTATATGCTTTGCTTCTATTGGTCACAGCGTGGTGTTATATAGCCTAATGCCTTCTTGGATTAATGGGCTATCCAACGCAAAGAATTTTTCAAGTCGGACCAGTAGTTCCTGAGATTAGCGCGTTCAAACAAACAAACTCTTCAGCTCTATACATATATTAGTGTACCTAGATATGATACATTATAACAAATTTTTCTTTTATTTTTTTCAGAAAATCGAAGACAAATCCTCAGATCTCTCAGATGACGCGGAGGAAGAAACAAGTGAGTATCTTTCAAATGTACGCTCGGTAGTACGCAGGCCAAGTTTCAGCAACAGGCCGCGCACATCCCGTGCACTATTTACACGAACCGTTTCGACCCACCTTTGACCTCCCGGTAGCTTAGTGCCTATAGCAAGTACAGAGATAAAAAATTGTACCTGCGTAATTATATACTAGTACCAAAACAGTATGCCAAATTTCATAGATATAGCTTCATTAGATTCTGAAATATTTCAGTATTTTTGTTGTCGTGCTGTACGTAACACTTGATTAATTGTATAATTAAATTTATTATTTATTAGCTTTCCGCCCGCGGCTTCGCCGGGCCCGCGTGGTATTCGGTTATATCGCGTTTTTAGAGTTCCCTCGGGAATATCAAATTTTTCCGGGATAAAATGTAGCCTATTATTTAATCCGGACTTCTAACTTTATGTCTGCACAATTTCAAAGTAATCGGTTCAGTAGTAACGGCGTGAAAGCGGAACAAATAAACTCACTTTCCGATTTATAATATTAGTAAGTATAATTCAATTAACCTGCCAAGTTAAAATTTTGGAGTATAAGGATAAGACTGTTGATGAAGATGATTATAATCGATTTTAAAGTGCATCTAAACTTGGCATCACTTCTGATTTCAACCCTTTTTAGGCGAACAATAGGGTATTTGATTAAAAAAACTAATTAGTCCGTCACTCAGATTTCCAAAAAATACTAGGCACGTATTTTGCCTTTTTTCATATAAACAAAAAATGAAGACGACACCGTGCGTTGAAAACTCGTGTGACGTCACTGCACTCTACACTTTTTAGCGACCAGTGAAGTCACCACTCCTGATCTTTGTTGCCTTTTACATTTGTCAATTTATATAGATTTGATGAAACAAAATATACGTATCCAATATTTTTCTATAATCTGAATGACGGACTAAATATAATCATTTTTTTAACCCAGGAAACATCCCTATTAACCGATAGGAACTTGGCATCCTTTTTAGGTGTAGTTTTTGGTGGGATTAAAGTACACAAGATTCTTGCTGCTGGAAGTGAGGCTAGATCTGGTTCGGGCCTCCGCTACTAAAATTGCTGGCTGGTGGATTATTTCATATCATATAACAGTTCATGAGCTAATCCACTGGAGTCCATTTAGTCCGTGCTAATCCAAGGGAACATTTTTTATGAATAATAAAACTTTGGTAGATAAAATGTAATAAACAACATTTAATTCTCCAATTCAATTAATTACAACCATTTCTTTGTAACAAACATAAAAATAGTTAAAATTAGTAATACTGGCTGTTCATCATCATCATCTCAGCGTTAATCCCAGTCACATCCGCAGCTTTTTCAGCTTTGGAGTCTGGCGTCCGCTTTACCAGTCTAACTGCCAATTTTCGCTAAACTTCGATATTTTCCGTGAAGCGACTGCCGTCTGACCTCCACAACCCGAAGGCGATATCGAAGCATTGCAGTTAGACCAATTGTTGGACTTTTGAGGGCTCCAACAACCCGTAACGACTGCCATTAAATGTACGTATGGCAACCGGGACCAACGGCTTAACGTGCTTTCCGAGTCACGACCAGACGAAAGATTCAGGCTGTTGTTTTGCCTAAAACAAAAAGCGCTGATGCATCACTAATTTATGAACAAGTAAAATGTGAAAATCCGAGTTTTATTTATTACTAGCTGCGCCGCGCGGTTTCACCCGCATAGCGTATTTTTTTCAATGCTCCGCTCCTATTGTTCGCAGCGTGATGTTATATAGCCTAAAGTCTTTCTGGATTAATGGGCTATCCAATGCAAAAATAATTTTTCAAATCGGACCAGTAGTTCCTGACATTAGCACGTTCAAACAAACAAACTCTTCAGCGTTATGTATTGGTATAGATTTGTTTATAAAAAGTCGTATGTCATACATCATCATCAACTTTTTTATCGTCCCACTGCTGGGCCCAGGTCTCCTCTCATAATGGGCTTTCATTATTACAGCTACTGCTTTTGCAGCTCGAGCTTGCAATATCGCTTCGACTATAATTTTCAACTTACCACACTTATATCATAATTTACTATGATATAACGTCAATTTCAAACATAAATAAAATTTGAATATAAGTGGGACAACGTTTTCGTGATATCACTTATGAAATAATCAAGTAATAAGAGCCGCGCGGGTATCGATCAGGGGCCCTAGTTTGCTAGTCTTATAAATTTGTTATCCCAACACGATTTCATTGTCATCATCATAATCATCGGCCTCTTCCATAGCACGCCAACAACCTCGATCCTGAGTAGTTATCCGCCAGCCACTACCAGCCACCTATTTAATGTCGTCGCTCCATCTCGCCCAAGGGCGTCCTACGCTACGTTTGCCGAGACGTGATCTGCACTCGAGGACTCGTTTACCCTAACGGTTGTCGGCCCTGCGGCATATGTGACCAGCCCATTGTGATTTCATTGTCTTTGTGCTTAAAAGTTCGTAATCTGCTAAAATCATAATGATTGATCTATCTGAGTTGTCTTATAATGTAATGGCGATAGAATAACACCCTTTAATAGAAATGATTTTCTAAAAACATTATGTAATGGAGGGTCAGTGATTGACCACTGGAAAATTCATAATGACGCTATTTTTTTTATTACGAAACTTGTCAAAATCTATCATTATGAGATCACTAATCGACCATTCTGACACTATTGGAATAGCAGATTAGGGTTTCTGGTTAAGCTGCAGTTGGTCCGTAGATGACCATCTTTACAAATCAAGATTCCTTGTGCGTCGGAGAGCGAGTTAAGCCGTTGGGCCTCGGCTATCTTCATGGAACTTTGACAGTCGTTACGGGTCGTCAGACACCCGAAAATCTGATAACCAGTTGAACTAAGCGGTATCGTATGACCTAGTCATTAGGTTGCGGTGGTCATATAGGCGGTCGCTCCAAGTAAAATACTGCTATTAAATTGCACACGGTTATATAACCGTGTGCAATTATAGTTTCGTGTGTTACGAATATTCGTATGCGTCCCTAACATACTTGGGAAAGGGCCAAGCAGCATCCTGCACCCTAATCGGCGAACACATTTTTTTCAAATGATTGCGACTAGTTGGGATCAGTTGGTATCGTTCGGGCCGCCCATTGGTCCGTTCGGTCCAAACGATCCCAACTAGTCGCAATCATTTGACAAAAATGTGTTCGCCGATTAGGGGGCTGATTCCGTACCTACGATTCCTATCAGTTGGAATCATTTTGAATCATATTGCTAAACCATTGCTACATATGTTCGAAAATGTGTCAGCTCAACAACGTAAATAACGCAATGAATGTTGCCGAACTGTCAATGTGAAACCCATTGCTACTAATAGTGTGATACGCAATTACCCTACAGATTTAAGGCTATGAAATATTCAACCCAAATTTAACAACGCTAATCAATGCAACATAAAATCCTGCCAACAACGTATCTCAACTTCCTGTGGGGTTTACATTAAAAGCTTGTATGATGATGCAATTTTCAAAGTCGACGCTCCCTTCTCGCTTTCAGTACAACACATCGGCCACCCCACCTAATGGGCTATTCATACCACAATGTCAATAGTTTCCAACCGTTAGGACGACTAAATATTCTTAGAAGGCCTTCATATGAAATACCATCTCTCATAGTTCTTGGCCTAGAAGTTTTATGATAGCTGAGTGTCACTTGAATTTATGTTAATACAAATAACTGAATTGTGATTAAAGCAATATTTTATCGTAGTGGAGGAGTAGGTACAAGAATTTCTATAGAAGCGTGTTTGGTCTATCTCTTCCTAATTCCATAATGTGGCTTTTGTTTTGGCAGTTCAACAACATTAATTTCGTTATTTACGTTTTGAGCAAATCTCCGCACATATTATGATCTAATAATGGATTAACAATATCCTTCAAAATTCATTAGATTTTGACTGAAAAGTTTTACATTATTATATGGTGATGATTATCCAGTTTCCAGTAACCTATAGCGTAATGATCCAACACCACATAATAATCTTGCATTGGCCTTTGTTTTTTTCTTTATTAAAACAGCTCCAATTGTACCACGTTAAAATGTAAATAGAAATAGACTACGTGACTGAATTTTTATTCATAGAATTAGTTTAATATTAAGTTGACGGATACGTTGTAGGATTTGAATGCTTCAATGCATTGTCAGAGAGCAAATTTATGAACCTTTGACTTTTGTTGAGCCATTACCATTATTAATTTCTATTATTGTTATAAGATCATAAGTACGGACGACAGCAGGTCAAGCTAACCGAAATTCTCAAATGTTGCCAATCAAAGTTAAGCCTTAATGTTTTAGAGATAAAGGTGAAAATCTATTAAAGAAATCTGACAAATTGTAGTAGCTGCGTCTGTACATTCAACTGACCTGAGCTTTGCGTCATAATTCTAAATGAAATATCGTAGCGTTGGGTCAGGCTTGGTTCAATTCGATTGACCGGGCAATTCATTTATCAATCATTGTAGTGCGGTCGTAATTATTAGATCTAGCAGCAGATGGGCTCGGAAGTAAACCAACAGAAAAGCGTAATATTAAATTGAGTATAGCAGACTTTATAATTTCAGATAATTTACATTCCTTCGCCTCTTAATTATCAACTTTAGTGAAATGCATTCTTAGTTGATTTTTAAGTGACTTTTGTAGCAAAAACTCCCAATAAGTTTTTGCTTGCAATGGAATTTAAACTTTGTAAAGTTTAAATTAGTGTTGTGGTGTGTGTGTTGCCATAACTTGAAAAATATTTCAAATTCCTTGCTCGAATAATTGAGTTGTAGTTTCTAAATGGTCGGTTTTTGGCGGATAATGATGTTGAAAATGTGCGTTGGTGTTTGTAAGATTTTCCGGTTTATACGTCGCAACACATGTGCTACGGTATGCAGACAATTCGCTACACACATTCGGAATTCTTTCCATATCACTACCTAAAGTCACAGACGGTATTCTTTGTATAAATTCAGTTTGAGTTTCTGAAAATGGTTAACGTTAATGACGTTTAGTTAGGTTTTTTAGTTTTAGTCCATAGACACGATCATAACATGGATGTTTCGTGGATGTTTGTAGCAGATTTCTTGCTATGCTGTGCTATGATGCGATTTTAAGCTAACGGTGCATTTAGAGGTTAATAAGTACCTATGCACATGATTCATGGAGAACGAGAATCATTCATGAAATTTAAAAAAAGGAAAAATGTATTTATTTGAATTATAATAAAATAAATATCGTTTATCAGTAAATTCCGAGCGATCACTGTATTACTACAAATTTAATCAAAGCATTGTAAACACTTCAATCGCATTTCGTGCCTGTGACTGCGTCGTCCTTCTAAACTATGCAAAGTATTCTGATCCGGTTTTTTTTTCATTTAGAGAGTTTATTCAGGAAGCTTTATGTGCGTAATAGATTACTATTAAACTTGATAATTATGAAGATTTTATCCATGTTTTGACAAATCATGAAAACCGTGCGAAGCAGAGGCGGGCGCTAGTTTGGTATAAATGTCGCAAAAGCCTGCTTTTTTTAACTAATATACTAGTAATTTAGGAAACATTCTACAAAATATAACAGTGCTCATAGACAATCAAAAGTAACTACATGAATAACTCGTATTAGTAGTAGCAATATACTTAACAGAAACAACAGACTAGTTCTAGGCTTTAAAAGAATGTACCTAAACACCGAATTCACCGAAGTTAATTAGAATAATATTTGAACGTCTGTCTACTTAGCTGTCGACATCCCAACCTATAGGATGCATTTTGGTGAGTGTGCAAGGGAATTTCCCCCATCTCCGTTCCACCATCGGACGACCCGTCGTCGTACGGCGAGTTTCCACCCTTACGTTGTTAACACTACTACCATCCGGACGAAGCGTTTCGCTTCCTCTTTTATAACGCGTACATCGAGGGACTGGAACAGTTTGAAAGCGGCGGTGTTTCCGTCAGACTACAATTTAGTGTCTTCAAGACTAGAGTAACTATTCACTCTAGCCTTGAAAACACTAAGATTTAATTAAGAGCCTATGCTCTTAATAAACTAGCGCGCTTTACCATCAACGATCGCATCACTCCTTACCATCAGGCGGGATTGCGGTCAAGCACTAGTCTATAATTTAAAAAAAAAAACCTCTATATTACTTGTCTAATAGATTGACAATTTACATAAAGAAAGCCATTATAGTAAACCTCACCTTACGTTCAACGTATTATTCCATACAATTAATATTGAATTTAGATAATTGGTTCTAATAGAGCAATTCATGACATCGTCGCACATAATACTTAATCATAGCGAGGTATGTATATAAAGATGGCTAAGCAATGCACGACGCATACCCACCAAGTACGTCTACTCCTGAGTCTAACACCAAAATAATTATACAATTTGCTCTCAGTCACAACACAAGTTTTCGACGAGCTTGAATGCCAATTATACATGACTTACACAACGTCTGCACCTCTAATGTAACTGCAGACTCATTGGAACTCAACAGGTGAACTATGAAGTTTGTATGTATGCAGGAAATTATTAACAGAATAATGGAATACCAAGACAAGAATGTATTCTCTATCTATTAAGTTTATCAAGTAATATAACTGCAGATTCAAAGGAACTCAACAGGTGAACTACGACGTTTGTATGTATGCAGGAAATTATTAATAGAATCATGCACTACTAAGACAATATTCTCTATCTATTAGTTTATCAAGTTACTATGTTAATTTTATTCTTAAACTATCACCTACATATTGACTTGTTATCGTTAAACGGGGCATTCGGGGCGACTCGGGCACAACTCGGGTTCATAACGAATCGTATGTAATTGCTCGTAGGGGCAAATGAAGAGAATTAATTGAGAGGCAGTGAAATTTACAAGCGCATAGCGATGTATGAATTTAGGTATAGTAGAGCGCCGATTATCTGAACTCGGAAAACCGATTTATTAGACTAGTAAAAAAACTGTTTCAATGAAACTATACATACCTATTATCTGTTATGAATGTTCTACATTTATTATAATAGTGATATGTAGTACACTAAATAGAAAAATCATTTATTTTCATTTATGTTGATAGAAATATATTTATTTAATGACTGCCAGTTATAGTCGGTTAACCGGTCGTTTGGTTGACTGACGTTCGGATAATTAATGCTCTATGTGATGTGGTTGATACTCAAACTGTGTGTTTATTAAAATTTAACATTTCAGGCAATTTAATTAAGATAACTGAAATGGTTCGGATTGAGTCGATCAGTCACAAATATGATGTTAATATTTTCCTATTCCAAAGCGTAGCAGTTACTCATAGAAAAGAACTAAGTTTACAATTCAGCAATGCCTTCAAAAGCTATTGAGTTAATCTGATGTCAGATCGCAAAGCCAGTTATATGATAGGTGGTTCCTAACGACCATTCTCCTAGAGGTCAATGATGCTATTCTAAAGTATCGTTTCTATCACCATTGTGTAGCCCGTCAGCCAGAATATCAGATCACTGGTATTTCAATGGCGGTATGTACTATGCAGGTTTGCTTACATGGACTACATACGCGTATGCCTTTGTCTCACATCTATATATGAGAACAATACAAGTAGGGTTAAGCTAGATAAAATCGGGCCAAAAATCTACATAAGAAGAGGATCTTTTGTCACCAAAAATATTCGTAGCTATTGCTGCTACAAGACATCGAGAAAATCTAGATTGGACAAATAAAAGAATAAAAAAAGACACAGAGTTCATGAGTAACATAGGACTTGCAGATGATATCATTCTCGTTGCTAAAACATCAAGAAACTATGATCTGAGAAATAAACAATGGCAGCAAGAAAATAAGTTACAACTGAACACATCAAAAAGTAAAGTTTTTACAAATGTAAACAAAACACTACATTAGTAAATTGAATGCTGATAGAACAAGTCTGTTTCAAAAATCACGACATGAAGATGAAGTAGAGTGCTGCCGCGGCTTATCAACATAACTTGCAAGAAATTCTGAAGCTTTAAAGAAATTTTAGCTACAAAATATCCGCTAAACCTAAAAAGAAAGGCTGTTGACGCCTGTCTGTTACCATATCTATCATATGGGGCACAAAGTGGGGCTTTCCAAGAGAAAACAAAAAGAAAATACACTCGTGTCAGCGTACAAAGGAAATAAGCATATTGGGAATAATGTTGGAATGCAAATATTCGGAGCAAAGAAATACCTATTAGATACATACAACGGCTTCAATGGCGACATATTGCCCGTGTGACGGTCAAGAGGTGGACGACATGAGTCTCTGAATGGAAGGGCCCAAGCGAAAAAAAGAGCAAAGGGAGACCTAAAGGCCGCTGGGCCGAAATAAAAAACTTTGCCAGTGGAGTTTTTTATCAGACGACTTCTCACGCTATGGGCGGAGCGGAAGGGCGTGTCAGACTTTTACTGACTAAAACCCACCCGTGTTTCTTCACTTGCCTGCGCGACGGTCAGGTCCACGGTTTCTTTTTAACCAACCCGCAACCCTGACCCAGGAGGCATCGGTCTTCGTGGACCCCGTCACGATGTGTTGACATCTCTTTGAGGCGCACGTGAAACACGACGCGCCGTCGACTCGGGCCTGGTCCTTACTGGGCGGCGAGCTGCCCACTGCTCACCGCCCGCAGGCCCGCGCCTACAGGAGCTCGATGTTGTCTCCCGATTAGGGTGTCTCCTGCGGTGGCAAGTGGCGTGAGAGCGCTGGGATTCCCGCACCCTCACGCGCTGCGCCTCTTTCTTGGATGTTGAAACGCGACAAACCGTAAAAAACGGGAAACAATTGCAGGAGGTCTATATCCTTGCCCAAACATACTTTTTAAATTCATCTCAAGAATATTCGTAGTGTAAAAGAGCAAGGAAAGCAAATCAAAGGATTTCTTATAACATACTATTAATTAATAATCATTAATCTTATTAGGACGCTTTAATGTTTGTTTTTTGTTGGTTTTAATGCATAAATACCTGAAACTAAACGTCAACAATTTGAAATATTTTTGCTGTCGATAGCCTAATTTATTAAGAATGGTTATACACCTCTACAACGGGTATGCCCCATACACACGTAACGATTTATCGTAGCGATTTAAGACGGCAGATAAATCGAACATTGCTAGTGCCTTCACAAGTTCACACGCTTTCGATATCGACGTCGATTGGGTAGTTTTCGCAAAGCTCAAGCAAGAAACGTGTCATTCACGATAATAGATTATAACGGACAAGCGATATTAGGTCTGTTATGTGCTTAAAGAAAAAAGGATTGGAATAAGACTGGAGAAAGAATTTCAGACTGGCTTAACTATTTAACGATAAAATCTGTTAGCTTTAATTTCCGAACTAATAAATAAAACTAGCAAGCTGCCTGACGGACTGCAGAACTAAGCGATCGCCTTCCGTACGCGACGTAAAGATTATGCAAACGCAATCGACATCGATTTACCTAATATAAATTGCAACTACCACGGATGAACGATTATCGACAACGATTGTTCATATACGATAGCATACACGATCGATAAAACGGCGCAAACTGGTCTGCACAGATTAATCGCTACGATAAATCGTTACGTGTATATGGACCATTAGGAGAAACCAAAAAGAAAAAAAAAACGCTTAGCTAAAACAAAGTATGTATGTGTAATAGCGCGGGCGAGCGATGGATGGGATGTGATGTGACGTGGCTTACGGGCCGAAAATGCACGCGAACGAAATTGCGAACAAAAGCTAAATATAGGTTGCAAAGTGGCTAGATGCTGATGTAGTTTAACATGGGCACAAACCGCTCTTGCTTGTCCTTTAAAACATCGTGTGAGACGTCGAATGTACTACATACTAATAATGGTGGTGTTGGGATCGTAGCTCTGTCAGTAAGTAATTTGAAGCAGCACCAGTATTCAGGCCATGGTTGAATTCTGCACCTTTTTTTTTCCTTTCATTTCTCATTCCTTGGAGACACAAATTCACAGGAGACACCTATTCGTATATAATAACAGAGGTGAAGAGTTTGTTTGACCGCGCTAATCTCTGGAGCTTACAACCCAATTTTAAAAAATCTTTTTAAATTTGACATAACGTTTTGTTTTTGAGGAAGGCTAAGAAGTTATATAATACTAGCTTTCCGCCCGCGGCTTCGCCCGCGTGGAGTTCGGTTATATCGCGCTTTTTAGATTTCCCTCGGGAACATCAAATTTTTCCGGGATAAAAGATAGCCTATGTTCTTTCTCAGGGTCTAAAGATTGTCTGTGCCAAATTTAATCAAAATCGGTTGAGAGGTTTAAGCGGGAAAGCGTAACAGACAGACAGACAGACAGATAGACAGACAGAGTTACTTTCGCATTTATAATATTAGTATGGATTAACATCATGCAGCAACATAGGAGCTGAGAAAAAAGTGAGAAAGATTGCAATCGTGCATAAAATTGTAAACAGCGCGGCGCGATGGGTTTCAATTTCGACATGCTGGGATGAGATGGGGAATTCGCGGGAAAATGCTAGTTTTATCGAACTATTAATTACATCTAAAAAGATACATCTGGAAGATGATTTTTCCAACGAGAGATAACTTTTATCTGAGAAATAGAGTTCAGTTATGACAGCTTTTCTTTGAAATAACAAAGGTATGTCAAAAATGTCTAAAGTTTCTAAATTATTTCTTGAATAAAGATAATTAATAATCGACAAATTAGCCCTAAATGTAATACATGTTTGGGTTCCGTATTTGTTTACAATATATTGTAGACAAAATAATGTCGGTCAGACACGACGTCGACTTGTTTACACTGAGGACGTTTTGTTTGTCATCACCAGACAATTGTAATGAGTGATATACTGATAGTCATCTTGGCCTGTCAACAGCTACTTTGACTACAGCTTTTGCTTTATGCTGATATTAGGGTGGTAATTGTATGTGATCAAAGTTATCGATGAATGGTCAACATTCCCAGACCCAACCCTGCAAAGACCTAATTTTTAATAACCTGACCAACTTTATGCCTCACTGCACTCACTCGAGTTTCGTACTCGCCGGTTGACGAACAAGTCTTTCTTGCACGAGAGGTCGGATAGTAAAAACCGAACAAATCTTGCTTTAAAATCCATCATTTCTACGTTAAATATAATTTAACGTAGAAATGCCGAGAATATAAGGGATGCCAACCAGCCAACCAGCCAAAACGATTAAGGATGACATCTTGAGGAAAACGATAATTTGAGGTCATGTGACTTTACCAACTTGCACAGGGTTCTCTTGTTGTCCCACTCCCTCTCAAAGATAGGAGGGCTGTGTCCCAGCAGTGGGAACATTGGAAGCTGATTATGCTAATGAGAGAGAAAAGGGTGATTCATGTTTCCCACTTGTGAAACATGTATCACCCATGACCTTCTGACCCTTTTTTATATCACAACTAGCTTTCCGCCCGCGGCTTCGCCCGCGTGGAGTTCGGTTATATCGCGCTTTTTAGATTTCCCTCGGGAACATCAAACTTTTCCGGGATAAAAGGTAGCCTATGTTCTTTCTCAGGGTCTAAAGAATGTCTGTGCCAAATTTCATCAAAATCGGTTGAGAGGTTTAAGCGGGAAAGCGTAACAGACAGACAGACAGACAGAGTTACTTTCGCATTTATAATATTAGTATGGCATAGTATGGATAACGTGATGACAGCCTCCGTGGCGTAGCGGTAGCGAACGCGGCCATTGCGCAAGGAGGCGCGGGTTCGATCCCCGCACAGTGCAAATATTTGTATGCATGAATATGAATATTTGCACTGGTCTGGTCGTGCCTCGGAAAGCACGTTAAGCCGTTGGTCCCGATTGCCATACGAACATCTAGTGGCAGTCGTTACGGTATGTTGGAGCCCTCAAAAGTCTAACAATTGGTCTAACTGCAATGCTTAGATATCGCCTTCGGGTTGTGGAGGTCAGACGGCAGTCGCTTCACGGAAAATATCTAAGTTTAGCCAAAATCAGCAGTTAGGACTGGTAAAGCGGACCCCAGACTCCAAAGCTGAAAAGCTACTGGGATTAACTCTGAGATGATGATGAATAACGTGAAGATCATAACTGTCCCTTAGAATTCCTACCTAGTATTAATGATAATTTAATTTACCTATGTTTTGGAGGTCAACATGTTAATTGTCATGAAATAACTTCGAACTATTGTTTTTCCGCATGTAACATGAATATATTTCCGCTTGTAACAGGGAAAAGTCGCTTACCTACTGCGTAACAATTATAAAATGGACAATTCCTCACTTGGTTAACAACTGTTGCTGGAATCTAGCTATAATTTACTAATTAGAGTAATTATCAGCCAATTGATTCTATAAGCCAGTTGGTTGAAATGAGCTTTGACTGAGCTATCAATAGTATCAATCCCTTAACATTTATTGGAATGAAGCTCAATTCACCAGCTTTCACGATGAGATGGTTACGAATTCGCACTGCAGTTCTGAGAAAGTCCGATGTCACTACTACAAACAAAGAATAAGCCTTTCGATAGATAAACAAGAATCATATAAAAGTAGCTAAATTCTGGGCCGAGTCAATTCAGATTGCCAAACACACTCTAAGAAGAAGAATACGAATCTTTTTGTCATTCGCGGATTGTTTGGCAGTCGTTAAGTCAAAAGCCCGAAAGTCTGACAACCAGCCTTACCAAGTGCATAATATCGTACTCAGTCAAAATCGAGTCATCGAGTTGCCTGTTGTCATCATCATTGTCAATCATTGTGCTGTCATTCAAATCGACAAAACGCTGCGCTGATTAGGTTGAGTAATTATCAGTTCGTTCCTTATTTTAGACAACATCATTAGTTTAGGAACGCCACCAGCCATGCGATCCTGTAACCATCACACCATGAAAACTTAGCTGAAGTGAGAATGAAGTGAGTTGTGATTTCAACAAATGCTATGGTTTGATACTATTGACTTCTCACTTTAAACTCACTTGTCCGAACGTATCATGATTCACGGTGAGATTTTTACTCGACTCAAAATAATCGACGTATAAATTTATTGCAGAACGCATTATATTAATTGACTCTCGACAATAACTTATTTGTGACCTGTGTACCTACCATGAGTTTATATTACGAGACTCGATCGTCGATATCGAGTGCGTTTGGCGCTCTAATTGGTTGAGAGTTCTTACAACTTTGAAGCGGACCAATCGATGAATCAATCGCGCTCGATATCGACGATAGTCTCGTAATGTAAACTCAAGGTAGGTACACTGCACCCTATTTGCGTAGTACTCTCAATTTAAATCATTTTGAAGCTTATTGCTAATGGATTGCTTTACATGTCCGAAAAATATGTTTGCTCAATAACGTTAACAATGCAATGAATATTGTCAAACTGGAAAAATTAATCCGATTGCTGATGATAGTGTGTTACCCAATTATCCGTGTTATCAATTATTGAGATGGGCTCTCTCTAATTAATTGTTGGACGTTAATTTCAATGCCCTCATCTTTTTATCATGTGATGTTTGTAATTAATTTCTTGATGTCAGTTGTCGATAGTAAGTTCTACATAGAATATAGAACTGTTGACGAATAAAAGCCAGTTCTCCTGGCCTTGCTGCATTCATTCGTCCCTACAAATTAATTGTAATTCTACCTGAGTCTTCATTAGGGGGTTAACATTTAATTCACAGCAGCGAGTTTTATCCTTGCGCCATAAATGAAGCCTTTTAACTAAATTTTTATGTTTTTCATCAAAGATGTGGTAGGGATTTTATTCGTCTTGTTTATGCCCCTCTGTCAGCCTTCCTTCAGCGTGGAGGATATGATGAAGAGTTTGCGATGTGGTGTCGTATAATATCGCAAACTATTGTTTTATACTTGCTCACCATTATATTGTCGCTTCGCCTCTCTCATAAACGACGGCCTCTCATTTCGCTCTTGATTAATAAGGCTACCCTCTTCATCGTATCTGCTGATTCAGCGCCATACAGTATCCTTCTAAGACAAAAAATCTAATATTAGGCAGCTATAACAAGTTACTAAAGTGATTTTTGGTTTTATATATTTATTTTATTGCATTTATATTAAAACTGCAGTTATAAATCTAATAATAAATACCAATTATTTATCTTTTACGCCTTATGATGTACTTAAAAAAACAATATAAATATTTAAGCCCTATAGGTCACCAAATCATCATCATCACCCTTTACTCGTCCACTACTGCACATAGGCCATGTCACCAAATAATTTAAAATAATTAAGTTACAATTTCTAAATGTATAAACAGGTACTCACATTCGGTCCGGTTTCATCAGATATTTATTTGTGTTCTATTAAAACCACATTTGTACAGAGCAATAATAGTCGCCCTCGCCTCGACCAATATTAATATTGTGATATTTTTCTGCATTTATGAATATAATATAAAATCACCAAACGGCAATGTTCTTTCCGATTAAGTTAGTAACTAATCTAACTCACAGAAATCTAAATTTTTTATTTGGATAATAAATATGATCATGATGGGAATATTATTATGACATAATATTTTCTAACTTTACGAAATGTGTGAACTAAGCTAACAAGATAAAGGATATTATACCTAATTATGTCCATTATTTTCAATCGAGTAAAACTTAAATGACTTTAGTTACCTATTAATTATTTTACTTAAGGGAATGTGTTATTTTAAAAGTAGGTGGTTAAATAGTTTATTTAACTCATGAGCATTAAAATGCTAAGAAGAGCTCGGTTCATGTTCATTGATGAATGTACTCCATGAAATTTAAAATCACGATTTAAAGGCACGCGCCTAACCGCTAGGAGATCTTGACTCATATTATAACTTTAAAATGATGAATTATAAACACTTGCTGACGCCAATGGTGCATGTGTATACATATTTCCTTGAAAGTAGCAAGAGGTACGTGAGTGAAATTAAACTATTCAAGTCAAGCTATTGCTTTGTTAGATGCCTATGGACTTTTGGTCGACACTGTACACCACATTAGAGATATAAATGTAACAATAGCCGGTGTATCGCTATAAGCGACATTATAAAGACATACCTTAAAAAATTTTGGTCCGTCATTTAGACATAATGCAGCAATTAGCTCTAAGATGTCTAAATTAGTATCTATGAAGTCAATCGCATCTCATTACTGCCCAGCAGATCACACCTCCGCCGTAAACGGTCTCGCTATGACCTAGTATTTAAAGCCATTTGAGGCGACGTACTTTGTAAAATCCGCTATATTTACTAACTAATCGGTCGCTGCTCAGAGCACGACCTCGTCCTATAAATTACAGTTTTATCATTTACTTATCTTAGGTATAAGGTGAACCACTTTGTTCATGCTCCTTGGTGAGGTGGCTCGATGGCTTACACGAACCACGACACTTTTACGACCGGAAGAAATATTAATCGGTATAATGTGTATAATCAACTAATCAGTTTATCGTGACTTGATAATGTATTATTATCGATGACATGAGATAGATATTCAAAACAACCACTGCCCACTATGGCAACGGGGGCGGCGCATTGCGACTAGTGCCTGAAATGCTTTTTCATTACTTTGGATTTGTAGGCAGAAGCTTGGTAAGGTATCGAATGAGGATCTTGCTTCCTTAACTGACACCTCTGCCAAAGGTTCTGATGTATCGTCCTCGTCTTCATCGTTACTTTTTTCATTCGTAGGTATAACTAAACACACCCATTTGTGAGAAGTGTGTGTCAAACAGTCATAACGAAAACATAGGCTCGTGTACGTTGATACAAGTTTGAACTTACAACAAAATGTACTTACAATACTTTCACTTCTTTTTCTCTATAACATTGAATTGTTTTGTAGTGGACGAATTAACGCGTGTTTTTGTTATATAGCAACGATTTTTTCGTTCGAATTACCAAGTGCATAAAAATGTATTGATTTAGTTCAAAATATAAAGAGAATTTGTATGGAACTCGTGATAACTTTGAATTATAAATAGGTTCGAATTGTCGCAAGTTTGAATTAAAAAGAATCGACTGTATTATGATATGAAATGAAAATCTGTAATTTTTTTCACGTTACACGGTAGATATTGTAGTGCAGAAGTCTATGCGTAGATACGTGCTCTCTCAGAATCCAATGGGATGTCATTTCTACCGGAGAGAGATCAGGCGCAGTACCAACGGCTTTGCGTGCTTTTTGAGTCAAATGGGTATAACGCCAGTTTCCAAACTCAAGTCTATTAATAAGAAATTCCTGATGAAAAAATGCAATAGCAGTTTGTTTCCTTCAACCTACCTTTGTTTCCAGCTGTGTGTTTGAGTCCTTTTTTGTTTTCGGCTGGATACCTTCAAAATGCACTCGACTTCAAGAAAGTTGGGGAGTGTGAGGTTTTTACCTCACTAAAACCACCCCGGTGATCACTATTAGTACGGACGACAACAGGTCATGCTACCCTAAACTGCCAAATGCTTAATGCTTTAGTGATAACGTAAAGTTGAAAAACTAATAAAGAAATCTGACAGATTGTAGTAACTTGAAGTGCTGTCGTTTGTACATAGCATCCCTATGTGCCGGTTTCTCTTAATACTTGATTTGACCAGAACCATCCCCCTTTCCTCCCTAGTGCATTACTTGTTGCCTAACAAGCGTTGCACAAGGGGGGTTCTGGGGAAATTGTAAAACTGCCTCCCCAGAGCTTCGTTATAGAGTCCAATACTCAACAATCTCTTATTATGTTCACTCAAACGTACCTAACAAGATAACTCTTCATTCTCGATAGCTGTTATCTCAACGTTCAACTTACTCCCGGTTTCTTAAAGATTCTCAAATAATCTTTTGTCGAGTGTTTCTTGAAGTGCTTCAATTGCTTGTTATTTCTGTCAACAAACATTGCAGTAGTTTGCAGGTACTTACATTTGACTTGACTATGGAGTTCATTCATCGTAGTTAAATTATTTTATTATTATACCTATTTCTACTATTCAGCCAGCTTTGTTTTATGAATTTATGACTCCGTATCCATGTTGCAGTCGACAGTGGAAGATTTTAAAAGTGACACTTAGTACAACAGCCGCACGTATCGATCAATAATTTTAAATTAATCTTATCTAGTAATGCGTGCGGCTACGTTTGCCGCGGTTGATTCGAGGATGGGTGGCAGTCTTAAGATACCAAGACCCCTCCATTAATCGGAAAGCACGTTCAGCTGTTGGTCCCTACTGTCTTTTGACGACCTTTGACTGCCGTTACAGGTCATTGGAAGCCCAAAAATGTGATCATCAGTTTTACTTAGGAGTATCGTATTACCCAGTAAATCTAATGTGGATGTCACGCAGTTGCTGACAGATGATGACTTAACTGCTTTGAGTTCTATAAAGCCTCGTTCTACGAACATTCTGACTAATTTCACGATTCCGACTGGCTCATCAATTGTTTGCTACGCCACTACGAATTTCGTACAGCAATCTTAATGATAACACCCATCAAATGATAAGAGATACGAATAAAAAATGTTACATGGTTTGAGTGTGCTGTTCGTAAAATTGCCTGTTTAAGTATTAGGTTATAAGCCTGGTAGTCCGACGCGGCTGTTCCGTATCTTTTTCAAGGTATCTGTTCCGAATCTTTTATAACCACGCCTGTTAAGATAAATAACAATAAAATTAAATCTCTATTGTGGTCAAGTGCGAGTCTTGCACGCATGCTGGGGGTTCTGAATGACTGCTAATAACTTGGGTATTATATTAGTTCATTGCGTTATCTGATGTATGCCTCAACCATTGAACAAAATACATTGAAATTTTGAATTCCTGAACTGTTCTGTCCGTGACAAAACTCACAGGGATACTCAGAAACATAATCTGAGTGTATGTCCATCAAGCACAACTAATGGAGCAACAATCACATTGTGGCAGGAACACGTAGAATGGTAGAGCCTCTTTGTAATTCGCTAAACACGGAACCCTAAATAGGCGTGGTCGATATTTACGTACGCAGTCAACGAAATGTGGAATCCTAAAAGTAGTGTGCACCGATGACGTATCAGCTGGTTGATAGCAACCGTTATCAGTAACATTTATCGATACAAATCAGCCTTGCTTTACTAAGTCTATGAGTTGTAACATGTTTACGATTTAGCATGATAGCGCCCATGTATGAATAGCAGTATAAAATGGTAGCGATTGATTAAATCTTCACTGTATCGTGTTGTTTACTAATTGGGTAATAATTCATCGATTGTTAATAAATGTAAAAGAGCTTCATGCACGCTTGAATCAATCAGTATCAAGTATCCATTATTACATTTTACATTCATTGAGACAGCTTTTGGCGAATATAAATCTAAAAATGTTAGTTGAAATACTAGAGCTTGTTAGATAATTTTACTTCGAAATAAGGGTCTCCATGCGGTTATATCTTTGTGTAGACGTAGCTACCTACTAAAGTTTCATTAATAAGTAAACAGTACTAGTCGTTATCGTCATGTACGCACATTTGTTGCAAGGCTGTGAATTAATTATTACGCGTTAAACTAAGTTCTTTCTTATGGAACATAATTTACATGTCTAAGAGCTCTGATATCAGTGTTATTTTCTTGGCCGACACTACTCTCTCGTTTGCGGGGCTGCATTATTTACAGAATCTTATGCCTAGCTGGAGCTCATTTTCTTAAAAAGGTCGAAGCCCAGCCGTGACTTCAGTACAATAATTGGCTTAACAGATCTGCAGGCATATTTTCTAGATGTTTTTACGACCGTCTTGCTGAAGTAGTACCATTCATTACCTTATCCCATTTGATTTGGAGTCGGCGCAACATGCCTTGTTTTTTTAGCAATTAATCGCCCCAAAAACGTGGTCAATATTAATTAATGGTACGTTACGTCATTAAAACATGAATGACCAATGCTCGACAAAGAATCATAGTCCCTAAATTAAAATATTCATTAAGTATTCTCGATGAACCTATATTTTAATTAGGGTTGTAACGGAGGCTTGTTAGCGGAGGCGGAGGCGGATGCGGAGGCGACGAGTCTCACCTCCGCGGATGCGGAGGTTAACGGAGGCGGAGGCGGAGGTGAAAGTACATATAGAAAAAATTGAAATTTATGGTTAATTAAAACAAAAAATTGACTTTAAATAAGTATATTAATAGTAGTTTACTTGGTAAAAAAAAAATATGACCTTCTTGTAGTGAAAATTAAGGAGAAACAAATTGTGTTTGCCGCATTCCCGCCTCGCACTAGTTGATTCTTGACCATTTCGCGCTCAAACGCGGCCGGACGGTTGTCGAGCATCGCAGCTTGCGCGTTATTTATTTTATAAATACTTAATACGTAGGTAAATAAACCTCCGTTATAACTCCGCAAAAATTGTGCGGAGGCGGAGGCGGAAGCGAAGATACGATTTCTTGCGGAACTTCCGCAGTAACGGAAGCGGAGGCGAAGCTCCGTTACAACCCTAATTTTAATAGCCGACATTATCAGCTGTAACTGCAGTACTTTCATAAGTATGCACACGATCTAGGGTCTAATATTTTACTCGTTTATATTTCTTAACGAGAAAAAATTAGACCCTATATCTTAATTTACAAGAAGCCTGCTGAGACGTTGGTTTTATTCGCACTAGGATATTTATCTCTCATATCTGTCTCAGCAGGCCGTTTGTATAAGACTTAATTACTTTAGTTAACTTTTTACTTTCTTTCTAAAACTTACTTTACCAGGTTTTATTTAAAATCGCAAGTTTAATGATTAGTTATTTGCTGTGACTAAGCGGTGCAACTGCACCGGTTTGTACGACCGGTTATCCGAATACTATGTCATCAATCACTTAAACTATAATGAGTAATGGGATGACCAGCATCGTCGGATAACTGGCCGTACCGATATAATAGAACAATTAATTCAATCTGCCGACACTAAACCTCTAATTAATTCTACTAATAAATAACACGAAATAAATAGTAAGTATTAATAAGTAAGTAATTTATCTTAAAATGGTTTCTTTATCTTTCGAATTCACTTCTTTTTTAAACGTAGGTGGCTACATTGACACATACATGAGTTCTATCTGCAAGTGGTTACAGATAGAACTCATGTCGACTATTACAATTTGCCCTTGTGCCATATGGTAGGTAAATTACGCGTTTTATATTGGATATAATGACGAATCATTTTGCATAGATTTGTATACTCTTCGATATATATTATGCCATCGTGCACCGATCACACCATAATAGAACTAAAGATACGTATG
This sequence comes from Sesamia nonagrioides, assembly GCA_017933935.1. Lineage (NCBI taxonomy): Eukaryota > Metazoa > Arthropoda > Insecta > Lepidoptera > Noctuidae > Sesamia > Sesamia nonagrioides. The sequence goes on from JADWQK010001096.1 coordinate 128,378, forward strand.
TACGATATTTGAGTCTACATGTATACCTAAAAAGAAAGATTACCTAATCCATTTCTTATCAAACAATTGAAGCAACGTCATTAATAACATAACTACAGTAAGTTTATTAATATGTTAGATTAGACGGTGTTGATATTGATATTGTGACGTCACATGCATTTAAATTCAATTTATTCCTATTTTATTCTATCGCAGAGAGTTACCATACTTAGAGTTACTATAGAAATAATTATTTAAAGAACTTCTATCACTGTTATACGAAGAATGGTAAAGCGTATTTTGTGATTTGAAGGAAGATAAAATGTCCGAAAAAGCTGTTCTAATTACGGTGCACTTGCTATAAGTACAGATAGGGTAAATTGCATTTAAAACTCAATTCGCTGTATATTAAATCGCAAATAACATACTATCCTTAAAAGCTAATTGATTAGGTATAATTGATACCGTGACTTCTATGACGTATTTTATACAATTTAATTTTAGCATTGTTTTGAATGTAGGTATGTAAGTGCCTTAATCTTTTTGAGAATGAAAAGTACCTAATTCTATATGAAATTGATACACTGTGCCAATTTACTTAAAGAATTACTGTTGTTATTTGAATATTACAGGGTTGTACTATAAGCCGTTGGTCCTCTTTGTCTTACGTGTATCTTTGACAATCGTTACGGGTGGTCAGAAGTTTGAAACTAATGACCAAATATTACCAAGGGGTATCACATTGCCCAGTGATGATGATGTTCCCGACCGATTTCGGCCACGGGGACCACTTCGACTCCTAGCCGATGATTTGGCGCTCATGCGCCCGAAGATGGCTTATGTAGCCTATCTTGGCGGCGAAACTTCGTGCACAGTGAGGGCACGTAAGCACGCCGTCGACGTAGTTGTATGTGATGGCAGCAGATGGGCAGGCCTTTAAAAAAACTAGACACCTATTTTTTCTTTTTTCATAATTATAAACAATAAATGAAGACGATACAGTGCGGGGAAAACTCGTGTGACGTCACTCCTTGCTATACTCTTTAGCAACGAGTGACGTCACCAGGCCCTTTCCTGATTTTTGATGCCTTTTATATTTGTCAATTTTTATTGATTTGATAAAACAAAATATACTTACGTATCCAATATTTTTCTATAATCTGAATGATGGACTAAATAGAATCATTTTCTTTACCCAGTAAAAACGCCTATTTAGGTATTTAGTTGCATCCGTTTCGACAGTAAGCCGACTCCAACAGAATTAGGAATATGCTATGCAGATTATAAACTCCGTGTTTTTGTAAGCTTTGCCATCATTGCTTTATTTTGCGCCCGCGCAATCAATGCGCATTCTACTGCTACGAGCTACAATATCGCGTAGCAATATGTAGAATGCGCTCTGATTGCAGGCGCGTGACGCGCATTATAAAATAGTCGATACTAGTGTGGTGACGGAATGTATTCTTCCTTAGGCAGAAACTACAAAACGCAATCACCACTAATTCAATTCAGTTTCAACTCGAACCACAGTGTTGTTATTCATATTCAGTAACGAATCATTGTGTTTCTCTGGCCAGCTGTTGCGGACGGAACTTATTAACAAACTTAAACAAAACTAATAGATGTGTAGAAGGATTTTTATAGATTTTGTCTCCAAAAGTGGAACAAGGAAAATGATGTGTGAGGAATAAACATGGATTTTTAATTTAACTTGGTAGGTCGAGGTCATGACCTCGCGTATTAAGGATAATTCGGGAAGGTAAATTCTTAACGTCAGCTCACGTCTTACATTCACGTTGTTACTGTATTGGTATTATATTTTAAAGTTAATTAATATTCTTCTGTTGATGTTCTTTATCCTGGGATACAGGTTTCCTCTCTGCGAGATTAGTGAGCCGAAATACGCCGCGCGGGTGCGGATTGATGGATGCCATATGTCATGGAAGTTTTAATTCTAGACATGCCGGTTTCATTCACTGTTAGGAGCTGTAGTGATTATATAATTTGCACAAAGTGAAGTGCTTGTCACGTCGTGGTGGCCTAGTGGTTAAAACACCAGCCTCTCAAATATGAGTGTGCGGGATCGATTCCAGGTCAGGCAAGTACCAATGTAACTGTCCTAAGTTATATGTACCTTCTAAGTATAACCTGGACATCAATGACTGAAGGTGAAGGAAAACATCTTGAGGAAACCTGGACTTGTTAGTCTGAAATCGCCAACCCGCGTTGAGCAAGCGTGGTGGTTACGTTCAGTCCTGATCTGTATGAGAGGAGACCTGTGCCCAACAGTAGGACGATAAAAGGTTGATGATGATGTGCTTGTCTGGGTTCGAAGCCATGTCTCTTAAGTCGGAGCCGCCACTACTCATCAAGCACACTTAGGAAGATTCGAAAGTAATTTTCTTGTAATAAATTATTAAAATCAATTCCAACATTTGAGACAACACGATTGAAATGTTGAAATTGAATACACTGTATATAAAACACCTTACAAATCCAATCAACAATTTCTTAGGTTCTACAAAAGTCAGAGAAGTTTATAAATGTTTTTGTTTAGGGCCCGAGCCAATGGGTAAAATTGGGACCCTATTACTAAGACTCCGCTGTCTGTTTGTCTGTCACCAGACTGTTCTCATAAACAGTCATAGCTAGTCATCATCATCATCAACATTTTTATCGTTCCACTGCTGGGCACAGGTCTCCTTTCGTACAGAGAAGAATTGAGCGTAATCACTACGCTTGCTCAATGCGGGTTGGCGATTTCAGACTTAGGTGCGTATTACAGAACGTCACTCAAAACTCAAGCCCTACTTTAGTCTCGTTTCAAGCCATTTGATTGGTTGAAACTAGTTTTAAGTAATGCTTAAGCAGAGATCAATGCTTGAGTAACGTTCTGTAATACGGACCTTAAAGTCCAGGTTTCCTCAAGATGTTTTCCTTCACCTTCAGTCATTGTTGTCCAAGATATACTTAGAAAGTACATATAACGTTAGAAAAATTACATTGGTACTTGTCTGACCTGGAATCGAACAAATACTATAATCAGAATAAAACGATTTTGCCCGATATTAATAATGTCAACAGGTAAACGCTTGAAATGTTCCTATTTCTATTATTTCTGTAGCAATAAATACTAAAAATACAATATAAATAAATACTCAAGTGGCTGGCATCTAATATTTAGGTATAGATGATGGTAGGCGAAACCCTTCCCTCTCATTTAACCAGTTTTTTTTTGTAATAAAGTCGTAATACGATAATCAGCCTATAACCTATGACGTCACCTCTGCTGATACACAGGGCTCTCTGTGAGAAGGCATGGGTCTATTTACCACCTCATCTGACCCAGGCGTGTCTGTCGATTTTCTTGTCTAAGTAAATATTCTGCCTTCAGCTGTATTATAGTACATTACGATATTAGTGCGTAATGATGGTTATAACATGCGAGGCGGAATTTCAGCCCGAGCCAAAGGCGAGGGTGTAATTGAGCCGAGCATGTTATAACCAATACGCACGTATATCGTACGACGTTTTTTAACACACTTGCGAGGAAACAGAAAAAAAGTATTTTATATTTTGTCCATTTTAAAAAAACTCAATCTGTAAATGCACACTGTTGCTTTCCCGCCATTAGTATTATTATTTGCCATTTCAAATATCGAACAGCGCGCAGCGCGAGCCGTGCGGCGGCGATCAGTTTCATAATTACTTGAAATGGAAAATAATGCTGTTATGGAATTTGTATGGACTATAACTTAACTATTTGCTTTGATAACACACGCGTTTGTTATGGCCTGCTTTACATATTTAAAACCGGTGGAATTACATCAGCTTTACGAGCAAGGGTGTTAAAAATCTATTTACAATCAATCTAACCACCCTATTGCAGTCCACTACTGGGTGTAGGCCTCCCTCATGCCGTACCACCACCTTGTTCTCCCGAATACAGTCTGTCCCAGCCAGCCACACCTTTGAGGTCGCCTGTCAATCAAGCTGGGGCACGTCCAACACCACGATTGCAATTTGCAGTCCACTAAAGAAGGTCAATTCTAGTAATTTAGGTATATCGTTCAATATCTAGTCGTAATCACATCTCGGCGAAATACAAATGGTTAAAATTTATCTAAAATGACAGACATTTATGACAGATTGATTTTTTTAAATTACGAAAATTGTAACTCAGGACTTGTCTGCTTTAACGGCAATCGGTTTTCTATTTTACGATCTTCCAAATTCCTAATTTCATTAAAAATATCTTATTATGTTACAAACAAGATGACTATGACAGTAAAGATGAAAATTAATAGGACAAAGTCTTGCCGCCAAGAGATTCGTCGTGTTCCGGCATGAGGTCTGGTGAAGCCGTACGGAGGACGGGTCTGAGCAATTGTGTTGCGATGTGTGCCGGGTACGATGCGCCAAATGTTGTTGTGTCGGGAGTTTGGTCGTGGAGAATCTCCAGATCAATCTCCCTCTAGCGCAGCTTCGTTTGGTCGTGTTGGTCTTGGGTTTAACATTGCATCACCTCGCTCAACTGCCGTCATCCTTCCTATTCCTAAGTTTTTTAAGTGAATAGGCTTAATAAACTAGTGCGCTTTACCATCAACGATTGCATCACTGCTTACCATCAGGCGGGATTGCAGTCAAGCACTAGTTTATAATTATTTAAAAACGTAAAACGTGTGTCTTGCAAAAAGTCATGGCAAATCAGTGCCCAGAATTTATCAAGATAAAGATGCGATTTGTCCCAGTAAGAAGTGGGTTATATTAAAAATAAGATAACATAGTCCAGATAAGGAAATGTACTTGCTACTTCTATATTACACAACAGTATGAGTCAGTTTCTCTTGCGATCGGGTCATCCCCAAGTTTTCGTTGAACAAAACATCAAAATTGTTACCATACTCTTCAGAACCAGAAGAGTGCAGGTTCATTAAGGTAATTGCGTAACACACTATCAGTAGCAATGCGTTGCATTTTGACAGTTGGATACGAACGAACGAATCGATTTTGGTAGTTCGATATAAAAATATATCGAATTTTAAGAAAATACTCGATATTCATGATATAAATACCTACCAGGAACAAACACAATCTTGCTGTACATCACACTCGTCTCCACAGAGTCGTTCATGGGACAATGTATACACTTTTACAACAAACTTCCCATGGACATTCGAAACTTACCTATTAAACGATTTAAAAGCTATATTAAGACCAAACTTTGCAAAAAGGGGTTTAGAAGACAATAAAGCTTGGGGTTTAGGTGCTCGCTCTGCTAAGCAATGTCATTAAGCAATATGCGGAATTATGACATTTTAATCACTATTTTTTTTTTAAATCACGTAAATTATTGTAAAACTTTTCATTTTTAATGTCTGGATTTGAAAAAAGACGATGATTCCTGAGTTTGTTTCGACTTTTCTTCTCAGAGGTAATCAGTTAGGAAATGCCCCCTCCATCTAGTTTAAGAAAATATGACGTGTAAAAGTGATCAGTGATCCTACATAAAAGATTTCATTTCATATTTATGTTGTTGAACAGACAAATTTTTCAAACATACATAGGTATGGAGCAGTCTCCTAGCAATATGCTTCATAATAATAATGTGTTACCTACGCAATTAGGATGCTGGGCGAATTTCGTATCGTAATTATAGCGTTGACGAGACAAAGGGGTATATATACTGAACGTTGCTCGTGGTGTTCTGTAGTTAGTCTTAACTATCTAGATTTCTGCTTGAAGTTAAATACGGCTGAGAATCTCGTATTTTTTATGGAATGAGTGCGCACAAAATGTAATATATATATTTTTTTTAATAATTATATACTAGTGCTTGACTGCATTCCCGCCTGATGGTAAGCAGTGATGCAATCGTTAATGGTACAGCGCGCAAGTTTATTAAGCCATACACTAAAAAATCTTAGTGAGTAGGAAGGAAGACGGCAGTTGAGCGAGGTGATGCAATATTAAACCCAACAACACGACCAACAATAATATTTGGCGCATCGTACCCGGCACACATCGCAATACAACTGCTCAGACCCGTCCTCCGTACGGCTTCACCAGACATCATGCTGGAACACGACGAATCGCTTGGCGGCAAGACTTTGTCTGATGGGTGAAAACATCTGCCGGCAGCCGATATTATGGCCTACCACCGAGAGATCATGCTGAAAATAGTCGCCAATCTTTGAACAATTCCAATATACCAGAGATCGCTCACTGTGGCAAATATTCGCTTGAATGCGCATTGCATCCCATCGCAGTGCACGCTTAGCCTAAGTGTTATTATGTATTGTAAAATTTCTGAAAATTAATTATCTGAATTCTGTATGGAACTTATAATAGTTCTTAAAAAGATGTTAATATCAAATTCTGAAGTCATCTTGTGCGTGGACGTGACTTGTACTTACCGAATATGCTTAATATTCTTAATTTTAATGTAGTTTTAATAGCTTGTAATGTTAAACCGGTGTTGTAACCTAACAGGAAAAAGTTATTGGTTTTCAAACCAAGCTCTGGATTTAGGGTTTCACATTTATTCTGTAACCTTCATTTATACTAATGAAAGATTTTATTTATATATCATTATGAATAGTAAAATAAATAATATTTTGTAAAATAATTCCAAAACTGCATCCTATCCTAAAACAAGTGTATAACATTTACGTTTTGATTTATATGATCCAAAAATTTGTTTCTCAACAACGCGTTTTTTCCTACACGAAACTGTCTAATATTCCCACTCAACCTTCAGCGTTAATACTGTAGCGATAAAGTTGAAAATCTAATTAAGAAAAGAAATTTGACAGATTGTAGTAGCTTGATGTCCTGTCGTCTGTACCACAATATAGGGATATTTTATTTACATTACCATCTAGCCTATTAGCTAATAAGTAGTTTAAATATACCTTAAACTGCTATAAAATAACTATACAACGTTATTTTTTGTTTATGCGAAACCTGAATATAGGTTGTTCAGAATAAGCAACTGATTCGATTCCAATCTTTTTTACATCATGTTAGATCATAGTACTTGCGCCAGCGCGCCACAGCTGATGCCAGTGGTCAACGCCCCGCGCTCGCCCGCATGAGCGGACCTTTGAACATATTTTTGTTGGGACAACCAAGTTGAATAAGCAAGCTCATAAAATTGTGGTTTTTCATTATAATTATCTTTTTGAAATTTTGTACATAGATTCTTTATTTATTTATATTCATTTTCACTACAGTTTAAGTTCACTTACACTGCACTAATTAGGAAGCCAACTCTAAAGACCACCTGTACGAGTCAGCCATCGTACATGACACGCGCATATTAGCTACATACATAGATCAGCACTATTTCGTCGCCTTGCACAAATTATAGTGTAAGGCGACAGTACACGATCAGCCTTCAAAGACTGTACTCATTTACACATTTATACCTATATTAGTTACGAGTTAGTTAAATATTCAATAAATCATCATATTTGGCTATCCTCGACTATTATTAAAGTTAATAACCAAGGTGTGTGCGAATCATTCAGCAGCGCATACATGCATAGCGCATATATGCGCTTTCTTGTCCTCGCACTAATTCAGTGTTGTCAAGGAGATGGATCGCCTCGACATGCACGTGGTGGTGAAGCCTGTATTCATGAGCCTCTGCTTATTTTTGTATAGCTATGTTACGACATCCATCTTGGGGTCCCGATGAAGATCGCTGTTTCTAAAGTACCAGGGCATATATGGAAAACGTAAATAACGCATTGAATGCTGTTACTGTCAAAATGAAAGCGATCGCTACTGTTATTATCTTTTTGTTAAAACAATATGGCATCTATTTGAGCCTTATCTCATCTCAAACTGGCTCGAAATCGCACCAATACCTCTTGAATACTAATCTGGAAGGTCATTCCCTTTAACACTGCAAGAGGTTTCAAATTATAAATGAAAAAGTTGAACCACTTTCGTTATATAAAATCTCGATGATGAGCTTTTCATAAGTGGTTCATAAGTACTTTAAAACTAGTGTAAAAGTTTACCTCGATATTATCTTCTATGTGTATCTATGAAATATAATACTTTTAAGAGTTGGTTTGTTTGAACGCGCTGGTCTTTGGAATTACAGTCGGATTTGGAATTATTTTTTTCTTTTGATAGCCTGATTTTGTGGAAGGCTTATTACAATAGCACGCTAGGATCTATAGGACCAGAGCAAAAAGGCAAAATGTAGGAAGAACGCTAAGCGGGATAAAAACGACGGGGAGATTCATGAAAATGTGACCGTTATTTTAAGAAAGTCATTGTATAACGAAATGTACCACGAAGTAGCGAGCTGATACTAGTAACTTATATTTTAAAACCCGACAACTTTGCTAGTAAACTAAGCTAATTTACTAAATTCACTCTGCTAATCTGGTGGCATGAGACCGACGAACTGATTAATATCATCGGATTGCGGCTGGGGAATAAAAAAAAACTTTATACCGTGATCTGCTTAGGCTTCCTTTGATTCTAATTAAGACTGATACGCAGAGATAATTCTTCGTGCTTCCAATTAGTTCTTTGCGTTGAGAATTAATCTTTAAAGTACAACACGTTATAATCATGTTTTATGACATGAACTAGCTGCGCCCCGCAGTTCCACCCGTAGAAATATGGGAATAAAAAGCATCCTAAATGCTAATGCTGGTAATTACCATTTGTGTGCCTTTCATCCAAACCCGTTCACTCGTTTGAGCATTAAGATGTAACTTACGCACATAGTCTATAACTCAGAAAGATTTACCGTTATTACGTTAACGTGATAACTAAATATAGATAGAGATTTAGACATTGTTATACAAACTAGGTTCTTTTATATTATACTAGGTCATCATCATCTCAGCGTATAATCCCGGTCGCAACCACGGCTTTCGCGTTGGAGCCCGGGGTCCGCTTACCTACTAATACGCCTCCATTTCGCACGATCTCTGGGATCCCGTGGTGTGAGATTGTTGGCACGCATGTCATCTCTTACAACGTCAAGCCAGCACTTCTTTGGTCTACCTCGCTTGTTCCGGCCCGGCGGAGGCGCCATGGCAAGACATTTGTTACCCACGTATCCTGCCGGTTTACGTAAGACGTGACCGTACCAGCGCAGGCGACTCTCTTGCAGTTTGTCTGCTATGTCACGGACACGGAGACTGCCACGGATGCGGGAGTTTCTAGTGCGGTCTATCCGCGTAACTCCACACATTCACCGCAGCATATTTATCTACGTGACACGCAGCTCCTGCTTGTGTCGCTCAAGCACAGGCCATGCCTCACTGCCATACAGAAGGACAGGTCTAATGATGGTCTTATAGACCTGTCCCTTAAGCTTAACCGGCATTTTGGGGTCACAAATGACACCTGTCACCTCACGCCATTTTGCCTAAGCTGCGGAAATGCGTGCTTTAACGTCGCAATCAATATCGCCGGAGGCGTGGAGCACAGACCCCAAGTATTTAAATTGGTCTGTGCACTCGACCAAGTCTCCGCCTATGCACACAGGCATAGGGTCTGTGGTGTTGCTGGCCATGTACACCGTCTTCGCCACATTGAGTTTAAGACATCCGTTCTCAAGCGAGTTTTTCCACGCATTTACCCGCCGCACCAACCGTTCCCTGTCCGCTTCTGCCAGCGCGATATCATCAGCATACATGAGCAACCAGGGAGGTTGCTCATGTGAATTCTTGATGCTGTCTGACAAGACATCTAATATCACGCTGAACAGGAACGGACTAGGACGGATCCCTGGTGTACTCCAACGGTAATGGGGAAGGGTTTAGTGTCGCCAACAGCAGTCCTAACAACGGAATCGGAATTAAGATACATGTCTCGAATTATGTCAACATAGGCTTCTGGTACCCGGGGGCTTTGGACCTCAGTGTTCACCAGATCACCCCTCGAAGGACACAGTCGAAGGCCTTCTGCATGTCTAAAAAGAGCATTTGCAGAGGCGTATTTTTCCATGGTGATCCTTAGGGCGAAGATAGGGTCCGTGGTTCCGTACCCTGGACGGAACCCATATTGACACGACGAGACAGCACACTTCTGCCGGATCCGGGCAGGAGTGTTTTATATTATACTAGGTACCTACTACTATTGACATTCAAGCTATTAATTTCCAGCATACCTAAACTGACTTTTCATTATACAATGAAAATTTTAAGCTTAGAAAGTTTAGTTGATTTTAGCTAACCCCTCATTGTACAATTGCATAATGTGGGTTCCCTTGTTCACAAACTAAATTAAAGTTCAGTGCATCTTTTTTTTTTATTTCATTAAGAAAAGGACAGAACATCAAATGTCAGTTTAGACCTGTCAAATTAGTGCGCTCCTGACGTAAACTGGCGTATGTTTAGTCGCCATGTTTATAATCGCGTCTAAACTTTCTATGTCTGTATCTTTATTTGACAGGATTTAACTAAAATGTGATCTTCTATCCTTTTCTTAGCGAAATGGAAAGAAAAAGATGCATTTCACTTAAAATCAGTTTAGTTTGTGAACAAAAGAATCGGCGCCAATGTAAGTTTGATATTTCGACACGTTGTTAAAATATAAAGGCATGTAAGTCGAAATATTTGGGTTGATAAGTTACTGCACTGATACATATCTATCCGTTGTAAACGAGGGAGGGAGGCGGATAAAAGAGTATGACAGGAATAAAATCAGTGGAGTGCCTGCTAGGCGCTCTTCACCCGGGTTTTGTTTTTTATGTCTGAATTTCATCAATAAAAACGATGTTGAACAAAAAAGGTTTACAACTGAATGACGTACTCGTATAATGGATTGAGTATCTCTTTTGTTTTCGAAACATCATAATAAAATTGGAATTTAAATTTTAGCTCGTGCTTTATTTCATTGAAAATGCTTGTTTCTTTTGAATCTGTAAATTATAGTAAAAGCAATAACTTACATATCGGTCCCACTACAATACGGGTTGGTGGGTTGTTATTATTTATTTTTATTATACAAGTTTACAAAATAATCTAAATTTAAAAACTATGTCCCGCAAAAGCGTAGGTTTCTGTGGGAACGGAACAAACAGCGTATTTTTATGGAAGGTAAATATCACATAGGTATATTTATATGGTGTACATAATAAAGAGTATTCTCCAGCTTTGAGTTTCGTGTGTTGTAGTCACAAGTCTTCGATTTTTTGATTCTACTAGGATATGCACGTTACGTCGTGAACGCTACATAGTAAAAGAGTCATATACTTACAACTTCTTCTTCTTCTTCAGCCTATTGAGGTCAACTGCTGGACAAAGGCCCCCTCCAAGGCTTTCCACAATGACCGTTCTAGTACTGCCCGCATCACGGCTTCCCGCGATCTTGACCAGGTCCTCGGTCCATCTTGTTAGGGGCCTCCCTACGCTGCGTCTTCCGGGACGTGGCCGCCACTCCAGAACCTTACTGCCCCATCGGTCATCGGTACTACGAGCAATGTGGGCGGGCCCACTGCTGCTTAATTTTAACCACTCGAAGATGTCGGTGACTTTGATTCTCCTGCGGATCTCCTTATTTCTGATTCGAACTCGAGCATAGCTTTCACTACAATACTTACATCAATATTTTTCAATTGCTAAATAGCTAATGCCTCAATAAACAATCAACAAAGCATATATATTTACTCAGTTATGAAAAAGATAAATATTGAGTCAATTTCCTTAAGTGATATTTCGCCAATCAAACAGTGATGATAGATATTAACCAATTAATCGAATTATTTATTGTGTGTCTTCGGCATTGGCTTCGAACTGAAGCGACGATATAGTCACGAACACAAGTTTTTACACGTATTGAGGAAATATAATAACTTAATAACGTAATCTTGAAATACTATAAGTCTTCCGCATACATACCATGGCGTATGTTCTTCTATTGTTTATCGTGTAAATCAAAATGATTTTTTATTGATCAGTTTAAAGTATCCTGAATAAAATACAACAACTAGAGTTTTACAGATTAACGCCCACGCGCTCTGATGGCTTGCATCACTAAATTACGTAGTAGCGATCCAATAACTGCAGTATGTCAATGTTTGTGATACGGTAGAGAATGTGTGTTTTCGTCGCTCTTTGGTCCAAACTGGTTGAGCTTTCAATAGTAATTAAAACCACCTGCACACACAGTGTTATGGGCCTAGCGAGGTCGGTAGAGTAAAAATCGGTAGATTACTACCTAAAATCGGTATTTCTAAAAAAACTCGCTAATTCTCAGATGACATTTTGTAGGCACTCTTTAGAAAAGTCACTGATAGGGTGTTTTCCAACACATTTTGCATTAATTCCGTCTATAACGCATATATATAAATATTTAACAGGATTCAGAAATAAAAGAGGTTGCCATGCCAGAAGCGTAAAATTTGTAGAAAAATCGTGCATTTAGGTAGAACAGAGCCTATATCGGTAGAAATACCGAAAAATCAGTAGTTTCGAGACCACTGTGAACAGTCCACAGTCTACCTAATTACCTATGCTACATTACATTTGCGAATCCCCTTACATTATATTTTGTTCATTACCTTTACTGAAAAAAACTAAACTAAATTGTAACTGCTGCTGCTTTACTGAAATAATGTGCAGCTAAATTGGTAACCGTCTTGATATACAATTATAATTCATTATCAATCTGAAGTATATCTTAGACATCAATGACTGCTTACAACGTGAAGGAAAGCATCTTGAGGAAACCTGGTCTTTAAGTCTGAAATCGCCAACCCGCATTGAGCAAGCGTGGTGATTACGCTCAATCTTTCTCTGTATGAGAGGAGACCTGTACCCAGCAGTGGGACGATAAAAAGATTGTTGATGATGATGAATCAATCCACTAATGGCGAAAGTTTAAAGTGTATGAGTGTTTTTGTAGGTTTGTTACTTTTTCCCGCTCAAACGGCTAAACAGAATTTGGCACACAGATAGTTTATAAGCAGGATTCACACAGGACACTTTGTATCCCTATAGTGCCACAGGATCGATATGCAGTTGGAAAGGTGGAGCGAAGGTAGAGGCGCGAGTTGGCACCTTTCGATTTTATCTCGTTTTTTTTTTAACGTTAACTCGTTCGACTGTGAAAGTTTCAATCAGCTACAAAAACGTCAAAAAAGTACTTACTGCTCTAGCACATTAAATTAAAAAAAATACAGAACACAGATCACACAGATTGAGCTAGCCCCAAAGTAAGTTCGAGACTTGTGTTTTGAGATACCAACTCAACGATACTATATTTATAATATATACATATATAGATAAACATCCAAGACCCAGGCCAATCAGGAAAAGATCGTTTTCCATCATGACCTGGCCGGGGATCGAACCTGGGGCCTCCACATTATGTCATGTAGTCAAAATAACGAGCAACTCACAAAATTGCGACAAACAACACGACGGTGAATGAAAACTTTCTTGGTTGATGTTCAGTTTCAGGATTATTTTTTGTTTGCTGGAATTTTTTCAAAAATGCTGTCGTAAAAGTAACATTTTGTGTAAAATGGAGGGAACATCAAGAGGTGAAAAGTAACTTTAAATGTTACAATAATATAATACTGGTATCATTAAGGTACAGCATGCTAAGACGTGATATCGCAGAAGGAAGCTGCGGAACGGGAGAGGGAGATCTCAACTCCCTTCCCGGGCAGCGGAAGACGCACCGGGCGCCGAGGAAGGGCGGACAATGCCCTCTTCAGGCCCCCATGAATGGGTTCAGGGGCTATCTGATGAACTCCGAGGCGGAGGTGCGCGCGAGTGTCGGCGCGCTCCTCAGAAGCGACGCACGGGGTAGTTTTACACCCCACTACACCGTGCAGGAGACGACGCCCGGACAGACCGGGCCGGCACGAGGGTGTGGGGCCGTGGACGGATTTAGACTCCCGCGGCCCCAAGCGCGCTCGTGATAGAAGAGACACCGGGGTGGTTTTAGTCAGTAAAAGTCTGACAGACCCCGTCGCCCACCCCAGGGCAGCGGACATCCATTGAGGATTTACACACCGGAAAAAAGTAAATAAAAAGGAATCCCAAAATGTAAAGAGATAGTCGATACTTAACCGAACCAGCCAGCGCGGGCAAAGCCTGTAGCAATAGCTACTTATTTATAGTTATAGTTTTACTTACTAACTACTGTATCTTTTTATAAGCGAGTGAGTTGACGACAAAATAATAGGTAAAATCTGTGTGTGTCGACTATTCCGCGCACGATTTTGACAATCGCAAATTGGCGAACAAATCGAAATACTGACAAAAGAAAATATTATACAGACCTTAGAACATTCGACCATGCAACCAATTTGTTGTCATCCCTTTTTGTTTAGCTCTACCTAAATAAGAACCCATTGATTCAATTTCTTGCTACTAAGAAAATGAAATATTCACTACTTTGTATAGATGAAAGTCAGTCATAATTTGGTCAGATAGACATTCGGTTAGAAGGAAAGCCACCCCTAAATAGTTGACTACCTTTTTGGTTTGTTCTTACTTCACTTCAGCTATCAACTGTCCTTCGCCAGCCGCAACGTGTATTTTAAACTAACTATAAGATATTGGCCCCGATTACCTTGTTCACAAACTACTACTAAACGACAGCCTTCGTGGCGTAGCGGTAGCGGCCGCGGCCGCTGCGCAAGGTGGCGCGGGTTCGATCCCCGCATAGTGCAAGTATTTGTATGCATGAATATGAATATTTGCACTGGTCTGGTCGTGCCTCGGAAAGCACGTTAAGCCGTTGGTCCCGGTTGCCATTGCCGTTACGGGTTGTTGGAGCCCTCAAAAGTCCAACAATTGGTCTAACTGCAATGCTTCGATATCGCCTTCGAGTTTTGGAGGTCAGACGGCAGTCGCTTCACGGAAAATGTCGAAGTTTAGCCATAACAGCAGATGGACTGATAAAGCGGACCCCAGACTCCAAAGCTGAAAAAGGCTTCGGATGCGACTGGGATTAACGCTGGGATGATGATGATGACCTTGTTCACAAACTAAATGAACTTTAAGTTAAGTGCATCTTTTTCTTTCTATTTTATTTAGAAAAAGACAGCAGATAAAATGTCAGTTTAGACCTGTCAAATTAGTGCGCTCCTGGCGTAAACTGGCGTATTTTTTGTCGCCATGTTTATAATCGCGTCTAAACTGTCAATGGAGTAGCTTAATTTGACAGAACTAAACTAAAATGTTATCTTCTATCCTTTTCTTAACGAAATGAAAAGAAAAAGATGCACTTAACTTAAAATTTGTTTAGTCTGTGAACAACAGAATCGGCGCGGTTATCATTTTGTGTAACTTCTTATAAAATGCGTAAAAATAATTCGGCGGTACATTTGTATTCGCGTTATGATTAAACATTTAAAGACACCTTTTTTACTGTCTGTTAACCGATTTTAATTTCTATTCTGTAGGCATAAAGATCGTATTAAAAGCAAAAAAAAGTCTTTATAAAACCAACTATTTACTGCAGCCGCCATTTGTCATTCCACCAGCGCAATAAAACTTAAAATCGGTTATCGGTAAAAAAGTGTTTTTTCAAAGTCTAATGTTATTTTGAACGGAGTATAAACTCAACAAATATACTGATATTTTCATAATATTCCTCTGCCTTGCCTATGTAGTAAAATGGAAAACATTGTGCTAGGTACTATTGTATTGTTTCTCGCGGATATCGCTGATTCAATTATTTCTTGATACGATAAGGCAACAGTTAGATTTTGCAAATTATCTTCTGTTCAGGTTAGTTTAATTATTCAAGAATTCTACATTGCTATATGTATGATTTTTAAAGTTAAATCTATAAATTACACGGGATTGTGTTTCCCTCAAAGCTGGTTTATTCCATCTACGGTACGATTACAACAAGAGTTGCAAGTCTCATGAAAACGAAGACTTGAGCAAAGGATTTTTATATAAATAAACAGATGATTCAGATACGAAAAATACGTTACAGTCGCGACAAAATAATAATAATTTATAAGTGTAGCATGTGTGTATTTTGTATTATGACGGGTTTTACGACACGCCCACGACTAGACGGTATTCAGGCGTGTGCAATTATTAGACCAAGATGATCTTGAAATCTGTAACTGAAAGTGTTCGTGGCGTTAAAATAGACTCAGTGCACTCGTAACTGGACTTTGCAAAGTACGTAAGGGTTTTAGATGTAAAAGCTTCTTAAGACACACTTTGAATATTTTCCGAACAGTGAACGAAGCTAACACCCATTACTGTGTTATCTTCGTTAACTGTTCGGAATATATACCTTACCTTCAAAACCTACAGGTATTCCTTACCTTAATAACCTTCAAAATGATCCAACCATTGAATCATTTTGAA
This sequence comes from Sesamia nonagrioides, assembly GCA_017933935.1. Classification (NCBI taxonomy): domain Eukaryota; kingdom Metazoa; phylum Arthropoda; class Insecta; order Lepidoptera; family Noctuidae; genus Sesamia; species Sesamia nonagrioides. Next base: position 144,685 of record JADWQK010001096.1, read on the forward strand.
GGATATAGCTCATTCATTGCTTCATATGTTCGAAAAATTTGTCTGCTCAACGATGTAATTAACGCAATGAATGCTGTTGAATTGTCAAAATGAAAGCCATTCCCACTGATACTGTATTACGCAATTACTCCGCTGGTCGGTGACGCCGAATGGGTTAGATACACTTTTTTGGATGATAAATACACACTTTTACTCTTTTTAAAGGACAAGTTTATTTTCTTAAGCTTTTTGCAGTAATAATATAACGTGCGTTCAGGTTAACTATCTTATAGTACATTTCCTGCTGCGCCCTGGAACAAAACTGTTGTCTGTTACATACTCTTTATCTCCTTATAAGTCTACTAGCAATCTATATTTTAAACCATCAAAATATTGGTTTCAGTTACAGCATGGTTACAGCAGCCGCTACCTACATAAACAATGTTCTGAAAACTAAATTTTATGAAAAACAAAAATCTTCTGCCAAAACACCACGTTACACGTGGCATTTCTTTCCGGGTTTTTTCTAACACGACATCATAAATGTAAATGCAATACTTCCCGGTAGAATATATTCTTAACTTTCATGAACTGAAGTTTATTTAGCGAAGTGCGCATTGAACATATCGGTCCCTTGCAATCCTCATACAAACGACAATCTTTGTCACAAAAATAAACTACCTAAATAAAAAAAAGTTCATTTTGCGAAGTGACCAAAAAACACAGAATAATATCACCATTGTTCCTGCCCCTGTAAATTTTCACTCTATTTTATTTTCTGTTATAGTTGCCATAGTAGAACAAATTGTACAGATATTTCAACTGTTACAGTTCAAAAGTTATATCCATGGAAGTATATCTATGGATAATAGCTCTGTGAAACAAGGAACGGAGGGGGGAGAGAGCTGCCATATTGTAATCGGGTCCTGTTGGCATCCCTCGGCTACCGAACCCTTAACAAAGCACTAATGTGTCATAAAGTTGACTAACTACCAAGACTTATTCTCTGCCACGCGACCGTCCGTAATTTGTCGGTACCTACATATTTCGTAATTGATACGAATAGAATAGTTATTTGTAATGTTTTCCATGGATACATAGTACCTACTGAAGACACTAATTAAAATTTGCAATCTTTAGAAGGGCAAGAAAAAGACTCATCCTTCCTTAGGAACTCATCATCATCCCAGCGTTAATCCCAGTCGCATCCGAAGCCTTTTCAGCTTTGGAGTCTGGGGTCCGCTTTACCAGTCCAACTGCTGATATGGCTAAACTTCGACATTTTCCGTGAAACGACTGCCGTCTGACCTCCACAACCCGAAGGCGACATCTAAGCATTGCAGTTAGACCAATTGTTGGATTTTTGAGGTGCTCTCCGAGGCACGACCAGACCAGTGCAAATATTCATATTCATGCATACAAATACTTGCACTGTGCGGGGATCGAACCCGCGCCACCTTGCGCAGCGGCCGGCCGCATCCGCTACCGCTACGCCACGAAGGCTGTTCTTCCTTAGGAACTGTTACTACCAAAATAACCTGTAATGGAGTTTGACGTTATAAGCCCGCCTTAATCATAGAAACAAAAAAAAAACAAATCTCAAGTTTTGGTGAGCTTGATAGTTTACTTCGTAATTTGCTTAACGTTCTCACTGTACGGGTTAGTACCTAAAAGTCACAGCAGATGTCTTCTAATTTTAATTATAGATCTAGGACATACTGGTTTCCTATGTTTTCTATCACCGTTTTGAGAGCAATGAGATTGTAGTAAAATAAATAAACCCTCATAAATGCAACACGTGACTAGAAAGTGGAAATAAACATAATAACGTGGGCGACTCAATGAAAAATGTTGAGGTAACTATTTCAGTATACACGCACGCGACGCTACGACGTCTATCAATACGGCTCAACAACGAAAGTATCATATTTTTCATCATCACGGCGCCTTATTTTTAGCTCTGTTGAAATAGTCTTTGACTGGAGTATACGAACTATTTCATTTTAACTGGTAACATTTGAGTGGATCGGTAGATGAACCATTACTGTTGATACATTTGCTGAAGTGGGCCTATTGCTACTGTATGGGCTCCCGTTGACCGACGCGACTCGAACTGCGATTCCATTTTGGTATTTGTGGAGCAATTTTCAGAATTTTTTCAGTAGATATTATTCTACTTGCATCAAGTCGCATCTGACTACGGGAACCTTTAAATGTTTTTTAGTGTTTATACTCGTACATCTAAATGGCATAGTGACAAGGAAAAAAATCGGTATACACTAAGTACCTACATATTTCAAAAACATTTTTTTTATTGGTAAGTAGGCAGTAACACCTTTATCCTTAGTGACAGTGTTAGTAAACTCCTATTAATAACTTTTTCCTTAGATTTACTTCACAACAATCCTTTACCGGTTCGATCGTGAAAGGTGATATCAAATAACGAAAATAATCTGGGCTCTTAACTGTTTAGCTAGCCGATCTATTCTCTGAAACTCTCGCCGTAATACCAAGTTGGCATGAGCTACCAAATTGTAGGGTTTGATTCCAAGAACCAGGCGGAATAAGTTCACTATGAAATATTTCACGTAAATATCCTCGAGGAGTTTTTCTTTTACAGAGAATAAACTGGTAAGATTTTGGTTTAAAAAATAAATTACTTGTTCAAAAAAATTAAATGTGGCCGAAATTATACAGGGTTTACGCGTCTCGCTTTGTGTGCTACATGATGCGGCACAACTGGCGAGGTATTGTTACGAATGCACCATATGTCAATGGCATAAGGTTCAATATTGTGTGACATTTCTTACGTAACTTTCAAGCCCTATGTCTTGAGACCTAGGCATTGTAGAGGTACGATACAAAAACGCATTGCCAGAACTAGGCTAGCCTATCGAATTGTACAGGTTTCATCAACCAATCAATCGTAACAGTATACTGACTGATTTGATTCTGCCACCGAATCAGAGCGACCTACACAAGTGTGTAGTTATATTATACACCCTACATTCCAGGTTTTGTACATTCTGTGTTGTCTCTGTCAAACACAGTTGCATGACGAAACAATTACATCGTAATATGTCGTCACATGCAGCGCGCCGATGACGTAGGTATTCCGGAAGCATTACAACGGGAACGGTACGGGAGCGCTTCTAACTGTTTTTGACAAATCCGTAATAGTATCGCCTCGATATTAATACGTATTGCATTGTTTAGATATTCTTTGTATTTCGTCTAACGTATACTAAAATTGTGTAGATATTGCGATACAGGTGCGTATTAGTCAAATAAATTTCTGATTTAGCCATGTGCAAATTAAGGTTTTGTTGTATGAAAATATTTCAAAATATAAGACTAAATCGGAAAAATATAGCTTAAAAAAAGTAAAAATGAAATACTGTTCGTTAGTAAGGAACCGAGTTAATTAAAAACGTGTAATGCTAATGTGTGTTCTGCTGCTAGGATTAACTACGCAAGCTCTACCTCGAATTCCTGCAATATTTACACGTGAAACCACCAGTTTATATTATAAGCTCACGGTGTAAACTTAGAAACATTTCCTCTGTAGGGGTTAAATTGTGGCACGACGTTCGTATTAATTAGTTAGATTACCGAAACAGAATCCTCTTCTAGTATACCTAGGAGCTGATTAATTCTGCACTCAATGTTTAAGCTTTCTCATGACACTGATACTGAATCATTTCTTTACAGACTTAAATATAAAAATGTTTCAAAGGGTGACACAATGGGCGGTCTTGTCGCCAAGAGCGATCTTTTAAAGACCTAAAAAAGAAGCCTTTGCTTGCTTTTAAAAGGAAAGGAAACAAGAAATCTTGTATTCATTTATAGTCTGACATCAAAAGAAAGTCTGAATAAACTTTTAAAATACAAAGTGAAACTAGCTTCGTTTGGAAGGCAATAAGTCTTATGTTTTGTTTTCTTAGTTAAAATAAGGAGGAGGAAATATCTCGATAAAACAAGGTTTTAAAAACTCCGTACCTACCTTGTTTTTGTACACAATCTTTTCTTTTATATAAATAAAATACGCTCTGTTCTTTCAAAGACCAAATATTTCCTTATTAACTAAATAGCTATTACATTTTACAATGTGTAACGTTGGATCAGTAGTAACGGCTCTAACTTATGAGTTGTTGGGTCGTGGTGTCATGCCTAGGGAAACTGAAGTCAGTGTAAATAATTTCATCACTACTGATCTCTAAACGATAAATGAAAATATCATGAGAAAACCGGCTTGTCCAGAACCAATAATTCGAAGATATGACAGTATATTTACCACCTCGAACTGGCACCACGTGATAGATTACCGACCATTCTCGCTCTTCTTATAGGCGAACAAATCAAGCAAGGGGTGTTTCCACAATAATATAAATATAATAAACAATTAATAGAATACTTCATCAATACAGCTTGTGGCATCGCTAGCTGGCTTAAAATATACTTTAATACCTTACGGAACGTTCATTTAAATAGACTTTGAATCTTGATTTTAAGTAGATAACTACATAATTTGTTTATGTTAGAAGCAGAAGATTATCATATGGTGAAACATTAAGGAAGGCTTACCCCCTTATCGCTTATTGAAAATTATCAAGGTTTTCTTTTTTTCTGGATGGGAAATCATCAAATAACGTCTCTCACTCTTGGCGGAGCGGAAGGGTGTGTTTGACTTTACTTGACTGACAAAAACCCACCCGTGTTTCTTCACTTGCCTGTGTGTTAGGGCCACGGTATCTCTTTCAAACAAAACGCAGCCCTGGCAGGCCTCGGTCTTCGTGGACATCACGTCACGATGTGCTGAAATCTCTTTGAGGCGCGCGAGGAACAAAACGCGCCGTCTACCCGGGCCTGCTCATTACTTGTCGACGAGCGCCGTGTACTCAGGGTGATGCCTAAATAGGTGACAGCCAGAACAGCAACCTCCCGAAACAGCCGTCTCCGGAGAGGACCTTTGTCAGGTGGAAGGTGATAGTGCCGTGGCGCCTCTCTAGCCACTCCCCAAGATTGGACTTACTGACGCTATAGTGGCGTGCCCAAAATTTATCAGTCTATCAACCAATCTCAGTCAAAAACCAAAGTCAGTTGTTATCAACCAATTAACATAACAGCACCCTAATTGCGAACACACTATCAATCTCAATCTGAATTATTTTGAAGAATAATGCTAATCAAATATTACAGGTGTTCGAAAAAAGTATACTCGAAATCGGAAATTACGCAATTATAAGTGGCGACCTGTCTGAATTAAATCCATTGGCATTGATAATGTATTAAGCAGTTATCCGGTTCCAAGTTTTGCGTCCAATCTATTGATTTATGTTACTAATAGCTATTAGTAACTTAAATCAATATATAATATGCATAATCAATATGTAGTAATGCTTTAATTTTATTTAGCGCTAATCGTATTACAGGAAAAGCTCTGCCCAAATGTAGGACACCGTAATTCCTCTCAGTGATTTGTCGCATGTAGGTACTGTTACGTGTATTGATTGATACATAATATAAGCCAGAAGTATATACCCTAACTGTGTAAAGTTCATGTATTGTCAAACATGTTCTATTTAACAGTTAACATCAAATGATATTTACAGATCACTATCTTCCTTCGTTCATCCCCGTTTTCCCTCGAGAAAACAGGGATTAAAACAACAAATGAATAAACTTTTGCACTTTCCTATTTTAAGTAATCCGCAGATTACGCCATTAGTTCGTGAATAAATCAACATTTTTACCATCACCCTCTGAGTACTTAATACTTATTATGAAAATCCATAAATGAGTACCAACATCCTTTTTGAATATTAATTAAAACGTGTAGTAATAGTAGACATCCACTGTTGTGCTAAATCTGCGATCCCTTTTTTTATGTCCCTGGGGAAAATGACTATTACGCTTCCCCGTGGGGTATGTGGGACTCCCCGGGAGATAGCCTCCCGGTATACCCACTAAAAACCCCAGCGGCACACCAATGTCGCCTTAGTGACGGGGTCATGGGAATCCGGCAGAGCCTGCGTTACCAATCCCCGCCGGCGATGACGGCCTGAAAGGCGGGCCCTCATTGGTCCCTCCATAGGGAGGGGCCGGGCTGGATGCGTCTTTTTGTGCGAGAAGGAGCAACAGCTAAGGGATTTTTAGCGAGGTGTCCTTCCTCTTAGCCCCACTCGCTTGCACGCGTGCAAGCGGGGCCCCCAGCTCCTCTCAGTGAGGAGCCCGGGTTGTCCGACGGCGACCCGAAGTTCGGGTCATGTCAGCTCACCTGAAGTGGTGGCCGACCCGTCGCACGCATGACCGCAGAAACCAGACGCGGGGATAGGCTTTGGTCCGCGCCGGAAAACCGGTAACCCCCATATCTGACCGATACGGGGTCGGGAACGCGTCCGATAGCAGGCTAGAAACTGCACACGGAAAATCTGCGATCCTTACGGCAACCTTAATGCGACACTGAATGTTAGATTTAAGTTCTCTCGGTGGTAGGCCACAACATCGGCCGCCGGCGTAAGTTACCACCCACCAGACAAAGTCATGCCGCCAAGCGATTCGTCGTGTTCCGGTATGATGTCTGGTGAAGCCGTACGGAGGACGGGTCTGAGCAGTTGTGTTGCGATGTACGTGCCGGGTACGATGCGCGAAATGTTGTTGTGTCGGGAGTTTGGTTGTGGAGGGCCTCCAGATCAATCTCCCTCTGGCGCAGCATCGTTGCTCGTGTTGTTGGGTTTAAGATTGCATCACCGCGCTCAACTGCCGTCTTCCTTCCTATTTACTCAGTTCTTTTGAGTGAGTAGGCTTAATAAACTAGCGCGCTTTACCATCAACGATTGCATTACTGCTTACCATCAGGCGGGATTGCAGTTAAGCGCTAGTTTGTAATTTATATAAACAAAAAAAAAGTTTATGAACACATGTTTATTAAGACTGATGACATCAGACTACATTTTACAAAGAGTAACTGTAACACTTCTGGAATGCTGGCGACGAGGGCCCTTTTCGTAAATGAGACTCACAACTAGATAAAAGGCTAGACACTTAAAAGCCAACCAACAACCCGAGTCTTCTGTATATCAATGGAGTCTACATACAAGTATGACGACCTATACCTATTATTGGAATCAGTTGTAACAGCACCTGCCTACTTAGGACCCATTAACTTAATCAAATTTTATTCCGTGGTGCTTGGCAATCTGGGCTTCTCCCAGTTGCAATAATGTCCCTTTGTGCCGATTGGCCTAGTTCTGTTCTGTCTCCTGCTTATTATGGAGGGAAGTGGAAAAAATATCTTTTTTCTTACTCCTCCACTATTCTTTTCTGATTAATTTCGTTGCGGGACCCAAGACAGTTGAAACGTTTCTCCGGGACTCGTCGAGCTTCATTGCTCGGCGTTTTTCTGGCGGTCTCCACTGTTGATTCTGGCTTTCAGGAGTTGCAGTGGGTTGGGAACAGTGTGGCGGGTTGAAAATAACACAAGTATGACGACCGGAGTCAACTGAACAGATTGATCGTTTGAACGATACGTGCTTCATGCGCTACCGCTTTCTTACGTTTGCTGTATTTGTTTGTGTGTGATATGTCCTTCTGCACGCAGCCATGCAAAGCGTCAACAGTAACCATTATTCTAAGCTTTGACCAGACTTTCAGGCAACTGACGCTGGTGATCATTCATGATTTCATTTCATTCAAAACAGCTTATTTCACACTTTGGTCTGCAGGGCAGTTGCGTAACACGCTATCATCATCGTCATCATCATCATCAGCCCCTACTCGTCCACTGCTGAACATAGGCCTCCTTCATGGCACGCCAACAAGCTCGATCCTGAGCAGTTCTCCGCCAGCCACTACCAGCCACCTTTTTGATGTCGTCGCTCCATCTCGCCCAAGGGCGTCCCACGCTACGTTTGCCGAGACGCGATCTCCACTCGAGGACTCGTTTACCCCAACGGTTGTCGGTCCTGCGCCATATGTGACCAGCCCATTGCCACTTCAGCTTGCTAATCCTCTCAGCTATGTCGGTGACTCTGGTCCTCTGTCGGATCACCTCATTTCTGATGCGGTCCTTCAGAGAGACGCCCAACATAGCCCGCTCCATAGCTAACACGCTATAATATTGGCATTATTGCGTTATTGAGCTGACACATTATTCGAACATGTGATGGAATGCATTACTACGTAACCACTTCGGATAACTTCAATATAGAAAATCCATACATCATCACATAGCGATGACAAGATTGCAGGCATTTTAGCTCATTCGATACGCAAGAAAATCGTTAAGCGACAAATCTCTCAAGCACGTTTGCGCATGCACTTCGATGTTTATTTCCCGAGGGTTTAGATGGCAACACGGTTTGCGTTCCAGTGGCTGCTCATCACATTCCTCGATAAGGCAGACATTCAGTCAGGGTATTGAATAACTAATGACGTTTATCACATACCAAATTGGGAAAAGGTAACAAGTAATTACTACGTAATTTTAAATCAAATCTTTACTGATCATATATAATTAATAAATCCCCTTTATTAAACATTACTTTTATTATCACTTAGCAAGAAATTATCGCAAAATTGTTTGCCAATTATCGATAATTCGATTACAGAGATATTTTTAACATATCACGACGCTTGGTGTTACTTGGGTAGGTCTCTTGCTAAAATATGGGACATTCTGATAAAACACACAGGTATTTAATACGCATGGGGTCTTTTATGCGAAAAATTATGTGTTTATTAAAATATGTTTTAACATTCATTGATTCAGAAGAACTGAACTGATTTGAAAGAAAGTAGAGCCAGAAGTGCATAAGTAACCAATACCTAAGTCAATCCATACTAATATTATAAATGCAAAAGTATGTCTGTCTGTTTTTTTTTGTTTATTTTGTTTTTTTATAAATTATAAACCAGCGCTTGACCCCAATCCCGCCTGATAGAAAGCAGCGATGCGATCGTTGATGGTAAAGCGCGCTAGTTTATTAAGAGCCAATTCACTCTAGCCTTGAAGACACTCAAATTGTAGTCCGACGGAAACACCGCCGCCGGCAAGTTGTTCCAGGGTTTTGATGTACGCGGTATAAAGGAGGAGGCGAACGCTTCGTCCGGATCGTAGTAGTGTTAGCAACGTAAGGGTGGAAGCTCGCCGTACGACGGGTCGTCCGATGATGGAACGGAGATGGGGGAATTAAATCATGCTTTTCCCTCGCACACTCTCCAAAATGCATCCTATAGGACACCGAAAGGCTGGCTACTCTACGCCTGTGCTCTAGGCTTTGGAGACCGTCTCGAGTTAAATCAGGGTCACCAATTAGCCTCTTCGCACGCCTCTCCACTGAATCCAAAGTAGCCAGGTGACATTTCGCAGCACCGGCCCAAATGTGGCTGCAGTACTCCACACACGAACGGACCTGTGCTTTGTACAACATTAGAAGCTGCCCCGGTGTGAAGTACCGCCGGACCTTCGCGATCACGTCAAGTTTTCTCGCAGCCACCTTGGCCTTAGACTCAATGAACCGCCCAAAGTTAAGGTTCGAGGAAATCTCAACTCCCAAAAGCTGAAGGCGGTCGGTGCACTCCAAGGATACATTCTGAAAAGTAGGAGCCAAGGTGAACGGGCTCCTTTTGGCGGTGAAAAGACAAGCATGTGTTTTGGCGGCATTGAATGCTACAAGATTGGCTTTGCCCTATTCGGAGACTGCCTGTAGTGCAGCACTCGTACGCTCTACCATAGCCTCTCTTTCGGACCGGATTGATTCCTTACTAGTCCGAGCTACCGGCAGGTATCTCTCCACGCCTGTGCTGTCATCTGCATACTCATAGATACCGGGCATCAGCAGATCGTTAATATGCAGCAGGAACAGAGTTGCAGAGAGAACAGACCCCTGAGGAACACCGGCATTAGTTGACATGGGCTCAGAAGAGCATCCGTCGACAACAACTCGGAGGGACCGTTCAGTCAGGAAGTCTTTTACCCAGCCAGTCAGGCCAGCGGAAATGCCGTACGCTGGAAGCTTACTCAAAAGGCCAGCGTGCCATACCCGGTCGAAGGCCTTCGAGACATCAAGGGAGACGGCAATCGCTTCCCCATTTTTCTCGAGGGCCTCGCCCCATAGGTGCGTGGCATACACTAGTAGGTCCCCAGTTGACCGATTGCGTCGAAACCCGTACTGTCGGTCACTGAGGAGATCGTTACCTTCCAGGTAAGCCAAGAGACACGAGTTCAGTACACGCTCCATAATCCTGCAGAGTAAGGAGGTTATTGAAATCGGCCGATAGTTGGTAGGATCGGCACGACTACCCTTTTTGGGCACGGGCTGCACGTTGGCAAGCTTCCAGGTCTTGGGCACTGTACCAGTCCTAAATGAGAGGCGATACAAGCGCGTCAATGTCTGTCTGTCTGTTCGGCTTTCACGCCAAAACTACTGAACCGATTATAATGAAATTTGGTACACAGATAGTCTAGAGACTGAGAAAGGACATAGGCTATAAAACATCCCGCTATGACCAATAGGAGCAGAGCAGGAATAAAAAATGTTGCAAAAACGGAAGCAAACGCGAACGTACATATTGCTCCTATTATTTTAACAGGCGCTTATTTTATATCAACTGAGCTCTTTCAGTTCGAAGCTTACGCGGGTGAAACTGCGGGGCACAGCTAATAATTAAATAATTATAAGAAATAAGCAATGCCGATGCCATGATTATCGTCTTCATCATTTTGTCGTTTATTTTTGTCCATGTAAGTACTAAAACAGGTGTCAGTTTTGGTATCCACCACTGTTTGGGATTCCTATAGCTCTTTGTACGATTAGTAGTATTGTATAGACCACTCAGAAAGAATGTTGACATACACGTTATTTCAACGATGCGGTTTATAAGCCGTGCCTTAAAGTGTAAACATCTTCAAAGGACCTGAACACTCTTGCAGCCAAAACAATCCGTATGGATAGAGATTTGTCCATTGCCATACAATGTGTCAGTTGCCAATCCGCTTACCAAATGAGCTAGCTTGGTATACATGTTTCGCTTTGGTACTTTGTTGCTTGGAATGTTAGTTTAGCGGATTTTAGGACCAATTGCAGGAAAGCTGATAAAACATTTGTCGCTGTGAGTGTGTTAGGAGTTTCATCTCTGTTTTACTACCAAACATTTGATACAGTGTCACAGCTGGCCACATAGAATATTACTCTATAAGTTTGGTCATCTATTGCACAAATACGAGTTTTCGAGCTACAATGACTATTTTCAAAACATATAAATATACAGAGCAAGATATTGATAAAATATTAAACAGATACGATATATTCTAACAAACTGACCAAAAAAATGTGCCGAACACAGCAGCAGCACACATGCATATTTTTATTCGGCATACATTGGTACAGTATGAGTGAGATGGGGCGCAATCTAAAGCATAGAGAAGAAAAAGATGGCTAGTGTTTGTCGTTTGCGCTGTTAGTGTTTGTCGTTTGTTTTTACGAGTGTATTGAGAGTGACTAAAGCGAGATACAGGACTTACTTCCTTTTGTACGCTTCATTTTTAGTGCGCTAGTGACATATCTACCTTAGTTTAATATTTTATCAATGGAGCAAGCTAAATAAAACTGTTTAAAAAGAATGATTTTGTTGCAACCTACGTCAATGTTACAATGTAAATTTTAATTAATTCTGGTTCCGCACGAGAGTGGTCATCCTGAAACTACATACTGAGGCATTCCACGAAGCACAGCCAAACGAAGCACAGCCAGGGGAAGCGCATTTAACGTATTCCACTAAGCACACCCGTAGCTGGGCTTCAAATAATAATATTAAAATTATTAATTTTCTATTCCACGAAGCACACCTATGAAATATCACTCGCATAGTGCGGGGACAATGAAATAAAAATATCGATATATTCTGAATAAAATCGCAGATTTTTTCATAATTATGCAGTAAAAACTTGGTCAAATGCCAAAAACATTAAAAATATTGTTTTACATAGAGGCCTATGTTGAAGTTTTCCTATAACTACCAGTTTAGTGAATAATAAAAATAATCTACTTTAACATAAAAAAAAATCACAGATTGTTTCCTAATTTCAATAAAAACTTGTAAAAATATCAAAAACATTTTAAATATTGTTTTACATAGAGATCTATGTTGAAAATTTCTTATAACTACCTATTAATGAATAATAAAAATACTCTACTTTAACTTTAAAAATCACAGTTTGTTTTATAATTACAATATAAACTTGGGCAAATATAAAAAAAAATATTGTAAATATTCTTTTACATAGAGATTAATGTTGAAGTTTTCTTATAATTACCTGTTTAGGGAATACCAAAAAAACCCTAACATAAAAAATCACAGATTGTTTCATAATTACAATAAAAACTGACAAATACCTATAAACATTGTAAATATCGTTTTCTATAGAGATGAGATCTATGTTGATTTCCTTAGCTTTTAAATAATAATAAAAATATCCTAGTTTTATGTAGAATCACAGATTGTTAAATCACAAATCACAATATTTTCTTCGATTTTTAAATAATCTTGAAGAAATGGGCAATTTAGTATCTATACTTATTAATTAAATAAATTATTATTAATCAGAATCTTAATTTCTCTAGACAATGTCCAACTAAAATTGAGCCATTTTTATAGTCTTTTACTGTGTTTTCGATTATTTTATTTTTGATTTCAGCGTGTTTTTGATGCTTTGAATTAGGCATTTTTACTCTAATTTCAGAATAATTATTGCAATTTTTTTTGAAGCAAAAAAAAATATTTGCCAGATTTATAGCTCTGTTTTTATTGAACATTTTATTTATTTCAGAGTAATGAGACTCTGTATAATTATTCGTTTTATGTTTTACGTTATAACACGACCATTTGTCGTGCCATAACTTATGTTCGTAATCGTTAAATCTAGATATACTTTCTCCTTAAAGACATTCGCTCATGATGTAGAGCCAGTCCTCATCCAAGTCTTCCGGCGGTAAATGTGGCAAAACTGTACATAAGGCAACATGTTTTCTAAGTATGCTATTCTTATCTAAACCCAAGTCTCTAGATTTTTTTTAATTGCTTTTTTAAAATGAAAATAGCATCCCTTTATTTGTGCGTTAGGAAATACTGCTATAAAGCTCCTGACGGCAGCTTCATCAAAATCACTTATGAAAACATTGACCTGCATTTTGGGTATTGTTGTTTAATAGTTGAAATAATATTTTATAGGTCTATTTTTTTTTTTGTTTGGTAATAAAGCATAGGCTAAAGGTTTAATGATATTTTCAACCTCACCGTGGATGCTGTAAATTTGGAGAAATGGTTTGGGCGGGCATTTAAAAGTTCCATCGCAGTATATATGGCCGCAACTTTCAAGTTGGTGTCTACTCTTCTGTGTAGCAAATAAAAGTATTCTCGTTTTCCCGTCGTTATAGTCAGCAAGTACAAAATCATGAAACGGTTGAGGTACCTGTTTGTCAAATAAATACTTCTTTAAAATAATTTGCTCTAAAATAAATAACAATAATAATTGTTTATTGTTACAATATATTAAGTAAGGTGAAACAAATTACTTTTTATGACACACCCGTGACTTTCTTTCGATCACAAAATAAAAGCAGCCATGTTAGATAGTTACTCCATAAATTGTTCAATGGCGCCGATTCTGTTGTGCACAAATTAAACTCATTTTAATTCAAGTGCAGTTATTTTCATTCTATTTCATTGAGAAAAGGATAGAAGATAACATTTTAGTTTAATCCTTTCAAATTATGTTACTCCATAGGCAGTTTAGACGCGATTATAAATATGGCGACCAAAAATACATCAATTTACGTCAGGAGCTGACTAATTTGACAGGTCTAAGCTAACATTAAATCTTCTGTCCTTTATTTCTTTGTCTTCATGAAAAGAAAGAAAAATATACAATGAATTTAAATTTAATTTAGTGTGTGAACAAGGGAATCTAGAGAACTAACCATGTAAACAAGTACCGGGCACTCGGCTAATGTCGGGTTGGCTCGGAAATTCAGTGGCGGGCGCACACGTTCACTATTTGCGCATAATATATGTATGTCTATGGGATTTCTTGTAACATTATAAAAATGACAAGTTAGAAATTTAAGTTCGTCTTTTAAATAATAAATATTTTCTTGTATCGATATTTTATTTCATTGTCCCTGCACTATGCGAGTGATATTTCATAGGTGTGCTTCGTGGAATAGAAAATTAATTATTTTAATATTATTATTTGAAGCCCAGCTACGGGTGTGCTTAGTGGAATACGTTAAATGCGCTTCCTCTAGCTGTGCTTCGTTTGCTCTTGCTTCGTGGAATGCCTCTACATTACTTACAGTTGGTATACATTTTAAACAATGAATTGGACCATCTTACTTGGTATACATTGAGAGAGCGATCTCATCACCTTTCACTTAACTCCGAAGAGCCAAACTAGATCCATACCCAGATCCATACTAGCATATAACAATTAGTACAATATAATGCATGGTATAGAATGAATAGCTTCATTCGTCTAACTATAAATTCTATTAGTATTGAGGTTATATGTCCACATAAAAGATTGTCTACAATCAAACCCCTTATTCAAAAATAGTTGAAGCCCATTCTATTGAATTTAAGCCAACCAGTAATGTAAGTAGTGAGTGACTAGTGACTCCAACGAGCAGTTCGAAAAACTGAGTTTTCTTTGAAATGCAAAAGAAATTGCTGGCTCGTTCGTTATACCTACAATATTAATCCACGTCGACGAAACACAAACAAGTTTGACAATAAAAACAAATATTTCAGTCTTAAAAAATGCAATTAGCGCGATTGACGTTTGTTTTCAATTCAATATTGGGGAATAAGAGAGGGAAGTAAATATGCAGATGGTTGTTGATCGGTCGACTGAGCTATGAGACAAATATTTATTTTTAATTAGTTAATTCCTCGTTTGATTTCGACGTTAGGTCTTATGTTCATCATCAACCTGTTATCATCCCACTGTTAGGCACAGGTCTCCTCTCATACAGAGAAGGATTGAGCGTAATCACCACGCTTGCTCATTGCGGGTTGGCGATTTCAGACTTATAAAGTCCAGGTTTCCTCAGGATGTTTTCCTTCACCTTCAGTCATTGGTGTCCAAGATATACTTAGAAAGTACATATAACTTTAGAAAAGTTACATTGGTACTTGCCTGACCTGGAATCGAACCAATGTAGGTCTTATCATTCTTTTTAATTTAGTGTTATGAATGTAGTGGAAAGATCTGAATACCTAGGATATTTAGGTTGATTTCATTTGAGACAGTCCCTCGTTGACAATGATTGCGAAGTAAATTGGCGATATGGTTCGAGGGACTGGATGAATCTGTGTAGGTTTGCTTAAAAGTATGTAGTTTCGAACTTCACCTCAAAATCGTCAACAAGGGGCGTCAATATACGCAGAGATAACTTTGCTGTTCCTAAGTTTGAATTTCTAGGGTACATAAACTTTTTAAGTGCCATTCCGACATTAGGTCTTATATTTGTTATCTCATATAATATACGTATGTACCTACTCCACTGTGTTTAAAAGTTTATAGGCAAGATATGATTGCTAGACCCAAAAGGGCACCGTCTTTTAGGTCTAACAATCATTTGCAGAGAGTACACGCGTTTTCGTTTCATGGCAAACATGGTCATTTCCAGGTTTTATAATTTCTAGGAAGCGCTACTAGTTAGGTTAGGTTACAATATCTTAAGAATCAAGCTACGAAAGTCTGCCGGCATTCCAATATTTGTACATTTAAGAATATTTCATTTAACTCATAACAAGAGTAACCTGGTAGCAGCAACGCTGATGAGGTCAAAAAGTCTCAAGACTCCAGCGTTTTTTTTATGTTATAACTTACAATTCTATTGCACAACGCATCAATAGCCGGTACCAATGCAATTGAGTTTAAGTGACTATATTAAATGACAATACAAAATTAAGTGATGCCAGTTGACTGCTACTTCTTTGAAATGCGAGAACTCAGATTTTATACCGATTATTATTGTTATAGGTCTCTGCCGTCGATGCCACAGGACGCCGCGGGTGAGCCCACAAAGCAGCCCGAGGGCCAGCCCGCGGACGTCACCGCGCACTTCACGACAGGCGTCCCCGAGGACGTCCCCGCGATCTTCACGGCAGGCGTCCCCGCGTAATTCTCCGCGGTCTTCACGGCAGAGGTCCCCTCGAACATCTCCGCGACAATCACGACGGACGTCCCCGAGAACGTCCCCGCGACCATCCCGACGGGCATCCCCAAGGAAGACCCCGCGACAATCGCGACAGACGTCTCCGCCAAAATGTCGGCGCGCGTCTCGAAAGACGTCACCGCGTCCATCGCGGCAGGCGACCCCACAGACGTCTCCGCAATCATCTCGAAAAGCGTCCCTAAAGGCGTCTCCGCGACCTTCCCGGCGGGCATCTGGGCTGAATTCCCCGGGCTCGTCCCCACGGGCAAGCCGAAAGACTACACCACAAACGTCCAGGCAATCGTCTCCGCGGATTACTCCACTATCGTCCAGGCAGACATCCCCAAAGACCTCGCCATGGTCATCTCGGCGTTCGTCTCGCCAGTCTTCGCCTAGCTCATCTAGGGCCTCGCTACTAAGATCCTCGTGGTTGAAGTACACCAAGGGGTCCCATCTGCATTATCTACGTGAGTAACTCTTGGATAAATGTGAATGTTACTCACTAATGTGTTTTATATGCCTAGTTAGATTTTTGACATCTCTTTTAGGCTCAGGCTTCTGAGAGCTGTGCATGTATTTGCGTAGATTGAATTTGTAGCTGTGCCAGCCTGACTTGATTTAATATCACTCGATTAAAATCAAAGTTGTTAATATCTGAAAACCAGCAGAGTGAAAATACTAAGACCGTTTGGCATCGCTGCAATTACGCGTAGTAATTTTAAAAGAAGTAGCGTGTTTTGTTTATGCACCCAAATGAAGTGAGTTAGAAGTAGATGAAGTTTTTCGCTTTTTTGTTAGTGAAAATATAGTAGAATTAATTGTTGATTTTTTTTTGTACTACGTCAATTGATTAGGTTTCAATGTCACACCCTTTTCTTGGGGTCCTATAACATAAGACGAAAACATTAACAGAAACGATTAGACTGGAACCGTAGTGACTGTAGGATTTTACGCTGTGCGATTTGTGATTGTACTTGGCAATTATTTTTTTTTAATGTATTTCCTTGATTAATATATAATAACTGAAAGAACAGAAGGTAAATAAATGTTTTTCATTCAAAAATAAAAAAATAATTTTACATCTTATCTTCTATTGTACATGAAAAGCCTTATGTGAAGTGCAATCCTCTCATCGTATTAAAACATCTTTGACGTCGTAGGAATTCTGTATTATACGCTGTTCTACCGAAGACTGACTACAACGACTGCACTAATTTGATTAAAAACTTTCAAGTTTCTGTGCTGAAGCAATGTACTAGAACGATTCCTTACTTAGCTTTTAAAATAGGCAGAATTTTAAAAGCTAAGTAAAAGTAAGTAAGTACTTATGTTGTACGACATTGAAGTTAAATAAGAATCGTAGTGAGACTTCCTTTTGGGGTTTTTTCTTCTTGTATTAAACATGCAGGCTGTCCTCGATTCCAATGTATCTTTTGTAGAATGGTTACATCAGTATCGGAACTTTTTTGGCTTCATAAGGAACAGATGAATAATTCCCATATATTAAAGAATGACATTCTAGTCTCAGTCTATCAAGAAATCCTCGAATTTTTCTACATTTTTGGCATTGACTGTCGCTGAAATGATCAATTATCAACTTAAGAGGAATATCGTCCATGTGCAAAAATTAAAGGTTTTTCAATTTGTTGTGAAAGAACTAAATGGAGTATTTTATTCTTGGATACTCAAGATTGTGAGTGCCTGAATACTACTTCAAGAAACCTTCCTCTTAAGTCTGAAGGAGATTTCTCTTAACTGCGGAAAAGCGCCATGTAAGAAGGCGAGCTCGCTAGCTAAATATATGACTGTATTATATATTATGGATAGTTTACCAATTATGAAAGTACATATTCTAGTAAATTAATATTTTATCGTTTGATCGATTGCTTGCCAAAAGTATACAACTAATGCAGCAAGGCTGCAGGTCTTTGTATAGAGGTACATACTATATAACATAGTCACATGTGGTACCTCTTTAATATCACGACTACGTGACCAATACAAAAGACTATTGAGTTTATGTATCTCAAAGCAAAACTTTATAGGATAACAGTGCTGTCTTCAGCTCAGAGAGAACAGAGCGTCTAAGTCTACATCAACGTAAATCCCTAGCTGGCCATATTATTACATTTCTCTTGAATTCTAGCCTTTGTGAAACCGCTCGATTTTCTTTAATGTCCAAATACAACACATCTTTGATCCTCCATTTTACTCTGTAATAATCCGCCTTCTATAAAGGGGTACGGTAAAATCTGGTCCCAGACCATTATAAGCGGCAGATTATCCAATAGATCCGAATATCTTATAATACAAAGGACTAGTACTAAACTCAGCAGTCTGCGGAAAACTGAAAACCTCACGTACGACTAGTTTAATGGGTTTACTACAGTTTTACCATAAACACTGTTGTGCTGTTCTTACGTATGTATTTTCAAGCGGAAACTAATCCTCGGATTAGTTATCTAGAAATTATTACTTTTCGACCCGTGTTTTGTCACTTAAAATTGGTAATTGCCACACCATTTATTTGCGAACGGGAAGAATTTATGTTAGTTACCTTTGAGAAGCTACATTGTAATAGACTTAAGATTAGGAGTAAAAAGTAGGTACTCGTACGTGATTTGGTTTCAAAACGGTGAATAAAAAATCGTGAGGAAACTGACCTCTCCTAGAACCATAAAAATCGAAGACTTCTACTAATCTGCAGTGAATCAGCGTGATGGATTATACTCTACTCCCTCTCACCAAGACGTCTATGTCGCAGCAGAGAAAACAGGCTGATTTTATTCATATGCCGCTCTTATAAAGGATGAGTTTATACTAACTATAATTGTGTGAGAAATCCTTAGAGTAAAAAGTACTAGATAAATATGTGATTTGGAACAAGTTTGTACAAAGTCAGGACACACGTGATGTATTGACGTAGGTAACGGAACACATTAATCAATGAATCATAGGGCTTATCCCAAATAACCGTGACTTGAGAGATGATGCACTACACATACAAGTCATTAGCAAAATCCTAAATTTTATTAAAGCAAAAAAAAATCTTTTTAAGAATTCAACACACGTTTAGAATAAAACTGACTTACAAGTACAAGGAACTCTGTTGAAATTTTTCTCTAGAATATTTCTCGTATTCCACAGAGCCAGACGATAAAAGGTAAGTATGAAAATCCGTAGCTCCATTATTATATCTTATATCTCGCTGCTGACAAAGTGCATGGATTGTAAGCAGGGTCTTGCGCGCCTGGTTGGATACTATGATGCAGCTGACCTACTTTGAGAAATATTAATCTAAGCAAGACTCTGGAGCCGAAGTCAGACTACAGCTACTGCTGCTTTTTGTTGTACCTGGAAATATTAGATAATAATGTATAAAGGTAATGAAGTAGCTCTTATTTGCCGCGAGAAGAACTCAAATCATCATAGTTAAAACTAGTTCCTAGTGATTTGTTTTTAAACATATCTACTTGTTCCAAATTTTGGGCGAAGTACGTTCTTACTTGTCAAGTATTTAATATTATTGGCGCTTTAAATATTCGTCGCCTGTTTTCTTCCTACGATGCAGCTAAATGATAAGAATCTTGGCAGTTAGCTAACATAAAATTTTCTTGTTACCCGATTCAAAATTGAATTTGGTGCATTGGAATGTATAAACACACACACACACACACAAAATATTAGTCGCATAGAAATAAAAATATTAAAGTAGCTACCAGATTTTTCGTCTACAAAATTGAGCACTTTTTCAGTCCAGTCGTTTCTACATACACACAGATTATACCGCTAGTACCAAAAATATACAACACGGCTATTGTATTCGTATTATGTATTATCGCAACAGATAATACGCTGCGAACTTTATCAACGAGGCACTGTATCAATACCGCATTTTGTAACTATTTATATTGCCAACACCAAACGAGAGAACGTGGTTTCATGTAATCAGGCGAGCTTTACTTTAATTTTAAAAGTAACTGCGGGTTTGTTGAAAGTTATAATATGGCATAAAATAGTAAAAGCTCGCACAAAACAATTCTACTCGACCAATTGTTAAAAATGGTAAAAAACAAATCATAATGTGTTTTTTGATAATTTTTTAGTCTATCTATACTCCGTTCAAAATAACATTAAACTTTTAAGATTTTTTTTTACTGTCCGTTTAACCGATTATGAGTTTTATTACGTTGATGGAATGACAAATGGCGGCTGCAGTAATTAGTTGGTTTTTAACGACTTTTTGCTTTTAATATAAAGGTTATGCCTACGGAATAGAAGGTAAAATAGGTTGAACAGACAGTAACAAAAGGTTTTTTTAAATATCTAGTCTCAACGCGAAAAAGAGTATAATGATTTATTATCATTGCTAATGGTCAACTAATTACCTACTAGATAAAAGTAACCATTAGTGACCATTAGATAAACTTAAAATTAATCAAATACATGTATATTTTATAAGAATTTAACAATTAGTTACTTATTTTAAAAATTGGTTGAGTTTAACTACGGATCAACAAGCCGACACTGACGGTCAGTTTTGTAAACGAAAATTATAGCACAAGTAATAGTAGTACGATTATTAGTAGAAAAGTTGTATACACGTATATACGAATTTTCATTATAATCGGTTCAGCTGTTTTGGAACAGTTCGAGGAAAAACACAGTGACAGAAGAATTTTATATAATAGACTAGATGAATGTGACAAATTATTCTTTCCATTAATTTTCTTCAGAGAAACTGGCCTGTAGTGTACCACCAATTACATGATTTTAATACATGGCGCGCTACTACAGGTCAGAGGGGTAATCTATGTAATTTCAAGAATGTTCACACTCTGATCTTCTTCTCAATCTCTAACAAACTCTCTCTTTCTCAATAACACCTCTAATTTCCTTACATTTTGATCAATTTTTTGACATTGATAAGACTGTGAGATGATATCGGGACCAGATTTTAAACATTTTAATTAGGAGAATTGGCCTTCAGTTACAAACAAGTTCTCATAGACAAAAACCGGTGTCAGGTGATTAAAAATAATGCTTTTTCCACTTAACGAGTTACACAGGATTCTGTAATCGATTGGCATGGTACTTAGAAACGTAACACTATTTAGAGCGCTTCGTAAACGCTTTTTATCAATGCTTTTGTAAACAATGTGTTTGATAAGCTGCTATGTTACCTGATATACATTCGTGTCGATCTCATCATTCAAATTGTCGCGTACCTCCTCGGACGTATGTGTTCCATATTGCTACATAATCGTCCGTTTACTTTACCCGAGAAAGTTTAACTTCACCGGTCACCTCAATCTTAGTAAAGAATTTTGAGAGACCGGATTTGCATATTTGTATACTGAATACTTGTACTTTTTACAGATTCAGAAGTAGCGACGGATTCAATGGAAGAAAAGGATCCGGAAAACTATCAAATGAAAATGAGGAAGACAGCACCGGGCCGGTTCTTAACATTGCATAAACGGCGGAAAAAAAGACTCCTCACACGAAGTTTGTTTCACGACCGAGGATTACTTGACGACTTACTGCTGGGCCAGGTGCAAGTAAGTACCTGCCAGAGGACGCTGGCGCGGGGTGACTGCGGACTGCTCACATGCGGGAGGTTTATCAAATGCAAGCTACAAACCAAGAAGTGCATAAAGTATAAGTGCTGTCTATATTGAGTTATAGTTATCAAGCATCGGGTTATCTAACGATCTCGATAAAAAGTTTATACCTCTCGTGGGAATCCAAAGCTGTGATTGGATATTTGAAGCGCATGGAGCGCGACGTGCAGTACTCGCTTAGGCACCAGAGTGTTGCGCCAGAATGACGTATACGTCGTGAAGTGTACACGACGCATAGTTAATCTGCGCCATAATGATCATGTTTAACGCGGCAGCGTCACTCATTGTCTCTCCCATCATGGTCATTCCGCAGTCCTTCACCACAGCGACTTGTATTGTTTCTAGCGCCGCCGCAAATTTAAATGTCGTTTGTTTGTATTCAAGAGTCGTCCTCACGCACTATTTGTAGGTATGTTCTTGTGACATATTGTTAGTTGCTTTGCGTTTAAAGTAGTCGAAGCAAGGACGTCGCAATGTGAATAAAAACTTATGTCGTTGCTTTAATTTCTACAGAGGAGCGTCGTCCACCCCGAAGCGAATTGATGCCGTATTTGGTGTGGGTTATAGCTTTTGATTTTATTCTTAGCGTTCGTATATGGCAACTGCGCCTTATACGATATGACAGAATCTGGTCACTCATATCATAAACAATAGTAATTATAATTATAACTGCTGGCAACATTTGTTTGTAATAATCAAATGAAATTGTAATTTTAAATGATAGTATTCAGCTATAATGTAGACGCTCTCGCAGATGTTTAAATTGAATGCGCTTAGCATTTTCATTGCGAAGGAAATAGTTATTTCTCTGATTTTGCGCCGTAAGAGGTAACTCACATGTATAGAGAATATTAATCGTATTTACGGTCAGATAATAAACTACTTGTTTACCAAGTCTGGCCTCATAAACAACTGCAAAAATCAATTAATTTATCTATATTTGATGTGTTGCACTAGGTACTGTCCCACTCATGTGAGACTAATACATATGTTTGCGTGTGACGTTGATAAGTATTAAAATTCCTACCTGATGCAAAGAGCATTGACGATGGGCCAAGAATCCGAGGCACAGATGTGCATCGTTATTATCCAACTTTACATTCATCTTGCGAAAAAGACGTTGATATGGTTGTATAGCGCCTGCGAACATTTGACGACAATTTTCTACTGCAATGCGAATTGCAGCTCAGAAAATTCTAGCGACTGTATAGCGAGATTTTAGAGAAGCGATTTTGTGGGTGATTATAATTTTTTCTGCTATTGTTACAGTGCGTCCTGAACCAATCCGTGGAATGGAAATTTAATGCGTTTACGCTTGAAACAGTTTCTGGAGGTAAGACATCTTATTGTATTTATTTGTACCTATTCAATTTCAGAGCGGTGAAAAAGCCAAAAGTGTCAGCTGCTTTTGACCTTTAACAATAAAACACTTAACTTTTTAACCCCAATTTAACAGAATGGCCAATAATTGTAGTTAATGGAACTTATGAAAGTTGTTATTTTGTAAGGCATTTTTTTTTTCTAGAACCTGGGTCCATTATTTACTAAGTTATTAAGAGAAAGAAAACGAGGCATCAATTTTGACTGTAGTGCATCATTGCTAGTGCCAATAGTAGCAATGGACTCCAAACAATCAATTCTGCATTAACTGTATGTTTGTAAAGGAAAATTAAAGCGACTGAAATACAGAATACATCAAGCTACACTACCTTGATAATGGAACTACTACGATCGCCACGTTTTGATGCTTTTGTTGTCACAAAAGCATCAAAACGTGGGCTGAGACTTCCACAGGGATCTATTTTTGACACTAATAAATTCAAGTGGCTAGCATCTCATTCAAGTTACTTGTTGAGGTTAGTTGCTGAAGTGAGACAATACAGTAAAGTTATTGTGGTGGTGTGGTAAGTTAGTTGTAGTGGTGAAGTAAACTATACTAATATATAAAGCTGAAGAGTTTGTTTGAACGCGCTAATCTCAGGAAACACTGGCCCGATTTGAAAAATTATTGTTGTGTTGGATAGCCCATTAATCCAGGAAGGCTTTAGGCTATATAACATCACGCTGCGACCAATAGGTGCGGAGCATATAAAAAAACATATCGAAACCTACGCTACGGGGGTAAAACCGCGGCGCGCAGCTAGTAGACTAAGTATCGAAGTCTTAAATATTTTTTTTTTTTCAACTAAGCAACTACAGCTATCTATATGTTTTATTTTTTGTTCTTATATCGTATTATAAGCCTAGGCCAAATTATTATTTTAATCATTTCTTTAAATCAATAAAGCACTTAATAAAAGTATCAACTATAATATTCATTCTACATACAGCCTCATTCCCACTGTCAACCGAGGAATATTAAGCCGCTATTCTGGGCTTTCATAGTGCAGATTTTAAAATATTACAATGAAACTTGTCTACGGTTATGATTGAGCACGCAATTATTGATTTTAATTGAATTTGCAACTCAAGTAGTGGAATATCGGAAGTCACTGAAGTTCAGCGGTGCGATTCTGTAACCATCTCACCGTGAAAATTTATGTGAAGTGCTCATGGAGTGAGCTGTGACTCCAACTAATACTGAGGTGATTAACACACGCCGCCGCGCACCGCCGCGGTAGGCGGCGTAGTGGATCTCATGTCGCATTGACCTCTTATAGATCCGTAGCAGCCTAACACACATACACTGGCCAACCTAGCGGTCGAGCTGTGTTCACACTCACAGCCACCGCCCTTCCGCGCTGCCATCCGCGCGGTAGAGCGGCGCCTCACACATGGACCGCCGCATAGCCGCGCGGATCATCGTGGGTGCAGGACGAAGATCATGATTCATGCCAGTGTCTATGAACAAACTGGTCAACCGTGTTAAATCAATCCGCGCGGACACCGCCTTACCGTGCGGGGCACCGCTACGAAATCTGCTTTACCGTCGCTGCCCTCCGCGGCGGTACCCGGTGCCGTGTGTTAATGTGAAAATCTGAGGGATTTACACTATTGACAGCTCACTTTACCCAACAGTGAGATTTGTATTCTTACATATTTCTGAATCGATCCGCCTTAGTGAAGGAGGGCGGAGTTTTAAGGTAGCTGTCTAATGTTTGTTTAACTTCGAAAAGAGCTGATTCTCAGCCTAATTACAACAAAAAATGTCTTATGATTTTCGAGACACCCGCATTTCGCGAAATATGTTTAAGTTACGTGTACTTGATGTATCGCTTAGCTCGTTTTGAGCATCTTCTCACACAGCTTAGCATCATCAATTGAAACGGTCACACAGTTTCGTAGGTAAGCTTTTACACTTTTAGGAACATCCCCTCAGCACAGTTGCATGCACATCTCTAGTAGAAAAGCAGCCTTGACGGCATATTCTTCTTCAGCCTATAGATGTCTACTGCTGGACAAAGGCCTCCCCCAAGGCTTTCCACGCTGACCGGTCTTGTGCTGCTCGCATCCACCGGCTTCCCGCGACCTTCACCAGTTCATCGGTCCACCTTGTTGGGGGCCTCCCTACGCTGCGTCTTCCAGTACGTGGCCGCCACTCCAGACTGCCCCATCGGCCATCGGTTCTACGAGCAATGTGCCCTGCCCACTGCCATTTAAGTTTAGCAACTCGCAGAGCTATCTGGGTGACTTTGGTTCTTCTGCGGATCTCCTCATTTCTGATTCGATCACGCAGAGAAACTCCGAGCATAGCTCTTTCCATTGCCCTTTGTGTGACTCTGAGCCTTCGTATGAGGCACGTCATATTGAAACTCATAAATTCCTTAATAGCCTGATTCAATTAGTTCAATTCGATAACTTCATTTGCATACCTATTAGGCGTGTGGCTCTCATTGAAACTCCTAACCGATTTTAGTCCACCAAGAGAACTGAAATTGAACGCCGCTTACTAGTTCATAGTTAACTGGTGGTAGTCTCTAATTCAGTTTCAGCTATAAACTATTTACAGCGGCACATCTGTGAGAATTTTGCTACTATTACATTACCCTCTGATGGCTAGGGTAGCCGTAGGTCCCTTTTCGTCCAGTAGGGTTCAACCCCGGATAGGGTAGTTTAGAGTTTTTGACTATAATACTCCCTGTAGTTCAGCCTATGTGTCTGCAAGACACAGACCTACTCTCAGCGAGAAGGAATGGGCTGTAATCCCTCACGCAAACTTAGGGTGGGATGGTAGATGCCACACTTATTCGAAGTTTTGACTCTAAGACATTCCGGTCTTCTCACAAGGTTTTGAGATTAAGTTCCTGACAGGGTTCAAATCTACAGGCACGCTGGCTTTGTAGTTTATTTTTCTCAATATTTGAATATAATTTCAGTGCTGTACATTAACATGGATTATCATTAGTATAGATTTAATTTTGAGTCTCTCGTACTCATTCAATTCGGTTCGCATGTCATACTTTTTCAGACAAATCCAGTTATTGTGCTGTGTTATCTGCATAAACTTAATTGAATATTTCTGTCGGAATACTGCAATATCGGTAAATTTAATCAAGAATGTAAATATTGCAACATGTTCAGCGGTCAGTTGCATTTTGGAATGTTTACATTTGTCGAGTTGTCGAATTTCTCAAACACATGAACCATTATAATAATTACATTAACATTTCCATTTTAATCGTGGGATATTGATGAAAGTGTGCTGCGTGGTTGATTTTGACCTATCCCTTCCTGCTGCCTGCACTGTGTTTCATCATTATAAGCTGATTATGCTGAAGTAGTATCAACTTTAGCATATTATATACTTTATATACATTTTCGATCCGTTGTTGTCCAAGAAGAGTTCCTAAATGCTTTTCAGAAAGATTAATAAAAATAAACGTCCTCAAATATGGTAGAATCTATTATGCAATTAAGTTTCCTAAAAATGAATGGATCACCAGTTCCCACACACATAACTACATGTTTAAATTTAAAATAAACCACACTCCTCTTTAAAGTAGATGGCTCAGTAATTTGCTCTCCTCCAATGACTAAATATTGTAACTAATTGTTTAAATTGGGCACAAGAACCATTCTCTAAACAGCGTTTACATAATAATAGTTCATGCCTGTTTCAAATTAACATATATTTTAGGCGTAGGTAAGCGACGAGCGTGTTCTCGACAATTGTGACACGTTCGCAAACGACGTACGCCTCTGGCCTGTCTCACCTTAATCACGCAAATATATCGAGGCATTATTGTCATTAAAAGAAAGAAAGAAAGCACTTAACACAATATACTAGATACATACATCAGATAACAACCAATAAAAATCAAATAGAAAGGTATAAATCTCGATTTAAGAAAATAGCAGAAAGTGGGCCTCGCGGTTGCGCCAAAAAGGCCCAGTTTAGTAAAAAAATGCCAGACAACCAAAGGCCGATACGGGTTTTCAACTGAACCTCATGTGTTCGGTGGCGGAAGTAAATCATTAACGCGAAAGCGCCAGAATAGCCCGTGAAATTTAAATATTGAACTGTTACGTTCGCATCAGGTTGTCTTTTGGTGTAAATAGGTATGATTCGCGGCCATAACACAAGGTTATTTTTGTAGAGATGTTTTATAAAAAAACATGAATATAACGCTCTCATAATATATCCCATATATGTCATATTATCCCATTGAATGACTATTTCATGTCATCATGACATTTGAGGCCATAGCGTATTGTAATGAATAGGACTTTGAAATGTCCTATTTATTATGCTCGCAGATCATATTTTGATCAACATACAATCTAGCCTGCAAAAAACGAAAATTTTCAACCAAACATTTCATTGTGGTATCATTAAATGACCTCCTCCACACTGTGCGGAGCGAAAGGGCGAGTCAGACTTTTACTGACTAAACCGACCCGTTTTCCTTCACTTGCCTGTACGACAGGGACCACGGTATCTCTTTCGTACAACCCTCGGCATCCATCAGTCCTTCTGGACCCCCTCATGGCGCACCCACTTAATTCATAGTTTGTTTAAACCTTACTAACCCTAGTACACTGCATGTATAGCTATTACAGTTCATGAAATACAGCCCGATGGCAGACAGAGAGCGGATATTTGAGTAGTCTTATCAATAGGGTACCTGTAGGGTCTTTACACCTTTTAATGATGATAGTTCGATTAATACGCAAGAGTACGTAAAAATAGAATTTAATTGAATGATAATGAGTGCACGCGATTTGAATGACAATTGTGTACTAAAGTATAGGCCGCGCGTAGCGAGTAAAGTGCTGACACAACGATGTCATATTTGTGCGTGCTTGCACTGTACATGCTCCGGGGCCCGAGAAGATGTGAATGAGATGAAGAGTGAGTGAGTGTGATGAGATGTGATAATGATTTACAAGATGATAATTAACAATTTTGCTTACAAACTTAAATAAACTAAGCTTAAGGTATTTGATTGAATTGAGTCCGGACGGAAGGCGAAGACCCTCTGCTAGTTGTGGCGATGGTAGGTCGACCCGCAGCGGTGGCAACGGGAGCTACATAGCTCACGCTAGCCTCCGCCTGCTCAGCTGCCGGAGGTGCGGGCGCCGGACACGGTTGGCGCGCTCTCATGCGTTGCCATGCGTACAAGATGATGCCGACCATGATGATCCCAACCAAGATGTAGATGGCGACATAATGGTGAATGTCATGGAATGTCAATTGATCTGCCAGTTCCTGACTGGATTTCATTTCTTTGAGTGCTTTTTCTATCGCCTTTATGTCTTCCCGTTGTCCGGTGATATCGTCTGTCTCATTCAGTGGAGCGATGAGAGGTATAGACAGATTAATTATGTGATTTATTGGTGGAATTTCAATGTTCATGACATCGATTTTCGTTTTAATTGTGTTTGATAACGATCTGTGTGCATAAATTGTAAACATTCTGTCTTTTATGACGCAACTGTCTCCCAGTGTAATGACACCTGTTTTGCTGAGTTGCTCGATCGTAATATTGTTATCGCATATGACTCGTACACTGCATTGTACACAACAAAAGTATAGATATCTTCTTCTTCCTCAGCCTATAGATGTCCACTGCTGGACAAAGGCCTCCCCCAAGGCTTTCCACGATGACCGGTCTTGTGCTGCCCGCATCCATCGGCTTCCCGCGACCCTCACCAGGTCATCGGTCCACCTTGCTGGGGGTCTCCCTACGCTGCGTCTTCCAGTACGTGGCCGCCACTCCAGAACCTTGCTGCCCCATCGGCCATCGGTTCTACGAGCAATGTGCCCTGCCCACTGCCACTTAAGTTTAGTGACTCGCAGAGCTATGTCGGTGACTTTGGTTCTTCTGCGGATCTCCTCATTTCTGATTCGATCACGCAGAGAAACTCCTAGCATAGCTCTTTCCATTGCCCTTTTGTGTGACTCTGAGCCTTCGTATGAGGCCCATTGTGAGCGACCACGTTTCAGTTCCGTAAGTCATCACTGGCAACACACACTGGTCAAAGACTTTAGTCTTGAGACACTGTGGTATCTTTGACGACGAGAAGATGTAGCGTAGCTTCCCGAACGCTGCCCAACCGAGCTGGATTCGCCGAGGCACCTCTTTCTCGAAGTTGGACCTACCTAGTTGGACTTTCTGTCCCAGGTATATATACTCGTCAACAACTTCGAGTACAGAGCAACCAACTACAATTGGAGTGGGTGCGACATGAGAGTTCGACATGATCTTCGTCTTATCCATCTTCATTTTTAGACCCACTTGTTGGGAAGCTCTGCTGAGGTCATTGAGCATTTTGCCCAAGTCTTCCAGGGTCTCAGCCATGACCACGATATCATCTGCGAAACGGAGATTAGTGATGTACTCGCCGTTGATGTTGATGCTAAGTCCTTTCCAGTCCAGGAGCTTGAAGACATCTTCCAACGCAGCAGTGAACAATTTAGGAGATATGACATCTCCTTGTCTCACTCCACGCTGCAGTTGGATCGGTTTCGAGTCCTGATCCTGGAGACGGACTGACATGGTGGCGTTTTTGTACAAACACTTTATCACCTCAATGTATCGATGGTCAATTTGGCACCGCTTGAGAGACTGTAGCACCGCCCAAGTCTCAATCGAATCGAAGGCCTTCTCATAGTCCACAAACGCCAAGCATAGTGGTTTGTTATACTCCTCGGACTTCTGTATAACTTGCCGCAGCGTATGAATGTGGTCTATGGTACTAAAGCCTTTTCGGAAGCCTGCTTGTTCGGGAGGCTGGAAGTCGTCGAACCTGCGAGCGAGACGATTTGTGATGACCCTAGAAAACAGCTTGTAGACATGGCTCAGGAGGGATATCGGTCTGTAGTTTTTTAGGAGGGTATTGTCACCTTTTTTGAAAAACAAAACCACCACGCTCGTGTGCCACGCCTTAGGCGTTTCGCCTTTAAGAATGACGGAATTAAATAGCTTCTGAAGCGCTTTAAGAACCGGTTTGCCACCCGCTTTCAGAAGCTCAGCCGTAATTCCATCATCTCCAGCCGCCTTATCGTTCTTGAGCTGTTTCAGGGCCATACCAATCTCGTACAGGCTGACGCCCGGGATATCGTCGGTGTAGTGTCGGGTTAGTCTGGCTCTAGGATCATTAGCCAGGCTTACAACAGGTGCGTGTGTTGATGTGTATAACTCTCCGTAGAATTTCTCAATCTCACCCAAAAGCTCGGGCTTGGAAGTGACGATCCTACCATCCTCAGTCTTCAGCTTCGCAAGTAGACTCTGTCCAACAGACAATTCTCGTGCGAACACTTTGGAGCCTTTGTTCCGCTCGATAGCCTCTTTAATACAATTTGTATTAAATTGGCGTATATCGCGAGTCAGAGACTTTGAGATCTGTCTGTTAAGGCATCTGATGCGCGAAGCATCATCAGGGGATTTTAAGATCACCTCCCGTCTTTCTTCCATTAGCCGGCGGGTGGGACCGGAGATCTTCTTCTGTCCTTTTGAACGGAGGGTTTTGTAGAACTTAGACCCTTCCGTTTGGAGAGTTTCCACAAACCTGTTGTTGTAGTCGTCCAAATCTACGCATTCACCGAGGCATTCGAAGCGGTTTTGTAGTTCGATCTGAAAGCTCTCGGGGTTTTGGAGTTGTGTTGACGCTGGACGGAGCGTAGACTTCATAAGTCGAGAGCGTTCGAGCCTAATATTGAGGTTCAAGATGCCTCTAACAATACGGTGATCACTCCCGGTTTTTACCGCATGGATCACGGAGACATCGTTGAACACTTGCCTTCTCGTTGACATTATGAAGTCCATCTCGTTTTTGGTCTGACCATCGGGGCTGAGCCAGGTCCACTTGCGGTGCAATGGTTTCCTGAAAAAAGAATTCATCGCAAAGAGTCCTTCCCTTTCCATGAAATCCATTAGCATCTGACCTCTGGGATTCCGATTTCCAACTCCAAATTGCCCCACTTTCGTCTCGTCCGCCTCTCGCATGCCCAGTTTTGTGTTAAAGTCCCCCATGACAACGGTGTAGTGGGTTTTGGAGGAATGTATGGCTCTACTGACGTCCTCATACATAGCCTCCACCTCATCGTCAGAGTGTTTAGACGTCGGGGCGTAGACCTGTATAACCTTTAACGAATATCGTTTTGTTATTCTCAGTACAAGGTACGCCACCCGAGTCGAAAGGCTCCCGACTTTAACCACGTTGTTCACGAGGGACTTGTGGACAATAAACCCGACACCACCCTGGACAGCTGGTCGCCTTCCCGGAAATAGAGCAGGTTGCCAGACTTCAGGATTATCGAGTCCTCTCCCTCTCTTCGGACTTCAGATAACCCCACAATGTCCCAGCGCAACCGGCCCAGTTCTTCCTCCAGTTCGACAATCTTCTCATCGGTCCGTAGTGTGCGCGTGTTAAATGTTGCCAGGGCCAAAGGTCGTCGTTTGTGATGGTAGCCGGACCTCTGCCGGAGATTCTTAGCACCCCTTGCTCCGCTGTAACCGAGTCCGCTACCGTAGACTGGAATAGCGGAGCTGCCGGGGACTAGGGGCCTGGGCTGTATCGTGTGCATCATTGGGGGGGTTTGCCATAATCCTCACGCTTGGCAGGCGGGTTGGGGATCGCAGTGATTTGATATTACACAGAAGAAGCGCTGCTGCCCGCTTCCCTGGTGATTTCCCTTAGTCGCCTCTTACGACACCCACGGGAGGATATGGGTTGGTACAATTCTAGGCCCGGTACCACACGGGGCAAGTATAGATATGAATTAATTAAATTCAAATCAGTCCTGGAATCGTGACATTCTCTTTTGATGACATTTAGCTCAGTCTCCACAACTGACGTTTGGTTTCTCCACAGATGGCTACGCTGTTTTTGATTGCTTCTTATTAAGGCAATATCTTTCTGATATTGTTCGGCGAATGTTTCGTCCAAAACTCCAAACAAACTATGTGCGACGTAGCCAATGCCGTTGATAAGCCCGCGACGTCGGCGAACTTGACCTTGCTGACCAAGCAAAAGATTATTGTAGTGTTCAAGTTCAATGTACCCGTGGAGCAGTTGTAATCGGACTACGTTGCATTGTGGTATTTGATCCCTTGAACATATGTTGTCCAGATGAGTGATAAACTTGTTCAGAAGGTTAATTCCTTGCCAATACGGAGCCATGTCGCAATAAACGATGAGTTTCCATTCATCACGTTCCAATTTCATGTTAGCGAGTTTATCAAAAAATATGTTTTTATTTTCTACAACTTTGGAAATTTTGTATTCGCACGTTCCCGAGCAAATAAACATCAGAAGTACGAGTGTCGTAATTATAAAGTTGCACAATTTTGATGAGGCTGGCTTCAAATAATTCTTGTTTGTTGTTTCACTTTCTTGCTTTTCTGTATCGTGGCTTTGATTATTGCCGTTGATCGGCAAAATGGACAATTTCGTAATTGGTCTCTTGAGTGACATCTGATGTCCTTGGTCGATCAATAAGGCACTGAGATGAGTGTTGTTGGGAATGATGAGAGGATGCTTCATGTTCTGGCTCATCTTCGCGTTGTTCAGTCTGACACCGACTCTCAGTAGGCTGTCTTGATCCAAAAACGGGTTCAGCTTTAGCAATTTCCTCTTCGCGTCTATTTGTTTCTGATCTCGAAGACTAGATAACTCTCCCTTAAATACTGTCAGCTGTACTTGTTTGATTAAAAGATGTTTAGCGATTTTTATTTCGCTGACAGTCAAATACTTCGGTTTGTGTTGTTTGCGAAATATGGCGCGCAAAGTCCAAGCAAGGGCGCGCGCTGCTCGTTCAAAGTTGCTGAATTTGTTCAATAATTTTAAAACAATGTCTTCATTTTGTTGAACTGCATTACTTTTTATTGAGTTTCTGATTTCTTCATGAGTGACGTAAGTTGGTAGATCCTGATTGTTGTTTACTGTGAATGTTGATAGCCAGGTTGGTCCGTGCCACCAAAGAGGATGATGATGCAGTTGATTCGCTGATAATCCTCGGCTCGCGCAGTCAGCTGGATTTTCGGCCGATTTTACATATCGCCAGCTATTTGTTGGTATTATCTCCGTTATCTGTACTACTCTGTTAGCCACGAATGGTTTCCAGCGAATCAGATCACCATGGAGCCAACCTAGTACTGCAGTCGAATCGCACCAACCATATATTCGTACGTTATGAGTTAATAAACAGCTCGTGACAACCTTCATCAGTTTTGACAACAAATGTGCAGCGCAAAGCTCCAATCTAGGCAGAGATACTGATTTGTTGACAGGCACGAGTTTTGATTTTCCTGCTACTATGATCACAGGGGATTGACACTCCACCTTTTCCGAATTGATAATTCTGCCATAAATTACACACGCATAGGCCTTTTCTGATGAGTCACAAAACCCATGCAACTCTATGTTTGCATTTTTTGGCGTTTGAAGCCATCTTGGTACGTTAATATGTTCAATTTGTGGTAACTCCTTTTTATTCTAAGCCATTCTTCATTGATGTTTGTAGGTACTGCGTCAACCCATTGAAGATTCAACGACCAAGCTTTTTGGAACAAAAGTTTCAGTTTGGTGGATACTGGAGACAGCCAGCCGATCGGATCAAATATCTTTGAAATGTCAGATAATAATGATCTTTTAGTGGATGGTGTCAATGATGATGTGTCTATCTTCAACTGGAACTTGAATTGATCGTTCTGGGGGTGCCAGCGCAGTCCTAAAGTTTTGGTTGATTCTTGATGCCTGAATTCGAATGCTTGTTCCTTGTCTGATATTGATTCTTGTATATCAATGTTATTTGACGACCATTTTCGCAAGTTAAATCCACCAGATTTCAGCAAATTAATTAGGTCAGCCTTGAGTTGCTTGGCTTCCTCTATACTGTGGTGACCTGCTAGAAGGTCATCCATGTAGAAACGCTGTTCCAGTACCGCTGATGCTGTAGGGTATCTTGAACGTTCGTCTTTTGCTAACCGTTTCAACGTCATCATGGCCAGGAATGGAGCTGCTTTAGTGCCATATGTGACTGTAGTCAACTCATATTCTCTAAGCAATTGGGTAGGTGAGTCACGCCACACAATTTTCTGATACTGTAGGTCTTTTTCATTACACAAGATCTGTCGGAACATTTTCTCGATGTCGGCTGTGATTGCATATTCGTACTGTCTCCATTTCAGAATTAGTGTAAACAGATCCTGTTGTAGATTCGGACCGCTGTACATTAATTCATTTAGACTGTAGCCCGTCGAAGTTTTTGCTGATGCGTTAAATACAACTCGCAACGATGTTGTTGCCGAGTCCGGGCGTAAAACGCAAAGGTGCGGTAAAATGCAATCCGGCAGTATTTTCTGTGTGCACTTACGCATGTGACCCAGTTTGATGTATTCGTTGATGAATGTTTTGTAATCTTCGGAAATATTTTTATTTCTTGAAAATTTTCTTTCCAGTTGATAAAATTGTGCTACGGCTCTTTGTTTTGATTCTCCCAGTTTTTCGTTGATATCTGGCTTCAGTGGCAGTCTGACCACGTATCTCCCATCATCTCGTCGTACTGTTTCCGAATGATATTGTTGAAGGCATTGCTGGTCTTCAGAGGACATATTAGTGTCGGGATCAGTCACATTTCAATGCCCCAAAACCTCTGTATGTCTTCTATATTGTTCATGATAACATTACATTGATAGGACTTGACATTGCCGCTTAAAATCCAGCCAAGCTGAGTCTGTTGTGCTATTGGTAGAGATGCGTTTTCCTTGATTATGCCAGACATGATGATTTCCGAGTAATCTTCTGCTCCCAGCAATAAATCGATCGGACGACAAACGTTGAAATCTGGATCTGCTAGTTGAATATTTTGAAGATAATCCCACGATGGTTTTGAGAAACTATGGTTTGGCATGTTGTTAATTAATTTGTTCATAATAACAACTTCCGTTTGGAATGTGTAACTGGAGTGTAATGAGGACGCCATAAGACTGATAACTTACAATTGGTTTGATTGGCACTGACTCCAACTATGACGCCTTTGCATGCTCGGATTTGTGCAGCGTTCTCAGTGATGAGGGAGGCTTGAGAACCTTGATCTATGAGAGCCCTCATTGTGTGATATTCCCCATTAGTTCCTTGTACACGGACAAGTGCTGTAGCTAGCAGAATGTCAACAACAGATTCCTTGGAAACATGTGTCACATTACTTTGTGTTTTGTCTTCGTATGACGTAGACGGTGACATATTTAAATTGCTGGATACTGCGTTTGTCTGTAAGGCATCGTGTAGTACGGTGTTATGAGTTCCTTGACACACCCTGCATCTTGATTCAGAACGGCATGATTTATTTTTGTGATCAACCAGGCAATTTTTACACAAGTTGAACTTTTGCACTGTGTTTCTCTTTTCTGCTGACCCCGACTCTAAAAATGGCTTGCAGTAGAACAGTCCGTGGCTGTCGTTTTCGCATAGTGGGCAATATTTTGTCTTCGTTGCACAACTTTTCACAGCTGAACTACGTAAAAACGGTTTACTAGAATCGTTTTTATTGTTGAAATTGTTCGACTTTGATTGATTCTTTTTGCTGAGTTGATGTTCAGAATCATTGTTTCTACTCGGAGATGACGATGATGATGATTTGGATGCATAATGCTTTCGCCGTGTTGCCTCGAGGGCAGTATACTTGATCTCCAAAAATTTAAGAAAGTCAGCTAGAACAGGCAATGCTCTTGGATTGTCCAACGATTGAGTGTATTCACTAAGCGTCTGAGTATCCAGCTTTAGTGTAAGTAAATGCACCACCGTTGGTCCAATGGCGGCTACATTTATACCAAGATTTTTCAAGGCGTTCATGCATTCATTGGTAGTGTCGAACATGTTCTTGATATGTGTGTCAACTTGGTTTTGCATTGTGGGTATTGACAGCAGTATGTTCATATGAGAGGTGAAAATTAGTCTGTCAATGTTATACCTATGATTTAATATCTCCCAGCAAACTTGGTAATTTTCAGAACTGATATTGAGGTGTTGAATGATCCTTTCTGCTTCACCTTTCAGTTTACTTTTTAATAACTGCATCTTCTGGGCGTTTGGGATTGATTTGTTGTTATGGACTGCCTCTTGGAATAAGTCCTTGAATGATATCCATTTGTGATAGTTCCCTGAGAAGGTAGGAATATATATTTTCGGTGTAAAACTTTCCCGATATGAAACGGAATACATTTTGTTATTGATTAACTTTTTGATGTCAACGTACAGTTGTTCGTAGTTGCTATATTCCTGTTCATACTCCTCATCTTCTGAGTACATCTCACTATCAATTTCCCAGTGCAAGGAATCTATAGTTGACCATTTTACTTGAATGGTTTTGAGCACATCTTCGAATTCCCATTTTTCAGAGAGGCTCTCTATATCCACGTTTCTAATTGCTCGTGATAAAGCCTTGAAGTTACTCTTCTGCTTGCGGAGCATTTCTTCTAATTTACTGGCATTACCTCGAGAGACAATCTTCTTGAACAATGATGTGGATCGGGTCCCAATTGGCTTGATATTTGGTTGATCTGGATCAACTGATAATATGTTCGTTTGCTGTCGCTCATCCGCAGCTTCTTGATTGCAAGTATCAGATATACGAATTGATGAAGCGCTAGGCAACTTATCCCCCTTTTCCGAGCTAGTAGGCGGTTTGTAATTTTGAATGATGTCTTGAGCTTCATTGTAGAAAATTCCTGCTTTATCGTAAATGTTCTCCGAAAAGTAGGTATAACCACGATCTTCGAACTCACACAATTTAGCATGATTCTCTTGAAACTCCTGCCAGTATGAATCCAGGATTTGCAAACGTTTTTTGGTGTTAGCCGGAGTTTTGCGATCTTGATTGGCCAAAATGTTTTCCATGTTGGCACTCATGATTGTTGTTGTATGATAGATTTGCTTACCCTTTCAACAGTTTGCGGTATTGCTATTTCCCGCGATTCGCACTCACGGAAAGAAGGTTGTTGCACACAATTTGCTAAAATGGAGTAAGCAGTCGTTGAGTTGCAGCAGACGGATGTTACTCTGTCCACAGGTCGTAGTCGCAGGAGCTGTAGTTCCACGCTGACAGGTTATTCACACTGTTACGAACGCGAAATAGTCCCGCATATACGGATGCTCGAAGGACCAAAAAGATGTAGGGTCTTTACACCTTTTAATGATGATAGTTCGATTAATACGCAAGAGTACGTAAAAATAGAATTTAATTGAATGATAATGAGTGCACGCGATTTGAATGACAATTGTGTACTAAAGTATAGGCCGCGCGTAGCGAGTAAAGTGCTGACACAACGATGTCATATTTGTGCGTGCTTGCACTGTACAGTACCGTTTTCACCCGGATCAAATATTCGAAGACGTATGACCAACTCATACCTGAGTCTCATGCTGATTTTCAGCCCATTCTCTGTCATAGAGGAAGCCTGTATCTCAGCGACGAGAACGCTTTATGTCTTTTTTTGCACAATCTTTTTTTTTTTTTGGAAACTTTTGTCGCCTGAATTTCAATAAGTTGACACTACGTTCTGCTCTACTTTCAGTTCATTTTATAATATCGAATTATAACTGCGCTATATAACTCTTTTTAAGCGAAATCATAACTTGTTTTTCGAATTAGGGACACTACAGCGTTTCTCTATAGAGTTTAGCAGTTATGTAGGTAATACATCCATACCATCTAGCTACACACGTTAATGTAAAAAGAAAAAAAGTTGTTTCGATATTTACAATTTCTAAACGTAATATTGGGATGTAGTTCGTCTGCTCGAAAATCTCACACTATCTGTCTATCCTGGCATGGAATTACGCCATTTTATTTGCTATCGAAAATACCTAAAGCTATGAGGTAATGACATACTTACAATCATATTACTGTACTTTACCTACCTACATAAATCCGCTCCTGTCTGTAAAAATCACATGAAATATAACCCATAGTTGATCATCTATACAGCATCATTCACACGATGCAAGTTTTATGCCTTTGGCACACGCACGACAAAAACAAAGCAATAAATTATTAGTTATATCGTAGTATAAATCAGAGCGCTAAAACGGTTGTTTCAGAATTAAAAATGTAATTGAAGCCAAGTGACATTTGCCAACCTGCACTCGGCCCGCATTGTGTATTATGGCCCTCTCTCTCGCTTAGAGGAGCCCTGTGTCCCCAAAAATGGGATGATTATTATAGGTTGGTTATTTTATTTGAGTAAAATAGTGAAAGAAACTCCTTTAAACCTTTCAACAAAAAATACGTCACTGATATCAACAGCACTTCCACTAACCACACTAAAACAAAATTTCCTAACATGCAGTTCATCGGAACAGTTTATCAATATTGATTTCAGTCCCTGAACGGCACCTGTTTAAAGCCCTTCTCACACTAGAACTAAAACAAATAGAAATAGTAACTTACCGTTTTATTGTCGCCTTCAGTTAGGTCCCTAGTTCTCACCTGAACTATCAAAGACAAACGAGGCTGTTAGCTACAGTTACTGAGTCCAATAAAGAGTTATTCACAGTTTTCAACCTGTTGCTTTTGGCTCTTTCACCGTCGACGAAAATATACACTTTTGAACTCGTTATAAACATTAGTACAGAACTTTCTTTTGTGCCGAATTATGTGAATTCAGAGCAATTCTATTGAATTTTGCTGTTTTGATTTATTAACATTTTTATAAAAGATAGTTTACGTTGAAATATTATAACAATTAACAAGTATTGTTTGGAAATTAGGCATAACGCGAACCTATTTTGTAATCGCTCACGCCAGTTCCTCCACGTGCTACTGTGGAAACGTCTTTTGTGCCCACCCTGCCAGTGAAGCCGAGTCAAAGCTTCTAGATCATTCTAGAAGCTTCCTTTGAATACATACGACACGCGCACCAAACGGTGCGCGACTTATGTCAATGGTGGTCAAATTACCACCATTGACAAAAGTCGTCTGACATGGAAGTGTATTGTGTTGCATTACCTAACCTCTATCTTCATCCTAAACCCTATTGTTACAACAATGACTTGTACTAGTAAAAAAAAAAAAAAATCTCGTTGTAATGTCGTAGACACATAGGTATTATTTGTTAATGAATTGCTTTCAGTACTTTGTATTCGCTTTGGTTTATTGCATTCCAAAGAATACGATATTAAAAATGGAAGCTATGATAGGTACGATATTAAATATGGATACTCACATTGAAAACCCAAAATGCAACGGTCAAAATACGTACACAAGGCCTCCTTCCTTAGGCCGTAAAATTGCTAACAAAACCCTAAAAATTGGAAAAATCTACTGACAGGACCGGTTCTAACTTTGTTTTAATATACTTCATATTTCCAAGAAAAGAAACCGTGAAATATTCTAACTACTACTGACATTGTAGGTACAAGTTATTCGCAATATGCTTAGAAAAAAGAATTTGCCCGCTGAATTGTGGCCGCCTGGGCCACTCTACTATTCCATTCTACTACCACATCCACACATTAGACCAAATAGTGAAAAACCATCAGGAGTACAAACATTGTACATTGCTTACATAAACTACGCGAAAGCCTTTAACTCATTTACACGCGAGAACATAAATGGCAAGCACTTTCAAACTAAGACGTATCAAATACTTACTTTTGACAGCCTCCGTGACGTAGCGGTAGCGGACGCGGCCGCTGCGCAAGGTGGCCCGGGTCCGATCCCCGCACAGTGCAAGTATTTGGATGCATGAATATGAATACTTGCACTGGTCTGGTCGTGCCTCGGAAAGCACGTTAAGCCGTTGGTCCCGGTTGCCATACAAACATCTAGTGGCAGTCGTTACGGGTTGTTGGAGCCCTCAAAAGTCCAACAATTGGTCTAACTGCAATGCTTTGATGTCGCCTTCGGTTGCGGAGGTCAGACGGCAGTCGCTTCACGGAAAATGTCGAAGTTTAGCCATTACAGCATTTGGACTGGTAAAGCGGACCTCAGATTCCCAAGCTGAAAAGGCTTCTGATGCGACTGGGATTAACGCTGTGATGATGAAGATGACGTATCAAATACTTACGTCAATATTATCAGAAATAATAATAATCTTTATTTCAAAAGCCCAACACAATTAGTCCATCTCAATAAAACATAAAACCACAAAGTACTACGCTCAGGATTATTAATACCTATACTCTGCTACTGACATAGGCGCCTTCCTCACACAGTTCATTGACAATTTGCTGCAAATACATATATATGAGAACAGTACGAGTAGGGTTAAGCTAGATAAAATCGGGCCAAAAATCTACATAAGAAGAGGTTGAAACAAGGAAATTCTTTGTCACCAAAAATTGTCATAGCTGTGTGGCTGTAGCTACAAGACATGAAAATCTAGATTGGAAAAATAAAGGAATAAAAATAGACACAGTTTATAAGAAACCTAAAATTTGCAGATGATTTCAGTTTTTTTTTTTTTTTGTGAAACTTCTATATATACCTAGAAGCCTAGATGTCTGGTGAAGCCGTGCGGAGGATGGGTCTAAGCAGTTGTTCGATGTGTGCCGGATACGATGCGCCTAATGTTGTTGTGTCGGGATTTAGGTCGTGGAGGGTCTCCAGATCAATCTTCGTTTGGCGCAGCATCGTTGGTAGTGTTGTTGGGTTTAACATTGCATCACCTCGCTGAACTGTCGTCGTCCTTCCTATTTACTCAGTTTTTTTTAATGAATAGGTTCTTAATAGTCAACGATTGCACCACTGCTTACCATCAGGTGGGATTCCGTTCAAGCACTATTTTTAAAAGCAATGATCTGTGAACTAAATATTACCAAGTAGAAAACCTATTTTCTAGCTGGCTTTGTTTAGTTCGTTCAAGCATCTGCAAATAGTAAATAAAACGATCGAACAGTAAATGGTATGCCAATAGAGTAGGTACGTGGCCAGCTTTGCGTCCAATGAGATTTGTCTCGAGAAACAAATCTCATTCAAGAATGCGCATGAAGATGATGTAGATCAATATAACTTGGAAGAAATACTGAATCATACGCCTGTCTGCTGCTATATGGAGCACAAACTTGGACTTTCCAAGATAAAGCAAAAAGGAAATTACGCCCATGTCAGCGTGTCATGGAAAAAATCATAATTATTAGGAATTAAGCTTGCCAAGAACATAAGAACCATAAATATGCGCAACAAAACAAACCTAATAGACACAAAACATCACGCAAAATGACGTATATGATGATAGGTCGGACACACTGCCCGTGTAACGGGTAGGAGGTGGATTAAACGAGTCTGACTAAAAGAGCATTTAAAGCGGAAAAAGAGCAAAGGGAGACCTAAATGCCGCTGGGTCGATGAAATAAAAAACGCAGCCGAATGAGTGGATGACAAACCGAGATAAATGGAAACAGTTGGAGGAGGCCTATATCCGGAGAAGAGCCTTGCTCTAAACATACCTACTTTTTAAGTTCTTCACAAAACTACTTGTAATGGAAAAGAACAAGGAATGCAAATAAAAGGCTTTATTATTATTATTACCTATATAAACGTCAGCTGATCAAGCTACTCAATACACATTTTTTCTAATCAACCTTGTAGTTACAAAAAACCTTTTAAATTTATTATTGTATTACTATTTTAATTGTTTGACAAAATGAAATAAAATAATTATTTTTCTACTGCGTGGAGATTGTGCTGGGACTGACAAGTGAGTTATCAACAACCTAAATAAATACTTAAAGTAGAAATCGCCATATTTTCGATCCTGCTAAAGTTGTTCACGGTCCAGTTTCGCGTTCATATATCAAGGCGTGTCTACACGAGCTGCGGCATGTTCCAGAACATTTATTTAAACTTTGACCACAGCTTTGGGTATACCCATGTTTACGTAGAGGTAAATCTCGCTTGAAGTATTATGCTAGGTATGCGCCTGCCAGGGCCGTGTTCGTTCGTTCGTGAAAGTGATACCGTAGCCACTGGCGCTTAGGAAAGTGAAGAAACACGGCTCGGTTTTTGTCAGTAAAAGTCTGACACGCACTTTCGCTACGCCCAGAGCGGGAGAGATTATTTGAAGATTTCCCATCCGGAAAAAAGTATTAAGACGCGGTGAACAGACAACTTTTAGGTATTTGAGGGGGTGAAGCCGACGAAGTGGGAGACGACTAGCCCCGCCCACTGCGGGGCGCTCCACGCGAATACATCGATGCGTCGTGCATCGAGAAATACGCGCGTTCTAAATCTATACCAGCTATTCTCTATTCCATATACAATATGTAAAGAAAACCCTGTCCGACCCGTAAGGTTAATAAAGGTTAGGTAAACACATGGCCAAATAAAATATTAAATTTTACATAATCATCATAGTAACAATACTAATGAATTTTGAAATAATCTTTTTTTGTCGCGAATTAATTCCAACTTTCCCATAATTTGGTAATTTTTAAAAAGTGACAACACCATTTGTGACGGAGCGAATAGCGATGCGACCACGTGCCGCGTACCCTGCCCCTCGTCACCCGCGGATATATGGCTAACGTGTTGTCTACCGCACATGCATTAAGTTACATCGCTTTTTCGAAATAATATTTATTTTTTTAGGGGGATTTTTTTTAAGTTTAGACCGGCTTTGTAGGTATTATTATAATCAGTTATCGATACCTAACAATACCATCACGGATCGGACAGGGTTTTCTTTACGTATTGTATATTTAGAAGCGTAATTTCACAACCCAAACGTGAAGCATGATTGACTCTGCGCGTTACAGTGCGGATTCGCATTAGACATTAGACATCCGCGGCGATCATTTTTCATATTTTTATTTTTGTATTTTTACTGTTTCCTTTTTTATTTTTGTAATGGGCTTTGTCCGTTCTGCTTAAAATTTTTGTGTAATGTACTTTTTATTCGTGAAACTGTTAGTTTACATCGTTCTAAGCACTGTAGTACCAACCCGACTTCGATAAGAGTTGTGGTTTTAAAGAAAACATCTTTGAATTTTTTAAATATCCGAAACAGAAGTGATTTTTTAACAGTCACTCTAAACAGCTGTTTATAAATAGTAATTTCTAGATTTTTTTAGAAGGAAAATTATAATGAATTGATTTTAAATATTAGTTTGTTTGCATTATAATTGTTACAAAAATAAGATTTTAAAAAAGATGGAACAATTACTAAAATAAATGCAGAAAATCGGCTAAATTAATAATAATTAAATAAAAACTATTTCAACTAAGAAAACCAACAAAAGCATACAACGTAAAGTGGGGTTTGAACCCGAACAGATACAGGTGAAGAAAAATTTGCCGCGAGAAAATAAATAGTAATTATTGAAAAAAAAATGGTAGCTGGTACTGGCTGGCGGAGAACTGCTCAGGATCGAGCTTGTTGGTGTGCCATGAAGGAGGCCTATGTCCAGCAGTGGACGAGTAGAGGCTTTTTTTTTTTTGTTATGGCATCTCGTAGGTGGCCATTAGAGGCCGTAACTACTTAACCGGACTTTCCTGTAGAAGCCTTAATTAAAAATTAA
Organism: Sesamia nonagrioides; assembly: GCA_017933935.1. NCBI lineage: Eukaryota > Metazoa > Arthropoda > Insecta > Lepidoptera > Noctuidae > Sesamia > Sesamia nonagrioides. The sequence goes on from JADWQK010001096.1 coordinate 188,411, forward strand.
AGCCTCCAGCCAGGGGCACTTAAGACTAACTTAAAATTAGGCGACTACGCACTAAGGGCACCCCCTGTGGGGTACGAACCTCGGCTTAGGGCGTCGCTAGAGAGGACAGCAAGGGACGGCTGGATCGAAAGTTCGAGTAGGGGCTCATGACATGATGAAAAAAAAATCGGTAAAAGTACAACAGTAAATTAAAAAGCATTTACTTCTTCAATTAAATCCTACAAAAAACATGTAATATAAACCTGGGGTTTATATTATAAAATTCGTTACAATCGTTTTAAATTCAATTTGAGTGGTCATTTTATGAATTTTTCTGTCGAGAAAATTAATAGAAAACGTGTTTTGAAAACAATGGTTTCCTCCTAAATACGATCAAGATAAAGATATAAATTTTTGGCTGCTCTAAAATTTATACTTTTGGCTAAAAAACTGTTTTCTGACGCCTAGTTTTACTGAGCACAGCGCCTTAAGCTAGAAAAATGTTTTTCATTTAGTTTTTGTAAGCGTGCCTACGTCCTGGAACCGTTGCTAACAAGGTGCAACTTTTAACTAGCTAGATGACAAAGCATTCGTTGAACAGAGCTAACTGGCGGAGTATCAGTTACTTTGACAATTGGACCTCGATGATCACAGTTGTTAAGTGTATCTTAATTCAGACGTAATTAAAATACACTGCGAACGAAGAAACAATGATTTTATGAAATAAAACAATTATACTAAACTTACCAATCAGTGGATGGATTATCATCTTTATCGAACCCTGCGTTCCTCGTAAAGAATCTATGTATGTACGTCTCGCGTAGACTTTTGGGCAGTAATTACAGAACGTGACAAGCCCCCCTATGGTCCCGGTTGCCATACGAACATCTAGTGGCAGTCGTTACGGGTTGTTGGAGCCCTCAAAAATCCAACAACTGGTCTAACTGCAATGCTTCGATATCGCCTTCGGGTTGTGGAGGTCAGACGGCAGTCGCTTCACGGAAAATGTCGAAGTTTGACCATATCAGCAGTTGGACTGGTAAAGCGGACCCCAGACTCCAAAGCTGAAAAGGCTTCGGATGCGACTGGGATTAATGCTGGGATGATGATGATGATGATGACAAGCCCCCTATTACTACAGGATATCATATTAACCAGTTACTGGGTTTTACACGTCAGATAGGTAGGAAGTCGTTCTAAATAAAGTACAGTATTCAGTTGCATCCGTTATGACTGGAAGCAGATGAAGACACTTAACATACTATGTGTAATATACAACATTATTTTTTGTTTTTGCGAAACCCGTAACACGTGCCCAGTATTTTTAAGTAAAGAATCTATGTACAAAATTTCATAAAGATACCATGAAAAATCTCAAAGTTATGAGCATGTTATCCTACTGGCAAAAATTCTCTACTGAGCAAATTCGTCCCAATACATTTAGAAATTGCTCTATATTTTTGCCTGTTCCAACAAAAATATGGACAACGCACCGCTCGCCCGCCCGCGCATGAAGTCGAGCGGCGCGGGGGGGGGTCTCACTGTGCTTGTACTATGTTCTACCGTCACCTGTTTCTTGCGCTCGGTAACCACATTCCGAAATTCTAAATGTATTTGGGAAAAAATAAAACATGGTGTAGAAATGATTGGAATCGATTCAGTTGCTTATTCTAAACAAACTATATTCGGGTTTCGGATAAACCAAAAATATCGTTGTATAATAGATCAGTTAGGACGAAATTACTTAGTAGGAAAAGTTCTCAATCTTTTCGAGACCATCTCACGAAAGTGGTCTAGGAGACTAGGAGATCGTCGACACATGGATGCGACGTTATAATTTTTGATTTAATATATTAACGTAAACATTATATTACAGCATTAGGTAAAATAATGATTTTTGAAGAAAGAGTTTTGCTGTAGGAATTTTACTTACTGTATTCGACGACTTCCGTTCCCTAGATCGCATCGCCTCACCTGATTGTAATATCACTTCCTTGGGGCTAAAGCGTGATGTTATCCTAGTTGCTCTCCCAAAAATTGAGAGCTATGAATTGCAAAAACATTTTTTTTTTTTTCAAATACTATCGGCAGTTACAGAAAAAAAAAACTAATCATACAGATTCATTTTTATTTCTGAGCTGATGAGCTGAAGCTCATAAAACTATACAATACAAAATTACATTCTACTTTTTGCCGCATTACTTCTCTCACGGGAGAAGCTCTACTTACCAAACCATCACCAGCCGTTATTTTATCATCTTCCTTTCTTTTTAACTTTACACTGTAAGGTAAAGACACACTCTCCTTCACAATTAATGCCCGTACCTCCTCATCAAAACTAATTTCTCTTTCTTCCACCAGGACGGTGCCTGCCCGTGCTGTGCGTGCACCTCTTCCAGATGTACGGCCTTCTGGCGCACTTCCAACTTGATGCGACTAAGGCCTGGAAACTGTTCAGCCTGATCGAAGAAGGATACCACAGCTCGAATCCTTATCACAACTCGATCCACGCCGCTGATGTTACACAAGCTATGCACTGCTTTTTACAGCAGAAACGGGTAAGTACAGTTTTTCAGGATTGTTGTGGAATATCGTGTTAATTCTAATATCAATGATCAATCACTTAAAATACCGAAATCCCGAATCTATAACTTCAAACAAAGGTTTTGTTTCTTATCTCTTTTGTAAACTAAGAGCATTCCTGATTCAATACTTACAACATTCTCAAAATATAGCCATATACACACGCCGTTTTAATACAGACGTCCCATTTAACGCCAGCTCGGCTACCTTTAAACATGTTAGTACATTGAACAAACTCGCTCGCTTTTTATTGTCCTATTTCCAGACGTGACACCCGCTTGTTTTATTTGCCCTTTTATTCAATTAATTATTGATGCAATTTAAAATTCTGAACAAAGTTAAAATCATTTTAGGCTGTTTACGTGATTTAAAAACAAATGGATTGAAAAATTTAACCCAACCTATTTACTAAATAGCAGACAGTATACCAGTTCCATTTAAAATGAGATCCATTTAGATAAAAGCCTTTATAACTTTGTCTCAAAGGCTGGAAACGCGTGAGTGAACTTCTTGGAATTGCCGGTGTGTTTAGGAGCCAGGTATAAGTTTTATCACATATACTCACATATCGGCGGCCAAGATTGTAAACAGATACCTATGTGATTCGGCTTAGTTCTAATTGCTTGCTTCAAGTTACTACGACCACGCTTATTTAGGGATTGAAAACATATAATGAGCGAAGCATCAAAGGGAATCGCGTCGTTCACACCATGATATCGTTGAACCAATTCTTGGAACGACCAGTCATAAAACTTCGTCGAATATTTATAGTGAATGCTTTTTGTTAGAAAATATGTATAGTTTCACACAAAAGACGATGTTTCAAAAGAGTTACTCACTCTGGCGTATTTATAAAACCCAACAAATTGTACACCTTTGTAATAAACTGGTGCCCAAACTTACGCATTTATTTCTGTGGAAATAAAACAAACAGTAGGTAGCGAAAACAGAAACTGAATTGGCGCCAAAATAACAATATGCGTTCAATAAAGAGGCTTTGTTAATTATGCTGTCACATGGAATAAAGTCACTTCGCCCGTCCTTAGCAGGTTTTCCTAATATTTGTGAGCGCTTTGAAGTATTTTCAGTTTGGATGTTCCACGAAATTACCATTGGTCCCTCTTTATAGTAAAAAGATATTTCTGACACAAAGTGCAGATGTCAATGGAATGATTTCGAAATTCTCTTTCGACACACGACTAGTGGAGTTTCTTAATAATATGAAATTCAATAAGTTATTGGCATACCATATACCTATACGGCATGCCGATAACGTATAATCTGGATTTATGTATGGCATCTTTGCCAGAGCAATAAGTAGGTTACGAGAACATGTCTATGTGTGTACGCGAATTGTGCTCAATATGTGAAGAATTGCTCGGTAAATCTATCTAAAGTTTCACGGTTTTTCCTCACATGATCAATTTAGGCTATATACAATATGTAAAGAAAACCCTGTCCGACCGATAAAGATAATAAAGGTTAGGTAAACACATGGCCAAATATAATATAAAATTTTACGTTATCATCATAGTAACAATACTAATGAATTTTTAAATAATCTTTTTTTCTTGCGAATTAATTCCAACTTCCCCGAAATTTGGTAATTTAAAAAAAGTGACAACACCATTTTGACGGTACGCTTATGCGATTCGACCACGCGTCGCGTGCCCTGCCCCCCGTCGCCCGCAGAAGGGTGTCATACTCATACCGCACATGTATTAAGTTACCTCTTTTTGCAAAATAATATTTATTTTTTTTTGGGGGATTTTTTTTTAAACTTTAGTCCGGGTTTGTCGGCATTAGTAGAATCAATTATCGATTCCTAACAATACCTTCACGGATCGGACCGGGTTTTCTTTACATATTGTATAGTTATAATGTAATAATTTATTTAAAATACAGGTGCTATATTAAGTAACTTCACAATTATAATAGAGCACAGTTCTTGATTTTTCTCAGCTTGGTCAAATCAGCAATATGATTCTGTAACCAAGTGTCAAGGTGAAGGAAAACATCTTGAGGAAACCTGGATTTGTAAGTCTGAAATCGCCAACCCGCATTGAGCAAGCGTGGTGATTACGCTCAAGCCTTCTCTGTATGAGAGGATAGGATACCTCAATCCTTGTCTGTATGAGAGGAGACCTGTGCCCAGCAGTGGGACGATAAAAAATGTTGATGATGATAATTCTGTAACCATCTCCCTGTTAATACTTAAGTGAAGTAAACCTGGATTGAGCTGACCTTTTAACTAATACTAAGACACTTTTAACAGGTGACTCATTCACATCATCATCATCACCCATCATCATTCACCTAGCTCATTTCACCTATTTTTTTCACGATAAGATTTTTACTGAATCGATCGACTGTTCTTCGAGCTAGCTGTTATTAGGTACTTAACAGGAAATTATAATTAGAATGTCAGCGGCTTTTTTTGGAGACTATAATTAGATCTCTCTGTGATTAAACGAAGGTTACATGTTTACGTAATAAATATAAAATATATTAAAAATGTAAAAATATTTCTTTAAAAACATATTTTGAGTATGTGAAGATTTTGCCGAACATAATGCCCGTGTCTCTTTGTTTTTAGAAATAAATCGTAGAGTTAATTTGTAAAATAAGGAGGAAACTAAACAGAATTTCTTGTTCGTAGTTCGAATGTCCGAATTTCGTATACCTCTTGAACTTTCAAACCGGAACTCGGAATAAGAGTAAATGCAAATAAAGCTTTAACTAAGAGAAATCCTTGTTGTAGTCGGGAATGTTTCAGCATACCGCTAATTAACAGATGGGGGAAACCGTAATGAGTAAATACTCGTAAAATAAGGACAAAACATAAAAGGAAAATAAATTCTAGAATTTCTCGTTGGCAGCTCTTTGAATTCCGTAGTGAATCTTGTTAAACTTTTATCTTTAAGAAATAGAGATTATTTTAAATTTTGGCTTAAGTTAATGAAATTCCAGCAACGGGTTTAATAAATTAAGAAAATTATGAAAACTGAACTTTATATTCATAAAATATTGAAATGTAGGCAATGTTGATAAATCCCAAGAGAAACTTCCATGTTGGTATCTATTTTGTCCAGCTAGCCTGTGGTAAACGCCTCTGTCGAAGTCCATTGTCCAGAATAAAATTTTCCAACGTCGAGCTTAAACAGAGTACAAATTATTTTACAAATAGAATCCAATAGTTGGACCTCCTTTGAGGCAAATTGAATTTCCAAAACCTTACGTAACATAATCAAAAATTGAATATTGTGGCGCCGCGCCGGCCGCAACTAGCACAGTCAATCTTCATACTAAATGCATGGAGAATGCCAGCTTGAGTGGCACCGTATTGTTTCCTTAAATAATTATCGATTCGACTGTAGGTACAATGGCCCCGATTCCCGTGTTCAGAAACTAAAATAAAATTAATTAACTTTATCTATTTCAATAATAAACAGACGTCCTGTCAGAAACAGGTGGGATGTATATTTTTCATGTTTTCCGATGTCCTTCGATATCAAGTAATTTGAAACGTTTTTTAAGATAAGATACCGTAGTAATGAAGAGATGATCAGTCCGAAATATTTATTCGAAAGAAAATTTTGATGATTCAACACACTCGAAATTATCAATTTGACATTATATTGAACGTAACATATTATGCTTTTAGACGCCATGGCACATTTAGATTACTGAAAGACATTACTCTGAAAATGGTTATTCTATAGTAGGTACGTAGCAGGACTAAACTAAATTAATTTTCGATATTACTGTTAAATTAAGTTAAAGCACAGGTGTGCATACAACCTATGTACATACATAGGTTGTATGCACACCTGTGCTTTGCAATTATATATTACACCAATGAGATTGAGTACGTACGTAACAGGACTAAACTAAATTAATTTTCGATATTACTGTTAAATTAAGTTAAAGCACAGGTGTGCATACAACCTATGTACATACATAGGTTGTATGCACACCTGTGCTTTGCAATTATATATTACACCAATGAGATTGAGTTCATACAATGCAAGGATAGTCTTAGTCATTAACAGCTCCAACAGTAATATCGAAAATTAATTTAGTTTAGTTTAGTCCTGTCAAATTAACAAATTAATACGCTCCATAGAGAAATTGACTTGATTAAAACATCGCGACTAAAAATACGTCAGTTTACACCTGACGTTGACCAATTTGAGAGGAGTGAACTAATATTTTAACTTTTTCCTTTTCCTAATGAAATGGAAAAAAAATGATTAAACTGAACTTAAGTTGCAGTGCTTTTTTTTTTCTTTCTATTTTTATATTCACAATTGATATTATTCCGTTGTCATCACGAGAATTGGGGCCGTTGTCCTACGAGAGATCCAACTCGGTTTAACTTAAATAGTGATACACATGTGTATCACTATTTAAGTTAAACCGAGTTGGATCTATATAGATCGGACTCGGCTCTGGGCGGAGCGGAAGGGCGTGTCAGACTTTTACTGACTAAAACCCACGCGTGTTTCTTCACTTGCCTGTGCGATGACCAGGACCACGGTTTCTTGTTTAACCAACCCGCAACCCTGACCCAGGAGGCATCGTTCTTCGTGGACCCCGTCACCATGTGCTGACATCTCTTTGAGGCGCGCGTGAAACACGACGCGCCGTCGACTCGGGCCTGGTCCTTAACGGGCGGAGAGCTGCCCACTGCACACTGCCCGCAGGCCCGCGCCTACGTTAGCTGGGAGGTCGGTGACGTCTCCCGACCAGGGCGTCTCCTGCGGCGGCTAGCGGCGTGAGGGCGCTGGGATTCCCACTGCCTCACGCGCTCCGCCTATTCCTTTGCCAGCATCACTGCTTCGCAGAAGGAGGTGACGGCCTGCCATGCACTCTCACTCCGGACCAGGGTCGGACGCGAGAGATTGCCGCCTATCGCCGCTACGAGGACATGGCGGTGCTCTACCCAAGGTGGGCAGACCTTCACCGTATGCTCCACCGTGTCCTCAGGGCGATCCACACAATGGAGACACCCTGGCGTTTCCTCCCGCCTTATACGGAACAGGAACCTCCCGAAACAACCGTGTCCGGTGAGGACCGGTGAGGACAATTAATGACATGCCATGAATTAAGTAAGCAATTTTATAATAGCAACAACTACAATCGACATATAAAATTGTATCAATTATAAATTCATTTTGCATACCAATTACCTATACTGTGAAACACAACTTCTAAAATGTGTAATATATAACATAACATTCTATAACCATATTTCCGGCAAAATCAATTACCTATTATATTCTATTCTGTAGTGCGGTTGAAGCACACTACCGCAAACAAATCCGCCGAATAATGAGCACCCAAACATGCGATCGAAATTTACGCATCACAAACAGAAATGAGAGGGGTTGTTTTAGTAGTACACGAGATCTATAGATACTCCGTTTGTTTCTGCCAAACAGGTAATTTTAGACCTGTCAACATTCGGATATGCGGATACGCGGCAATCGGACATACGAAATTCCAGTCACTGGTCGAAAATTGCGATTGCACAAAGGAATGCGCTCCATTCAAAGAGGAATGTAGCTTTCAATTGCCTTCATCAATATGCTGATGGAATTTAATTTCGGCTTTTCGTATTAGTATTTATAGTATAGGTAGGTGACGCCTTCAAACAATTGTCGAGTTCCATAATTATATAACTTCATATCCGTTTCAAAAGGCTTCAAGCATTTTCCTTGCTTTAAAATCAAAGTTACAACTAACTTATAAATTAAGCTCAAAGTCATATGAAAGGTGTACTTTGTGTTAATATTATTTGATTACGTGCTCTTTATAGTTTCAAAGGAATGCTGTATGGAAACTTTAGCCTCAGCTTATAGGGATTCACCTAGAGTTAAAATAGTTTTAAATCATAAATTTTAACATTATGAAACTGTAACAGTAACATCACAAGCATCAGCCGCTCTATTCTGTAGAAATCCGTAAAAATTAAGGTGAAGTGAGTTGTTAAAAATATCAAACTCGAACGTCTCGCCTTTGCTCAACTTTAGAATATTATACTGCAGAGGATCGGACTAGATATTTTGTCCTAAACACAGATTTTCATAATCTAGCTAGGAGAGCAGTGCACACCCATACGATTGTAGGACATGTAGTAACAATCTTATAAAACTGTACAACAGATCATTTTCTCTGTATAAATAAACACATTTCTTTATAATAAACTCAAGATCGAATTGTGCTCCGCTACGGGTCAATACAAGCTGAATTACATATACGGTTAAACTACATATAAATGGACTAGTGTAGTTCTTGTAAAATATTTTTAGAATAATTGCATGATTTAATTACCCCATCTCCGTTCCACCACCGGACGACCCGTCATACGGCGACTTGCCACGCTTACTTTGTTAACACCACTACGATCCGGTGGACTGGAACAATTTGCCAGCGACGGTGTTTCCGTCACACTACAATTTGAGTGTCTTCAAGGCTAAAGTGAATAGGCTCTTAATAAACTAGCGCGCATCACTGCTTACCATCAGGCGGGATTGCGGTCAAACGCTAGTTGATAATTCATAAAAAAAAAATCATATTCACAAAGAATCGATTCTGCGGCCGACCAGTTGTCCAGTGTTAGACAAAAGCTTTAAATACAGTACGATTTCACAGAATTTTAATAATAGTACGAATCCGAAACATGGAACAACAAATTTCATTCAAGATTTCTAAGAAATCATCATTTGGCGTTTTATTATTGTACCGTTGTATTCAGTGTATCCGCCACGAATGCAAAAGGCAAAATAATATTTATACAAAGTATATTTTTAATTTAATTTAATGCATTATAACATTAAAGACTACGTTGAAGACTAGGAAGTTGGCAAATTCTTTCTGTACATGTAGCTTCCCTAGTGACTACCAATTATAAAACTAAATTCTTGTAATGCAGTTGTTAAGTAGAATGTAACTTACTAAGACTACGAAAAATATATATATAATGCACATTTTGTTGACATTAAAATATGTTAATATACGAAATGTTTTTGACTAATGCTTTCAGAATATGGTATATTGCAGAAATTTGTTAAATCTCATTTAACTTTAATTCGGTAGGTACTTTTACTATTCAAGATTAATGTTAGTCTTCGTGTCAGATGCACCGGATATCCGTATCTGCGGATATCTAAGGCAGAAGAAAGATCCGTATCCGTTACTTTTTGGCGGATCTTTAACGGATCTATTTAAAATTCTTTAAGGCGATTAGTAACGACGATGACCTTGCGCATCTGGGCGGGGCTAGGCAGAAACCCCCGCGCACCCCGCATCATATTTACGTGCACGTTCCCTACTCGCTTGCTTCGAGCGCGGACGTCTCGCAACAAACGTAGAATGCCATACCATGTCTATAAAGTATACTATTCTGTCTAAAAAGTACCTATTATAGAAAGAATTACGTGGTATCAAAACTCATGCCCTAAAGTGAAACATATTAGGTAATTACTTTTATTATGTTGTTTTCGATACTGCGTTGCAGGGATTTTTTTATTTAAAAAAGGAAAACAAATATTAATTTATAAAAATGATTAATGCAAAATGGGAACCGGTTTATTCTTTTTTATTTATAGTTATTATATAGCATTTAGCGTTTTTGGTATAATTCCCATTGATACTTACCAGGACTTAAAAAAAAATCCCGGAAACTCCATCATCTAAATAAAACTCACAGGTCAGAATAGGTGCATATTATTTAGAATACATATTGTTTAAAAAATTTTGCTGACCAAATTTTAGGTAATGAACACCTGAGACTAATGAACTTAAAGAATGAAAAAAAAGAAATTGTTTTAATTTACCTACTAGAAAAAAAAATTGGGGAAATTTAATCAAGTTTCATATGGATTAAATTACAAGTATCAATTATATATTTTTAGGGAAGGAAAATATTATTGTTTTGTACTTAGCAAAAATTTGACGATTTTTTTTTTTGAGATGTTCTTAATTTTTATTGGAGGAATGAACAGGTGTGGCCTTAGAAATAGGGCATACAATTAGCGTAATTTTTGTTTTACCGGTAAAAAAAACGGTAATTGCAATATTTTTACCGGTAAACCGGTAAAAACGGTAAATTTATATTTTTTTTTCCAAAATATTAATTATGTGATTGGGTAGTCTTAAAGAAGAAAATAAATAAGTACACAAGGTACAATGGTAGTGAACATATTACATATTGCTTAAAATGAGCATATAAACACAATTTTTAAAACCATGACCTTTTCTTTGGCGCAGTCAAGCGTAAATGTAGCACCTTTAGATTAATTTAGACAATTTTCATTTTCAAAACGCAGCCAGCCAACGAATGCTGGTAAATCTACATCAAGCCCGTTTAGAACCCGGCAATAACCTCAATGTAGCTTGCTAAACCTCAATGCGATCTTCAGTGTCAAGTAGGTATACTGGCTTGCACCAGTTCTTTTTAGCCAAGGCAAGGAGAGCGGAGTGATTCCCTTGTCAACCGCGACCACATCTCGATGCATTCCCACGTCGGTTTTTAGGAAATATTCCCTGAGACTACATATCTCGCGATTGTGGAGGGTCTTACCATTTAAAAAGCTTCAACTTTCTCTTTTTCGCGGGGTATAAACTAATACAGCCTCATAACCGATGTCAGTGGGTGATGCAATTGAATTGTAGTCAGCACCGAACGGACCCTCCTATCCAGGGTGTCGACTTCGGTCCGAGTCCATTTTAGTATGCTGAAAGAGTACATAAAATCGGGATGATCCAACCGTTGAAGGCTCGTACCTTATTTCCGCTTAATAGAAGACTATTTATTACTTTTTCAGCGACGCGAAGATGAATATGAGATGCAAAACGTTTCTTCAGCGATTGCTTCATACCAGTAACATTGATACGTTGGGTATCAATGTTACTGGTATAAAGCATACGACATACCCAATATTTATAGGTTTCAGATGCAGAGAGCGCTCTAAGGTTTACGGAACGTGAGTTGGGTTCCCATGGATGCCGCAATCTCTCCTCGCTTTACATGCATGACCACACATTTATCTACACAAAATTCCATCCTGATAACGCTACTGAAAGTTTCAGTAATTTTCATTAGCTCCTTCAGTTGAAATTTGTGGGGAGCAATGAATTTTAAGTCACTCATGTAAAGGAGGTGCGATATAACCTGACCACCTCTCCTCAGCCGATAGTCTAGACGTGTATTCTCCAGCAGTGTACTTAGAGGATTCAAGGCTAAGCAAAATCAAATTTGACTCAAAGTATCGCCCTGGAATAGACCTGGCTCGGATCGCTATTCCTATGAATATCTCGATATCCAGGATAGCGAAGGACCGTCCTCAATTAGCCATACACGTCATCAAGATGGTGTGCAGAGTTGCATCAACTTTATAGAACTCCATCACCCGCATGAGCCTTGTATGTGGCACCAAGTCATAATAGGCCTTATTATATAATAATAATTATTATTATTCATTTATTTCTCCTCACAATGTTTTGTTTATAGCTAAAACCGTACAATTACTCAGTCTAGTATTTGTTACATATGTGAGGAGCTGGTGTCCGTGAAAGGCAATATAAAAAAAAAACTATTCAACTTGTCGATAGATCCTTTTGGGAACGACGAACTTGTTGGGTAATGGCCATGTTATTAAGGAGTAGCTCCTTAGTACCGCGGGAGCCGCTCCTACATCCATTTTGAGAGGCAGACATGATGAGTTGCTGTCAATATGTTTGTTAATTTTAACTTTAAAATTGGATGTAAGAACTTTAAAGATGGTCGGTAAACAAGTGATCGGCCAATAATTTTTGGGTTCCGCAGTGCTACCCGATTTACGGAGCAGGTGGGTTACTCTAGTTGTTAGGAACTGAGGTAGCGAACCAGACTCAAGCGAGCGTGCAACATTGAAAACCATTTGATCCAAAAAAGCGACAGGCACCAAACAGATACTGCGCCAGAATGAACACATGGCATCGTCATCCAGTAGGTAAGTGTCAGCCACCTTGGTCTGGTCGATAAACCCACCATTCATTGTTTTAGAAAGTGCGATTCTGGGTGTACAGTCAGAAGCAAAAATATATATACATTGCCAAGGCACCAAAAATATGTAAACATCTTCGACTTTAAGACGAAGTGCTCAACTTGAAGAGCATAAAATTGTAGCCACCGGTTCACATCATAAATATGTATACGCTCATTGCTTCATTAAATTATTCCCACCACGAAAGGAACAATACTATGTATGTACGCTTCCATCAATAGCATGTATTCACGCGTTGGTTCATAAATTAATGAAGCAATGAGCGTATACATATTTATGATGTGAACCGGTGGCTACAATTTTATGCTCTTCAAGTTGAGCACTTCGTCTTAAAGTCGAAGATGTTTACATATTTTTGGTGCCTTGGCAATCATCATTCTCCTGCCCTTATCCCAATTTATTTGGGGTCGGCGCAACATGTCTTTTTCTTCCATGCATCCCTATCAGAAACCATCTCGGCAGTCACCCCCTTCTTAGCCATATCATCCTTTACACATTCCATCCATCGTTTCTTTGGTCTTCCCCTACTCTTATAGCCATCAACATTCATAATTAAGACTCCTCACGACATTCTCCTCAGTTCTCCGTAACACATGCCCGTACCATGACAACCGATTTCCACACAACTTTTCAGCTACCGGTGCCACTTTCAGACTTCCTCTTATGTACTCATTTCTTATTCTATCCATTCGTGTAACACCACACATTCCTCTTAGCATTCTCATCTCGGCTGCATGCAATTGCCTTTCATTCATCCCTTTCGTAGCCCAACATTCTGATCCATACAAGACAGCAGGTCGGATCATGGTTTTATATATTTTCCCCTTAAGTTTAAAGGGAATGCGGGAGTCGCAGATTGTTCCCGTGACCTGCCGCCATTTCATCCACCCAGTGTTAATTCTGTGCTTAACCGTCCGATCTATTTCGCCATCGCTTTGCACGAGTGAACCGAGATACCGAAAGTCGGAGCAGATTGGTAGGAGGGCGCCATCAAGGGCTATGGCTCCAGAAGTGGAGAGACCGCCGAAATCGCAGAACATATATTCGGTTTTGGTTCTGCTGATTTTCAAGCCAACATTCTCCAGCTTCTGTTGCCATTTCTCCAATCTGCTCTGGATCTCAGGTCCATCTTCACCGACAAGAACAATGTCATCGGCGAACAGCATGCACCAGGGTGCCTCCTCCTGGATGTCCGACGAAAGAGCGTCCATAATCAACAGGAAGAGGTACGGACTTAAAGCCGATCCCTGGTGCAAGCCTACCGCCACACTGAACTCGTCGGTATTGCCAGCAGCCGACCGGACGTAGGTACGAGATCGACTGTACATAGCACGAATTAACTCTACATACTTCCCAGGCAAACCTTTCTCTTTCAGGGCCCACCACAGCACATCACGGGGTACCCTATCATACGCTTTCTCCAGATCAATGAACACCATGTGCAAGTTCTTGTGTGCACGTCTGTACTTCTCGCACACTTGGCGGAGTGCAAAAGTGGCGTCCATTGTTCCTCGACCTGGCATAAGCCCAAACTGGTTTGGGGTAATCTCACTCTCCTCTCGCAATCTTTTCTCAATCACTTTCTCCCATACCTTCATACTATGTGACATGAGCTTTATCCCTCGATAGCTGTTACAGTCCTGTACATCACCTTTATTCTTAAAGATGGGCACTAGTGAACTATTGCACCATTCTTGTGGGATCTCTCCTTCATGCAACAACTTATTGAAGAATAAAGTCAGCCACATACATCCATCTCCTTTTAAACACTTCCATACTTCTACTGGTATATCATCTGGGCCCATAGCTTTTCCATTTTTCATACCTTGAACTGCTATTCTTACTTCATCCATGCTAATTTCTCTTACCAAACCCATATTCTCTTGTACCTCTTTGAGCACGCCACTCCATTTATTCTCTTCGTTCATTAGCTTTTCAAAATAAACCTTCCATCGCTCTTTTATTTCGTCATCCCTGGACAGAACGTTACCAGCATCGTCTTTCATACATTTGATATTACTTATATCTCTCGTTCTCCTTTCTCTTGCTTTTGTAATCCGGTAGAGCTCCTTCTGGCCTCTAGGGCTGTCCAGTGAGTCATACAACTTCTCCTGCGCCTTAGCCCTCGAAACTATTACCGCCTTTTTTGCCTTCCTCTTCCATTCATTATAAATCTTCATCTTGTCCTCTTTTAAACTATCATTCCCGTTTTCTACACCTTGCCATTCTTTAAAAGCTATTTATACATATTTTTGCTTCTGACTGTACCGTACATTTTCTGCTTCAGGAAGTCGATGTGCTCCCTGACAGGTTAGGTTGGTTAGGTAGGTTGGTATTTGTACCTGAAAATACCCGCCTTACAAAGCGTATCACTCTAGGACGAGTATCACATTCCCTGAAGCAGATTAGTTTACCGATAAGTGTTCTGGCCCCACCAAGACGGTATTCAATCCTGCACTGCCTAGCTAGTAAGACTGGTTACGTTCGTCTAGCTCTGGAGTCATTGGAAAATTTGACATGAGTTCGATAGTCGTTGTACAGTACAGTTATACAAACTAATGAATGACACGAATCGTCACAAATGCTTACGTCAAAGCTACTTTTAAGTGTCAAACATTACATATAATGGAAAGTTTGACGTATGCGTGAATAAATGAACAACTTTGCCCAAAACATAAAACCGGTAAATTACCGGTTTTATATTTTTTTACCGGTAATTTTATAGTTACGAAAAAAGACGAAAGGAGAAAAGGCGGTAAAAATGAAAACCGGTAAACCGGTATTGCGTGCCTTACTTAGAAATAACTTTAACCCGAAGGAATCTAGAAGCGCGATATAACCGAATCATACTAATATTATAAATGGGAAAGTGAGTTTGTTTGTTCTGCTTTCACACTGTAACTACTGAACCGATTGCTTTGAATTTTGTAGACGTAAAGTTAGAAATCCGGATTAAATGATAGGGTACTTCTTATCCCGAAAAAATTTGGTGTTCCCGAAGGAAATCTGAAAAGCACGATATAATCGAACACCACGCGGGCGAAGCCGCGGGCGGAAAGCTAGTATCAAAATAAAGCATCATATAAAATCACGTAAAGCGTCCCAGCACGGCAATAAATGCAAACATTCAATAATTATACACAAAATCACTAAAAATACTTCGTTGCACTCGAAGTACTTAGTGTTATAGCTTGCGCTTCCCGCCCATCTATGAAGCTATACTTAGTTTCATAATTATTTTATATTGATCGTAGTTGCGTAATTATTTATGTTAATTTTAATTTATTATGATTACTTTAAATTACTTGGGAGGATTTCAAAACCTTAGTTTATTCTAAAATCACACTTGGAAGTACACTTCCGGTCTTTCGGCCATTATTTTATTAATTTTTGAATTATTGATGCAACTTCCGATTACCGCCAACTTTTATTATAAATTCCTCTCGAGCATTAGTCTTCCCGCCCATCGGATATTTATTTATTGAATCAAGCATTGTTCAAATGAATAAATATAAACAACTTTCGATATTTTAGGTTAATCCAAATATCTGTACACAATTATTGACAATTACTAGCGTTACTATTAACTTTTTCTTAATTTTATTCAATACCTGATAATTTCCGTTTCCATTGTCTATTAGTTTTGTGACTATTCGTTAGTGTTTTGACTCAATGGTGTATAAAAGCTACTGATGTCTGTGCTGTTGATCATTAATTAAACAGACTTGTACTGGATCATACTACGTCGTTATTATTTTCTACGCTTTTGAAGCATGTCTTTACATTAGTATCCAAGGGTGCACGGAGCAAAAAGTGACACAGCCTCCTCTCACGAGCGCTGGCGCGGGACTGCCGGCCGACCCGCGCCCGCGTCCCGCATAGAGCCCCTCTGAACCTCGCAAGGCGGAAACTCGTACGGACACTCATTTTTATTACTTTTCTTATTAAATATTTCATCAATTTTAAAATAGAACTATGATTCTATAGCTCTTACAGATACACGTTACTGCGAGTAAGAATATTTAAAAAAGTCTAAGCGCTTTAAGAGAAATATCGATTTAAAAGTTAAAAAACGCCGTGTAGAAATATTTTTTTTTTGACGTAAATATAGGCCGTATAGAAAATAATAAACACTAAATATGTTGTGCTTGAATCTATGATTATAATATATTTTTTTCAAAATTTTTGATCAAGGCATTCTGGAGGAATAAACTTTGAAAGATGAGCGTTTTTAGCCGCTCGAGGGTATCTATCCCCTTAAGGCGATGGGTAAGGCGTACTACACTACGACGCCAATTGCCGAGATTCTGACGGTTCACAATTATTTAAAATCGATCCGGTATAGAAGCAAACAATTTTAAGCAATTGTTGTCGCGAGTGCGCCTTACTCTTTGCCAGCAAAACAAAGACTCGCCGCGTAATCCAAGTCGAAACATGTCTCAACTTAACTCAAGATCGTGCGCACGGACACGGATTGTGTATGAAAGTTAAGATTCGTATCCGTATCTGCGGATCTTGACACCAAATATCCGTATTCAGATCCGTATCCGCAGATTTACATTTTGACGATCCGGCACATCACTAGTAAGCAGGTCGTATCCTGTCTTTTTTTTTAAACATTAGTTTTAAACATTAGTTACTCTGAAACAGTGGGTTTGTACACAGCAAAATTTTCATAAGTTTTGTTCAATTTGCATGGCGGTACCAAATTGTATGTTGATCTATGAATCCCGGCCGTAACAAATATTTATTTATAGAATCAGAATTCGTAGCGAGTTCACAACTATCTGAGTTTATATACCTAACCCTATTGAATTGCATGAAACCATGACCATTAAAGCCAAATTCTAACATATGCATCAATCGGTACCACTAATTTACAAAATGCAACACATTCAACCCTGAATTCTTCCTGCACTGATGTCTGCGTACCACACAAGTCGCTCGTTCCAAAGCGCCGGTTTTGCCGACCGACGGACGAGCATGGTACGTGCATTGTGCGAGCGCCGGTGCCATATCACTAGTCACTACATAATTATAAAACAAAGTCCCTTTCTGGTTCCCTATGTGATATGTCCCTTTGTATTATTAAATCTTTAAAATCATATAACTGATTTTGATGCGTTTTTTTTTTAATAAATAGAGTGATTAAAGAGGAAGGAGTCCGCGATGGTATATGTCTATCTCTTATCCCACAATTTTTTTTTTTGGCATTTACTTTTTACGACAAATATTGCCTAATTTTCGAAGCGATTTTAACCAATACAGCATTAATCCTTATCTAATTAAATATTTTAAATACATTGTTAATTTATTATTGATCGATATTACTCTTTACAGCATATGATTTAAATGAATATTGTCGAAGGTATTATGGATTAAAACATTGCGGGGTATCGCGTTTGCCGGCCGTCCGGCCGTGTGACGGGAGCCGGCAAACGCGGAGCAAGTGCAGGGAGCAGGCCGCTATGTTTTTTAAACAACCGTCACAGTTTTTCTGTAGTGTACTTAGTATCAGCATTGCACCCGTGCGAGGCCGGGGCGGGTTGCTAGTACAAAAATAAAGAAAACTGTCCAGTAAACCAAACCTTCTGATCGAAAATCTCGCTGTACGGTATTATATTATGTATCTCCGATACGGACTGACGTAATAATTACCTGACTACAGAAACCTATTCTCCGTACCTATCTACGCCATAAAATGACTGGTTTGGTAACTTCTGATGTTTCAGTTTTTTGTATTGTATGTATTGTACGTTTATTTCGAAGCGAAAACGTCGTAATCCGTTGCCAGTCAGAACGTGGTTATCCTACTATAATCTTATTTAAAAATAAGAAAAATATGTTCTATATACTTAATATATAATAATATCTTGAAATATTTGTCAAATTTTTCTAAAACTTGATAGCGACCAGAATATGGTGCAGTAAGGCTTCGAAACTTGGTCACAACGTATAAAAACTTGACTGCAGTTCTTTAATTCTGGATGCACAAATATTTGGCCTTGTTTTAACTCCCGTCTCGGAACGGATGATATTTTCCCGATTCTTTGTCGTAGTTCTTGCACAAATGTATCGTTCTCAGAGATTTCAAACTTTGCGAAAAGAAATCTCCAGGTAAACGCAACACTTCGCCGTACACCAAATCTGCAGCGCTGACCTTTGTATCGTCTCGTAACGTTGCCCTTAATCCTAACAGTACAGAGGGTAATTCGTTCACCCAATCTATTGTGTTTCCTCTACACACTAAAGCAGTTTTTAGCGATAGGTGCCAACGTTCAATTGCGGCATTTGATTGTGGATGGTAAGCAGTGGTTCTCAGCTTACTGATACCCAGACGTTTTGAAAGTAATGCGAATAGATTGGACTCAAATTATCGTCCTTGATCTGTTGTTATCCTTAGTGGACACACGAATCTAGCGATCCACCCTGAATAAATAATTTCAGCCACAGTTTCTGCGGTTATGTCCTTAACTGGATGTGCCTCGGGCCATCTCGTGGCCCTATCTAACATCGTCACTAAATATCTATAACCTTTACAGTAACTTAATAGACCAACAATATTGACATGCACGTACTCGAACCGTTTACTTTTTTCAAAAGTACCAACGGGTGAAATAGTGTGTCGTTGAACCTTGGACCTCTGACACTCTAGGCATGCCTTAGCCCATACAGAGACACCTTTGTACATGCCTTTCCAAAAATAGCGATCGGCTATCATCTTTCTCTTTGTTCTTATTCCTGGGTGGCCGATTCCGTGAATCGCTTTATAAGCTATCATACGAAACTGTGCAGGCAAATATGGTCGCGCCTTATCTGTCGATACTTCGCAGTATATTGGCATATTAATTATTTGTCAATACCATTCCTTTAAAACCTAAATTATCGGCGTTCATCAAGATTTTCAGTTCGTGGTCTGTTTCTTGGGCATGTGACAATTTTTCATAATTAATGAGATGGACTGCATAAAGATGAAATTCTCGATAGGGTATCAGCCACGATGTTATCGGCTCCACTAATGAACTCTGGTACCACACAAAACTGTAATACTAAATGCCTCAACCTTCTGGGTGTATGATACACCCAGAAGGTTTGCCAATACTGTTGTTTTGAAATGCATACACAAGTGGTTTATGATCTGTGTACACGGTTAACGGTCTTCCTTCTACCAAATATCGGAAATGTTTAATAGCCATGTAGATCGCTAGCAATTCACGATCAAAGGTGCTATACTTCTGTTGCGCGTCGCTGAGCTTTTTGGAGAAAAATGCCAGAGGCTGCCAAGTTCCTCTGACCCTTTGCTGCAGTACTGCTCCGGCGCATGTGGCTGAAACGTCGGTCATGAGTGCTATAGGAGCGTCCGCTAGAGGAAAGGACAAAGTAACAGCGCTTTGTAAGCTCGCTTTACATTGTTCGAATGCATCGATTGCCTCCTTGGTCCATGTAATTGGAGTTTTGTCTCTTTTCTTCGCATTGTGTAAGTAGGTGTCTAGGATACTCTGAAGTTCTGCGGCTCGGGGTAAATGTCTCCTGTAAAAATTTACCATGCCTAAAAATCGGCGCAACTGTTCTATTGTGTTCGGTTGTGGGTATTTCGATATCGCTTCTACTCTATTATTTAGCGGTCGCAGACCCTTTTCTGACACGTGAAATCCAAGAAATTCTAATTCAGATTTTCCTAATACGCATGTTGATAAGTTTACGGACAAGGGTCCTTCAATGAAACTCCATAAACCCATAACTATTTATATTTGAGACACATACAATCTGTGCAGAGGCATTTGGGTGACTGACTTATAAATTTACCTATCTGTAATTGAGTAAAGTGAGTCTTGTGATTCATCGTACTAAAAACGGAAATGTGCTGCAGGCACAACTTCATGAAAAAAAAAGATAAAGTTGAATATTTTTCTGTGATATAGGTGAAACAAGGAGACCGTGAGCATATCAAAGGCTCCAGATTATTATCGACTTTACTATTTAATGAATTCTGGCATCAAATGTATCGTGACAATTTATTTATATGATGCCCGCAAAATTTCACGTTTTTTGAAAATCCGTTTGATGTTTTAGTAATTAACTTATCAGATTCACCAGATCAAAAAAGGTTTCGGTTTCAGCGCCAGTCCAGCCAAAAACTGACGTTCGGTTTTTAAATAAGGATGCAATACAAACACTACAAATAGTTAACGGTAAATCATATCACTGAACTGTCATTTAGGTAGGTAACGACATATATTTTTATTGTGATCAATATGTAAATACGATATTAAAAGTTTCAAAGAAATATTGGTTCAGTCCATGAAGTCACCCTTTATCAAGTTGAAAAACTTGTGTAAAATGAAATGCGAACTTTATAAAATTCTATCGTGCCCTAGCTAGACGTAGGTAAAATTTTCCTTTGAAGAAAGAAGAAATTTTTACAAGTGAAGAAGTTTTATACGAACATATATTATGAAACGAGAAAAGTCCTCGAACTTTTCATTCCATATTTTTGAATCAATAACTATTTTATTCGACTTAAAATATTTGCTCGCACTGCCAGTTTCAGTTCTTAAAACAAAAGGTATTGATTCGCAGAAATGTTTAATTAATATTTTGGAAGGGTGTTCAGCCAATAAAAATCAAATCAATTAATTTATTAGTATAACACATGTCAAAAAGGTGGCAAATGTAAAAGGTATATAGTATCCATACATTACATAATCAGGCATATAATCTGCTGAGGTGTGCAAATTATTGTATACAAATCAAAATTACAATTATCGTTATAAATGTGGTGTCTTTTAAGAGAAAATAAAAAATTCATTAATTGAAGTAACATTTTGAAACTAGAAATTCATTCAAATATAATTTAAATCGAACCATTATGTCCATTTTTTTACTAAATATTGCTTTTATGAGAAAATATGACTAAGAAAATAAGACGTACATATATATTTTCATAAATACATATATACATCTTAGTCATAATTTCATAATTTCTATGTCTTAGATATATTCTTTTATCTATCGGTACAAAGATGTAAATTAGCTTTTACAAAACTTAAATACATAATTGCATATCGCTAAGCGCTTCATAGAATCTTGATCTCAGATGGGGGCTTATATTTTTGCTAAAAAAATTAGCATTTGGGAGCTTTTCGTATTGAAGGCGAGGCGGACCAATTGTTCATGCCCTATGATTCTTTGCCCGTTTTTTATACACATGTAGATATTAATGGCAAACGTCTGAATATACTCACGCAAAGCATCCCTAGACTTAAATAAATAAATATATACGCACAAATAAGTAAAGTAAGTTCGAGACTTGTGTTATGGGATACTAACTCAACGATACTATATTTATAATAAATACTTAAATGTATAGATAAACATCCAATCATACTTGTATTGTTACTAGATAGTTTAAGGCGGCTCCAGAGGAAAAACACACCGCAGGCCGTTTTTATGTAGTTTTTCGGAGCTATCTGCTCTTTATCCAAAAGAAATATCAACTTATTAAAAATACATAAATTTTGTCCATAATCTTGGCTCCAAAATTGTAGATTTTTTTTTTTTACTAAGCATAATGTTTAAATAATTCCTTCACAACGAAACCTCTGTCAAGAGAAATAATTATCAAAAACGTGCATCTCCTCGAAAAGTAAGCATTATTTAGATTTCGTTCTTACACGAATGGATAGGCAATTTCATGACGAACATTATTGTAGAAATATTTTTTTAAAACGACCTAAACAAAAATTTTATTCAACAATCTGAGCGTATTCCCCATCATTTCTCTTGCCCGAGCTATTGAGATTCAGTATGCCACAAGCTCTCGAAGGGGGAACCCGTGTCGTTCGTCATCGCGCGGTCTGCTAGCATAGCGGTCGGCGCGTGAGCGAGAAAGCATCTGCTTGCTCGCTCACGCACCGCATGTCGCATAGAGTATAATACTATCATAAAGTCTCTGTTATTGATGTTCATTTTGGTGTTCGTTTTTTTAACCGATTTCAAAAGGGAGGAGGTTATATGTTTTTTTATGTTTGTTTGCGGATAACTTTACTATAATATAAATAATAGGGTATTTGACTAAAAAAAACTAATTAGTCCGTCATTCAGATTATAGAAAAATATTGGATAGGTTAATTATATACGTTTTACATTTCGTATATTTTGTTTTATCAAATCAATAAAAATTGACAAATATAATAGGCATTAAAAGATCAGGAGTGATGGCTGGTGACGTCACTGGCCGCTAAAAAGTGTAGCTTGCAGTGATGTCACACGAGTTTTCAAAGCACTGTGTCGTATTCATTTTTTGTTTATATGAAAAAAGAAAAAAATATGTGTCTAGTATTTTTTGGGTAGGCCCCCGACAAGGTGGACCGACGACCTAGTAAAGGTCGCGGGAAACCGCTGGATGCTGGAGGCGCAGGACCGGTCGTCGTGGAGAACCTTGGGGGAGGCCTATATCCAGCAGTGGACGTCTTTCGGCTGAAATGATGATGATGAGTATTTTTTGGAAATCTGACTGACGGACTAATTAGGTTTTTTTAGTCAAATACCCTATTGCATAAGTTGATAAAAAATGCTATGCAATAGCTTTACCGCGGCAGTTCCCGAGTGCCACATTTTTTTTTTTTTTTTAATTAGAAAGATTATATCTTCAAAGTAGTCTCATGTTAAGGAAATTAAGGTCTGATGATGGAAGACTAAGGAAACCTAGGAGAAAATTAAAAAATTATAGGGGCGCCTAGGGCATTTCTATGTTTTTTCATTAAGTGTTTTAACGCACTACAATTTAGTAAAGTTCGGACTTGATGATGGAGCCGGTAGACAGCCGAGGGATCTCCTTAACGATTCACATCAGCTGCCTCGTGTTTGTGCTTAATAAATTTATATTGATAAGAACTTTACACCTAAATGAGTTGTGATTGTCATTAAAGCTCTGATGATGAAGACGAAGGCCAGTTAAGGGAACTCCTCAAAGGTTTACAATAGTTACCTTGTGTTTGGACTTAATTCATTTATATTGATGAAAACTTTACACACATATAGGTTTAAATGAAGGTCCACAATAGATCTGATGATGAAGCCCATAGACAGTCGAGGGAATTCCTCAATAATTTACAACACTTTACTTTAACATAGTACAAACACTACCTACTCGTCATGCTTATGCAAAAATCAATTAAAATCAAGAGACTGAATTTAAGTTGTGTTATTTCATTGCGTTATTTCTAGAAATGCTCATACTTTCATTGTGGTCTTATAGGAATTAAAGCAAACGAAATACGTCGTTTGCTTGCAGGCCTTTTCCAAATATGCTGCCGTCAGCGTCCAGTCTGACCAAATATTGTATTAGTCAGATGTTTATTATTTTTCTGCAAAAGGAAGCTTTGTGTAAATAATATTATAGTATATGTATTTGTTTTTAGGGTTCCGTACCTCAAAAGGAAAAAACGGAACCCTTATAGGATCACTTTGTTGTCCGTCTATCTGTCTGTCTGTCAAGACCCTTTATCTCAAGAACGCGTGGACGTATCAAGCTGAAATTCACATGAAATACTCAGGTTTATTGTCCCTTTAAGCTGTGAAAATATCAAAGTTCTAAGCCAAGCCAATCAAAAGATACAGCCGATTATGTCGATATTTTCAACAAATTTTCGACACTCGCAAAGGAATCAAAACCTACAGGATACATCCCGTAAACTTAGAATCTTAAAATTTGGCATGAAGCATTGTCATATAATGCAAATATAGGAAAAATTGCGAAAATCACATTTTTTTTGTTATATAATATAATAAAAATATTTTAATAAAATGAAACTTACTACCTTATTTCTCACGAACGAATAAAGGTATCAAATTGAAATATATACCAAATACCTAGGTCTATTGTCCCTTTAAGCAGTGAAAAAATCAAACTTCTAAGTTAACGCGATCAAAAGATACAGCAGTTTATACCGACACCTTAGACGAATTTCCGTCATACGCTAGGAAATCAAAACCTACAAGGTACTTCCGGTCAACTCAGAATCTTGAAATTCGGCACGAAGCAACGTTATAACAGACAGATAAAGGAAAAATTGCGAAAATGATAAATTTGAAGTTACATAAAATATTAAAATATTGTTTTTCAAATTCAAATATTTTATTTCAGGCAGGGCCCATATGTTGTTAGTAAAAAACTTATCCTATGTTAGTGAAACAGAAACAGAATAAAAGAGGATCAGTTGGCGACATGAATATGTGCACGCACATGTCTGTCCGCCCAGAGCCTAATAAAAGGTCCGTCGACCTTGTCCGCCAGTGTAGCTAGGATACTGTTCGGGCTGCCCCGAAATCGCCGCAACATCGAAGCACACCGTTTGCGAATGATAGCATAAAAGTCATCAATTCGCGCTTCCGCGAACATGCCTGATGCACTGCAAAACCGAGGCAGCCCCAACAACATCGTCAGCCCATTGTTATACTGGATGCGCAGAGCGTTGTAAGCCTTTTGCGTATACCTAACCCACAAGCTGCACGAGTAAAACGACTGGCAGTAAGCTCTAAAGAGCGTCAGTTTTACCTGCTCAGTGCTCCCTATCTATATCCTGGTCATCTGTGAGAGAATCCGTCACCACATGACCGAGGTATTTAAATTGAGAGACCACTTTTAATGGTGTTCCTTGTAACATCACTGGTGGTATATTCGTGGGTGTATTATTACGAACTTTAAATACCATAATATCACTTTTAGTGGCATTATACCTCAAGCCATGGGCCCCCGCATATCTTTCACACACAGCCACTAACTTCCTTAGTCCACAGATTGATGGACTGAGCAGCACCATGTCATCAGCATAGCTTATGTTGTTAATCATTTTGCCATCAACAGAACATTCAACCAGAGTGCTACTCAGCTCACCAACCAGCCGATCTGTGTACAAGTTAAAAAGGCTGGGCGAGGTCAACCCCCCCTGCGTTACCCCACATTCTAGCCCATTATCAAATTACCGGTCTTCTTTTTAACAATAGGAATCACAACAGTTCGTACGAGATCGTCAGGCAGATAAGAGTGACCCATACAAAAATTGAAGAACATAGCGAGTAGCCTAGGCAAATGTACACCAGCGGACCTTAAATGCTCAACACTCAAACCATCGTGCCCAGGCGACCTACCGCGCTTCATACTTTTCAACGCGTCTTTTACGTCTTTCACGCTGAACCTTAAATGAGAATCGCCCTCACACGGGGCTTGAGTGCCTCGCATCGACGTACAATGCGGAACAACTCTAAAGTGGTTCATGAACATGCCGGCTATATCACTGTTCTGTGACAAGTCATCAACGTTTGATGGTAGACTCGGTCTGGGATTCAAAGAATTGGTTTGCTTTCAAAAAGAACTGAATTTATATCTTCGTGAAGGGTTGCAATGATGTCCATTTTAATCTGGGTTTCATTGTCCTGACACCACTTCAACTTTGATTTAAATGTTTGTCTCAAAGTTTTCATTTCCTGATATATAGCCCCCGATGCAGGTTTTCCGTGCAAGACCCATCTCCGAAAAGCAAGCCGCGTCCAAGCATGAACCTCTTTCACAACTTAATCCACCCATACACATTTTTTGCTTACATGACATAAAATATTTTTTTAATAATTATAAACTTACTACCTACCCTTTTTCACATGAACGCGTAGAGATATTAAAGTTGAAATTCATATCAAACACTTCATAAATCTAATTACCTCTAAAATGTGAAAAATTCTAAATCAACGCAAAAATTCAAAATGCTGAGGCACCTACCTATAATCATACCGCATATTTTGAAATTCGCCACTACTCGCAACGGAATTAAAATATAGACTACTTCCCGCTGACATTGAATATTGAATTTTGGTATGAAACAATAGCTTAAGGTAACCTAACAGAAAAACCCGAAACCTTTTAAAATTTTTAGGCACAGTAACTAGTTAAACCAAAAGAAAGACCAACACAATCGTCATTCAATCTAAATATTTTGGTGAATGTAGTTCTGTATATAACCTAAATGTGTCCTAACTGCTGCGTTATACTTAGTACTTATAAATATATTCAAAGACATTAATTGTAATTTCCTATTGTTGTCAATGATTATCAGACAGCTTGCTTCCTACTGGCGAAGCGGGACGGGGGGAGTAAGTAGTAACGAAAGAACGCGCAAGAACTAGCCGCCCGCTGGCGCGAAGGCAGGCGGTTGGTCAAGGGAAGGGGTATCGCGGCACAGCGAGCGGCAGCCGTGCGCCATACGCACGAGCGCTTAGATGCTGTTCGCACGTGTACCGAAATTAGTAAAATTTGCGACAATTTCTCGTTGATTTTGTTTACTTCTACTTTGTTTATCAATAAACCGCCTTTTTTATAAGTTACTAGCTGACTCGGCGAACTTTGTTCCGCCTTAAATGCAATAAATATCACATGATCTTATTTTTTAGTTTTAAAATTAGGATAATTAGGGTAGCACAAAAGTGTAGGAGAAGTCGAAACAATGAAGCTCATCATCATCATCAACCTTTTTTTATCGTCCAGCTGCTGAGCATAGCTAGAGAGGAGAAAGATTGAGCGTAATCACCACGCTTGCTCAATGCGGGTTGGCGATTTCAGACTATTAAAAGTCCAGGTTTCCGATGTTTTCCTTCACCTTGTAATTAATTGGCTTGTAACATTCATCATTAAATCACAATCATACATAGAAGAAATTTCATTTTCTCTACTTTGTGGAGGGGCAAGGTACCAGGGTAACACAAAAGTGTAGGAGAAGCCTAAACAGTGAAGCTCATTCATCATTAAACCATAATAATTACATCAAAGAACTTTTATTGTGCCTTGTTTGTAGAGGTGCAAGGTACCAGGGTAGCACAAAAGTGTCCCGGCGAACTTTGTTCCGCCTTAAAGGCAATATGACATGATCTTAGTTGATACTTTTTAAATTAGGATAATCTATATATATAGAAGAAAGTCGTATTAGTTTACACCATTTATAACTTAAGAATGGCTGAACCGATTTGGCTGAAAATTGGTAGGGAGGTAGCTAAGAACTGGGAAAAGGACATAGGATATCCTTTTTATCTCGTTCCCGTCGTTCCTGTGTGAATGAATTTCATTGTTTCGATTCCTCCTATACTTTTTTGCGATTCTGGTACCTTGCAACTCCTCATAGTAGGCAAAATAAAACTTCATCGTTGTAATATTAGATTAATAATGATGAATGAGCTTTATTGTTTCGACTCTACATTTTTGTGCTACCCTGGTACCATACACCGTACATTAAAAAAGAAAGTCTCAGCCGTTGATGCATCCGTTTAAAGCAAGGAATGTTATAAAATAAATACTATCTGCCGGTTTAAAGTTTCTAATAAAAAGCCACGAAGCCAACTTCAACTTTAAACGTTCTAATATTTATTTATTTATTTATATATTCTTTATTGTACACCAATCAAACATGGAACAAAAAACATTCATCACAAAAAACATACAATGGGCGGCCTTATCGCTAATGCGATCTCTTCCAGGCAACCAAAGGATGGACAGATATTCCGGAACCACAAATGGGACTGTCATTGGTGCAAACATCATTATTACAATATACTAAAGTAGATACACAAATACATACATATACAAAAATTAATCCATAGAAACTGAACATAACAGGTAAGCAAGTAAATTAGCCAAAAAGTATATTTTGTTGAACAAGATCATAACGACAAGTAGTGTTCCCTCACGAGTCTCTTGAATTCCTGCAACGATTGCGCGCGTTTAATTTCAATTGGCAATGCATTCCACAAACGAGGGGCCTGAACAGTGTAAGATTTATCAAGGAACGTTGTGGAATGCATAGGCATTTCGAGCATTAAGTTATCTGATGACCTTAACGTTTTAGAATGAGAGTTGCACAGAAATTGAAAGCGATTCTTGAGATAAAGAGGGGTGAAAGGAGAAAAAAGCACATTATATAGAAGGGAAAGAATGTGAGCATTCCGACGAAGGCGAATTGGTAACCACTTGAGCTTTACACGAAATTCGGATACATGGTCATATTTGCGCAGACCAAATATGAACCTTATACAAAAATTTTGAAGTCGCTCAAGCTTATCTAGTTGGTCTTGGGTAATATCAAGATAGCTGACATCAGCATAGTCGAGGATGGGTAGAAGAAGAGATTGTGCAAGTGCAATTCTGGTGGCCGTCGGTAGGAAATTACGTAATCTCTTCAGAGACGCAGCAGATGCAAATAGCTTGCGGCTAACTTCCTGCAGCTGGGAACTCCAAGAGAAAGTTTTATCAATATATATTCCCAAGTTCTTAACTTTGTCACTAAAGGGAATCACTGAGTTATCAAAAGAAACTTCAGGTAGGGTCGTCCAGTCGATTCTAGAGACCGTCCTAGAACTGCCCACGACTATAGCCTGCGTCTTTATGGGGTTGACGAGAAGCCCATATCTTTTGCTCCAGTCACATATGCGGGTCAGATCACGATTGATCGCTAATATGGCCTCAGACAGATTTCCAAGAGGTGCTCGTGAGTAAATTTGTAAATCATCTGCATAAAGATGGTAGGAAGAAATTAGTTTGTCAGAGATAGAGTTAATAAAAACTGCGAAAAGTAAAGGGGATAGCACGCCACCCTGCGGTACACCAGCAGACGTATTACTCCAGGAAGACAAGGTCTCCCCGAAGCAAATACGCTGCCGACGACCAAACAGGTAACTAATATTGTGTATTGTTGTGCCATTTATCATTGCCATTCTCCCATTGCTCTTGTGAGTTTTATTTTGCCTACTTTTTGGAGGTGCAGGGTACCAGGGTAGCACAAAAGTGTAGAGGAGAAGTCAAAACAATGAAGCTACATAGCATAGCTACATAAGCATACATCATTATTATTAAATCATTTTTCCTTATTTTCTCCGTTTAGACCTACCCTGGACTACGAAAAACATTTTAAAACCAAAATCAGCTCAATCGGCCCAGCCGTTCTCGAGTTTTAACCAGACTAACGAACAACAATTAATTTTTATTTATATAGATAAACTAGCGCTTGACCGCAATCCCGCCTGATGGTAAGCAGTGATGCGATCGTTGATGGTAAAGCGCGCTAGTTTATTAAGAGCCTATTCACTCTAGCCTTGAAGACACTCAAATTATAATGTGACGGAAACACCATCGCTGGCAAATTGTTCTAGTCCCTCGATGTAGGCGGTATAAAAGAGGAAGCGAAACGCTTCGTCCGGATCGCAGTGGTGTCAACAACGTAAGGGTGGAAACTCGCCGTACGACGGGTCGTCCGATGGTGGAACGAAGATGGGGGAATTAAATCATGCAATTCCCTTGCACACTCACCAGAATGCATCCTATAGAAGACCAAAAGGCTGGCTACTCTATGCCTGTGCTCCAGGCTTTGGAGACCGCTACGTTTGTACGGCGGAACCCTCGGTTTGCGAGTCCGACTCGCACTTGGCCGGCTTTTTTTTATACGATAGTTTTGTTTTTTACAATTTACGTATTTGTTTTATTAAACGAGAATAATAATATAATATCAGTCTTGCCTGAGCCCAAAAAAAAACATCAAATCTTTTTTTTATGTAGATTTCCTGTCTGCAGAAATTTATTTGACCCTAATTACGTTTTCCCTTAAAATAATAAATAATGACAAATTAACCTTTATTATATTATTTTTCTATCTCTTTGACCATCTGACTTAGCTAACTTTCAATCTACAAAACTAACTTCCAACCCTGAAGTTACAGTCATAACATATTTAGTTGTAAAGCTCTAATCAATACAAATTAAGTAAGCCCAAACACATTACAGTTGCTTCCGATGTGGATTCCCTTGATTCTCTGTCATCTCCATCATCAGGTCAGGCCCAAATCTTCACGGTTTTATAGTATCATCCGATATAAATACGAGTATCAAGTTTTCACCCGAAGCATGCCTACAATTTTCAATAATTGGCCTAAATTTCTTAGAATTTCCATTATCGACACTGACGTGGTAACAATGAGATTACATAGGCAGCATACTCTTTCATATAAAAAAAGAATGGTCAAAATCGGTTCATTAACGATAAAGTTATCAGCGAGCACACATATATCGAATTGAGAACCACACTTTTGGGAAGTCGGTTAAAAAATAAAATACGCAAAATTTTTATTATGTAGTATCGTAAACATTTGTTTCAGTCTATAATAACCAAAAGTATTTGGGTGCACCAATAAACAAAAATAAAAGTGCCATGTCTGTTACTTCTGTGGTCTATGAATTTAACTCGTATTTGTAAGTACTTCGTCCGCCAGACGGCGCTAGTAATATTTTGCGAAGTATTGTAGAGGTGGGGCGCGGTGAAGAGGGAGCAAATGCTCGAGGTCATTTGGTGAGGGTACGACCTTAAGACTGAATTATGACATAATGGAAGTACTTACTGTTCACAAACTTTGAACTCAACAACTACTTTAACGGATATTTAACGTGTGCAAGTTCGGATATTCATTTACTTCGAACTCTTATAAACAGTACGAATAGTGTAACCAATGAGGCATCGTTAACCCAAGACATACTAAAAATCGATCGAAATTTGAAATTACAGTCTGATAAAATCCCTAAAAGCACATGCTCGTCTACCCGTACGCCCCTCACGTATAAAACCACTTTTCGTTCCTTCTCGATTAATTAAAACATACACTCGAACAAACTAAAACATACATAATAAATATGCGATACTAATATTTTCATACTAATGTTTTGGTAACTTAAACATCGTAAGTCGTAGGTCGTATAGTGAAAAATCGGAGGTTGAATAAACAAATAAATGATTCGATAAAAGCTCTAGAAAGTTCTTGAAGAAATCTGTGGTATCATTAATGATTATATGTTCGCTTTTATTATGATAAATATTAGATATCTTATTTATGCGTTTGATGTTTTGTTATTGTGTATGGTGTACACATATAAGAGTATTCTATCATGTAGGTAAGTAGAACTTGAAATCAATAATTTGCTGGATCAATTTGCTAGTCTATTGCATGTTAATTACAGTAATACCCCGATTTACGCGAATTCGGAGTTACGCGATTTAATTTTCTCGTCTATTCTTTTTTGTTTCAATGCTGCGCAGTCAAGGACAAGCGGCGGCGTTTGTTTCTGGCGCCCCCCCCCGCCCGCATTATTATTCGTTCAGTTTACAACAGGCACATCGTGTAGTGCGGAATCGTCGCGTAGGTGCATAAGTTACGATTTTGTGTTTTTTTTGTGCGTTGTAAATTGTACCCCGACTTACGCGAATTCGACTTACGCGGATAGCGCTCAGTCCCACCCATCGCGTAAGTTTGAAATTGTCTCTCTAGATTATATATTGATTATAGATTGTCTCACTAGAGAGACAATTTTTCACATCGTCTGCTACATAACGCTTTGAAAATACTAAGGCTTTATTTTCATAAGTTTCCTATTTTTCAATAGCGAGGTACTAAGACTGTTATTGAAGAGAGAATCTGAATGCAAAAGCAGATCGACCGTTGAAGAACCCTCAAGTACGCCGTCTGAGTACTAAATGCGCTCAAGCGTTTAAAGGCAAAGTTGACAAAGTCGAAACGGTTCAACAGAACAGTTTATTTAATATGTATTTCAATACAATTTCCAGTATTGGATAAACATATTCAGATTGTGATTTCATGCTCATTGATCTGCGAACGGTGATAACGTGTGGTCAGCCAATTAGGACCAATTACTTCTGAGATAGGATTATCTGCCAATTATTGCGCAGCGAGGTGCATCTGTCTCCAGGAATAGGACATTTATTGTCTTATTTAATTTCTATAATAGCCTGCTCATTCCGTAGAGCTGTAGATATGGACTGTCTTAAGGCATAGTCTGCAGAGACTGCCTATCTTAACCACAATACGACTACGGTCTACCAAGTATTTGGGTCGTACGAAATTAAATTTTCTTGTGATATCAATTTCTGACGTCATTGGACTAGATGTTACTGAAACTGGGGATACTGTTAGTCGATAAATACTAGTGAAATTGAAAGAATTTTTTATTGCTACGTTTGGGTTTCATAATACTCTATACGCGTTTGAAAAGTCCTGTACAAACCCATCTTTTTTAGGTACAACAAGTACAGATTTTGTAATAATGTCGAACAGTTTTTTTTACGCATGGTGAAATTGTACTCGAAGCTCGGACAAACGTTTGGCCAGTATTGATTTTCAACTTGAATTGAATTTTTCAAGCAACTAGCAATTGGGGTTTCACCTTTAATGAAGTATCGTGGAAAATTACTTTTTATTTTAGACCGTTTCCAATAAAATAGAAATGAGTTTGCGTTAATTTAAAATTCGATTGATAATATAATTTCACTCATTTGCCTTTGCCTTTATTTTTAGGGTTCCGTGCCGATAGGTTCATAACGGGACCATATTACTAATGATTCCACTGTACGTATGTCTGTCTGTCATCAGGCTCTAACTCATGAACCATGTTAGCCAAATAGTTGAAATTTTCATAGATGATGTATTTCTGTTGCGGCTGCATTTTTGGGATGGGTAAAAAAATTAAACTCGCGTTAGGCACGTGATCTGATCGCAAATTAGTAAGACTGAGGGATAGTGGACCGGCGTGACGTAGGTAACTTTCGCCACCGCGCGGCAGAAAAAGGGGGATATAAGCATATTTTTTGCCTTCGCGCGGTAGTAAAAGACGTTGGGTACTGCTGTATTGTTAATCGGTTGGCGCAGGCCGCTTGCGCGAGTGTGCGTGTGTTCGTGTGTATTTGTACTACATTCTGCTACGCTGAAATACGGATGAAAGTAGATTTTTCTGAGAGATATACTTTGTAATCCATACTAATATTATAAATGCGAAAGTAACTCTGTCTGTCTGTCTGTTACGCTTTTCCGCTTAAACTTCTCAACCGATTTTGATAAAATTTGGCACAGACAATCTTTAGACCCTGAGAAAGGACATCATAGGCTACCTTTTATCCCGGAAAAATTTGATATTCCCGAGGGAAATCTAAAAGCGCGATATAACCGAACTCCACGCGGGCGAAGCCGCGGGCGGAAAGCTAGTGTTTAATAATTGTAACAGTTCTAAAGTCTTATTTTTTATGTAAATTTAAATTGTCACGTTTGTGTACATATAAAAGCGTAAGTAGAACTCGAAATCAATAATTCGCTGGAGCAATTTGACAGTCCATCGCATTTTAATTAAACGCTGTAACGTAATTCATTAATATTGTATTTTACTACATAAATGATAGTACTTTAATACCGATCAATAAAGCAATTAGTGCGAAATTATTCTCTAAACATTCCAAAATATTCAAATGCACAACGTTAATTAATGTTCAGGATTTCACTTACTGGTACTTCCGGAATGTAACAAGGTTCGGGGGGTTCAGGGGTCTCTTTTAGTAGATATCGGTACGGAACACTAATAGTTAAAACAGCTTAAACAATTAGTGATATTCATATTCATAAGACTTTAATCAATTGATAAGCAAATGATTAGAAAATTCTAATAAAAGCATTTTTTAGCGCTAAGAGGTTGTTATGCAATTGATTAGTAGCTGTCATAATATAATTAAACACCACCGCGCCACAGTTAAGAGGATGCTACAAGGCAACATCATCATCAACCTTTTTTTATCGTCCCACTCCTGGGTACAGGTCTCCTCTCATACAGAGAAGGATTGAGCGTAATCACCACGCTTGCTCAATGCGGGTTGGCGATTTCAGACTTAAAGTCCAGTTTTCCTCAAGATGTTTTCCTTCACCTAGAGTCAAGAGGCAACATGGCTGATGATATTTAAATCAGCTGATGAATTCAATAGGATCATTATGCTTCCAGGTTATTTTTTTCTTAATATCGAGTAGTGCGTAAATATGGATTTCTAAAACGACGCAGATGTATTAAATAGTTTGAAAAGCCGGTGGGAAGTAGAAAAACAAGAGACAAAGTTATACAAAAAGGATCCATCCCCAAAAACTTGCTTTTTAGAAAATAGAAGTTGAAGTAGGCCGATGACTTTTCTGACCAAATATCTGTAAAATGTTTTTTTATTTTTTTATTTGTCATTTCGATTTATCTAAGTAATCTCTGCCGAACGCATTTACTTCTATTTCATCAAAAGTCCAGAAATGACAGCTTAATGTGCTTTCCCATGCGAGGAATGTCCACATAAGTGAAGATGTTCACCCATCCACGGACCAACCACGTTATGTGGAGCTTGTACCTTAAAAATTGACCTTTGCAGCAGTTATTACTTAGCCACAACTTCAAAAAAAAAGAACGCAATGAAACTCTACAGGTCTATCATTAGTATAGATTGATACATACACTTGTTGTTACATAAATGTATCTCCATGCGTTTTGATAGTTCCCTAGATAGCACATCCCATTTCGTTTTGCAGTCGACACACTGACTGTCTAGTCCGTATCGATTTGTGAAGGGCAATAACCCACCTGAGCCGATGTGATAATTATTGTCGTCTAGTTGACTTTATAGGCATAAAGACACAATTCACACGATAATAGCTTTTAATATCATAATCAGACTATACTCTTCCCACGTTTAAGACCCAGGCCTCCTTACGATGAGAGGGAGTAGACCGTAATATACCACGCTGGCTCAGTGCGGGTTGGTAGATGTCTTAGTGGTAGGTCATGCCGGTTTCCTCTCGATGTTTTTAGAGCAGTGATGATGTAATAATTCACATAAAGTAAAGCGCCTGTGGCTGCTGACGACAGCAGGTCAAGCTACCCGAAACTGTCAAATATTCCCAATCGACCTTAATGCTTTAGAGATAAAGTTGAAAAATTAATAAAGAAATCTGACCGGTTGTTTTTGTTTTTGGGGTGGGATGGGAAATCGTCGGTATTACAATAAATTCATTTTGAATTAATTTAGGGTAACATTGGTTTATGTTTTTCTTATAAATGACGAGATAAAATCATTAATTTCCAGTTTTGTCTTATATATTTTATAAAATTATGATTAAAAGCAGTCTAAGACGTTTGGCATTGTTATGCAAATTTTTAATGAGCATATAAAAACCTTTAGAAACACGTTTGAGACTAAGTTTTTTGCATAACTAAGTAGAAAAGAAGCTAAACAAATAAAGACACAAAATATTTAACGTTTACCGAGCTAGTTTAAAAATACAAAGCTATTAATACCACAAGAAGTATTTGTAAATAGGGTTGTATACAAGGTATAAAAAAAAAATAATAATAATTAGTCCGTCTTATAGATACTAAAAAAAATTAAGACCTGTATTTTTTTATTTTGTCGAAATTACCAAAAACTACTGAGATATAGGGTATTAAAGTTATGAAGTGGGGGCTAATAACGTTACGCCGTGGTGTATTTTGTAACACGGCGTGACGTCATGCGACATTTCAAATCAATATATCTTCCTATTTGAATGAAAGAAAAAATAAAAATACTTGTTCAATATTTTTTATAAATCTATCTGATGGACATTATTTTTTAGGATACAACCCAATTGTGTTGTATCATAAGAAAAAAAAATCGAAACTAATTCACTGTCCCAATGTCAATGTTACCCGAACCAATCAAAGTTACCCAGATTGACCAAACATTATCTAATTTTCGAGATGAATTCAAACAGTTTTATTAAATACCCATATAAACACATACTAACAAATAACAACAGAAGAAGGCAAGTAAGATAGCATTCACAAGTATCAACAAGCGAAAGACAATCAATTACAGCTACGTATTTTGGCGGAAGCCATTATAACCCGGCAAAATGAAAAAATACTCTCCTACCACAACGTATGGCGTTATTAGGAAATATTTTAGATTTGTTAGACAGAGTAAAATGCAAAGCGTTCCAGGTACTGTACTGGACCACCCTTCATTCATTTAGGTTATTAACATTGACACGTATAGCTTACGTAAAAACTAAATCAATAAATTAATTAAAAGACTCGTTAATTCAGAAGAGAGGTTATTGAAATGAGTTGATTTAAATCTTACGGTTGGTAGCTATATAAGTGGCTCCAACGCGAAAGCCGCGGATGCAACCGGGATAAACGCTGAGGTGATGATGAATATTTACTAATGTAATCAAAATGCATAAATAAATAAAATTGGCAGCTGCGGACAGGAGAAGGTGAAAAGAGAGTATCGAGGCATTTGTTCAGCAGAGGCATTAACGACTAAACATAATAATATATTGTGTAGTTAGAAAATATTATCATCACATTCATCACAAATACGTTCAATATCCATCACGATAAACATTCATTATTAAAATGTTACATTACTTTTGCCTGTCTATGCAGAAGTTTATTCACGTGATCCTGAAATAGTTAATGTTGTTTTGAAGATCTCTCACATTAATCAAACGATTCCATAAATACTTATAAGTACATAAACACATAGCTCCGTGTTTAAAATAAAAAATTCTATATCAAAATCTTTTTTAACCATCAGATTCGTGATCACCTGACACCACTGGAGATTATGGCGTCGCTTCTAGCGGCTATTGCCCACGATTTGGACCACCCAGGAGTGAACCAACCATTCCTGATTGCGACATCGAACCATCTTGCCGCATTGTATAAGGTAAGTTCTTAAATCTAGAACATATGGTGATATTTCGAGCTAAACATTTCCAATTTTAGCTATCCTTGCAATTATACTGACTGCCTGTTGGCGAAGCGGTGAATGCCCACCCCGGCTACGTATAGCTAGAGGTGGAATACCGCCCTACTTTTAGCCAGTAAAAGTCCACTAGGACAGGTACTCCTCCGTCACGATAAAAGATAAATATTATAAGACGTCTACTTGTTTCATACACGTATTTCTTGCTGTGGAAAACTACGATCTTTCTTGACAGTTATTAACTGTCACCATAAAGAGACCGTACCGTGCACAGGAGGCCGTTAAACGTAAAAGGTATTTATCTTTTACTAGCGACCCAATCCGGCGTCGCACGGGTGCAATGCTGATACTAAATACACTACAGAAAAACTGTGAATGTTGTATAACCCGGCCGGCTGGTACCGCCGCAAACGCGATACCCCGCAATTTTTTTAATCTGTAATATCTTTAAAACTATTCATTTAAATCATATGCTGGGAATATGGCGATATAGATCTATATCAAATCAACAATGTACTTAACGTATTAAATTGGATAAGGATTAAGGCTGTATTGGTTAAAATCGCTTCGAAAACTTGCCAACAAATAGGTATGTTGTAAAAAGTAAATGACAAACAAATGATATTGTGGAATAGACATATACCGTCGCGGAGTTTTCTGTAGATTTTTTTCAATGTGTACAACAATATTTAGTACATTATTTCTATAAATCTCGTAGGGTTCAGTCTGCGTTTCACTGCCAAAGCGGAAAAAGTTTAATTATTTACAACATCACATTAGAAACTTCAAAAATAATAGTATTTCTCCATTATTTAATGGATGTTATTACACGTATAAACCTTCCTCCGTAATCACTGTACCTAATAAAAAAACCGCATCAAAATCCTTTGGGTAGTTTTAAAGATTTAATCATATATAGGGACATAGGGAAAGAGAAAGCGACTTTGTTTTATACTATGTAGTGATAATAGAAAACGTTATCCCATAATAGGAATTAATTATGTATCGTGAGTCAAATACACAGTCAGATCCGTAACTATACATATTTGCCCAGTGAGGGAATCGCCGACAAGCAGTCGGTCGCTCAGCCGACACTGCGCCAACTGTGTCTTCATTGAATTAATTTTGTAAATGGTTATTTTTTGTAAACCTGATCATGATCACCTTTCGTTTTAGTCATACTAAGATAGTAAATAAAAATATTTATTTATTAGGATTTCAATTAGTAAAAGAACTTGTTTTGTAAATATTTATTTTAGATTGTTTACACAAGTCTGAAAGGGACTCGTGTTCTTGGAATATGTTGTATATTAAACTATGATTTTATACCAAATTTTCTTCACTTAAAATTAAGAAGAATATAACTAAATAAGACTCAAAGTAAAAAACAGTCATAGACAAATCGTCTCGGTGGTAGGCCATAACATCGGCTGCCGGCAGAAGTTACCACCCACCAGACAAAGTGTTGCCGCCAAGCAATTCGTCGTGTTCCGGCATGATGTCTGGTGAAGCCGTACGGAGGACGGATCGGAGCAGTTGTGTTGCGATGTGTGCCGGGTACGATGCGTCAAATGTTGTTGTGCCGGGAGTTTGGTCGTGGAGGGTCTCCACATCAATCTCCCTCTGGCGCAGCAGGTCGTGTTATTGGGTCTAACATTGCACCACCTCGCTCAACTGCCGTCTTCCTTCCTATTCACTAATGTTTTTTAAGTGAATGGGCTTAATAAATTAGCGCGCTTTACCATCAACGATTGCATCACTGCTTACCATCAGGCGGGATTGCAGTCAAGCGCTAGTTCATAATTATTAAAAAAGAAAAAATTAAATCAAAACAATAATGAACGTGAAATCATCTAGGTACTACTTATCACAGTAACGATACTTCAATGATATTTGTCATACATTTTCGGTAGGTTTGATTCGTAAACAAACGTCTCTATTACAAGATGATCGTTTCAATTAACTGTTTACCATATATGTATATATAACGTGCATTTTTTATATCCCTTATCTAGGGTAATATTCTATGAATAAAATAACACAATGCGCCCTAGAATATGTCAAAATTCATAGCTTCGAATATATAAGATTCATTCAAAACCGTCTCGACAGCCTGTCGGTGTTCTATAGGATGCAATTTGGAGAGCGTGCACGGGAATTTCATGACATAATTACACTACCTCCGTTCTATCATCGGACGACCCATCGTACGGTTACGGTCCGGACAAAGCGTTTCGCCTCGTCTTATATACCTACCTCGTATATCAAGGGACTGAAACAATTTGCCAGCGGCAGTGTTTCCGTCTGGCTGACTACAACTTAATTGTCTTCAAGGCTAGAGTGAATAGGCTCTTAATAAACTAGCACGCTTTACCATCAACGATGGCATCACTGCTTACCACAGGCGGGATTGCGGTCAAGCACTTTTTGATAATAAGTTAAAAAAATGACCCCTAGAGTTATGCGATTAAACAAAAACATCTTGTATATTTGGGTGATAAATGTTTGTATTTCCTGTAGTGTTCACAATATACAATATGTAAAGAAAACCCTGTCCGATCCGTGAAGGTATTGTTAGGTATATCGATAACTGATTATAATAATGCCTACAACGCCGGTCTAACCTTAAAAAAAAAATCCCCCTAAAAAAATAAATATTATTTCGAAAAAGCGAGGTAACTTAATGCATGTGCGGTAGACAACACGTTAGGCATACATCCGCGGGTGACGGGGGGCAGGGCACGCGGCACATGGTCGCATCGCTATTCGCTCCGTCAGAAATGGTGTTGTCACTTTTTAAAAATTAACAAATTTTGGGGAAGTTGGAATTAATTCGCGACAAAAAAAGATTATTTCAAAATTCATTAGTATTGTTACTATGATGATTATGTAAAATTTCATATTTTATTTGGCCATGTATTTACCTAACCTTTATTATCCTTACGGGTCGGACAGGGTTTTCTTTACATATTGTATTTGAAGGTATAATAGGTAGTGCCATAGATTAAGAATATTTTAAATAAATAAGAGCGGTTTAACCCGCGTAAGTAGTAGTAATATAAAAATAGATAAATACCTATTCTCATGCCTATCGAATGTACCTATATACGAAATTTCCTTAAAATCGGTTGAT
Source organism: Sesamia nonagrioides (assembly GCA_017933935.1). Lineage (NCBI taxonomy): Eukaryota > Metazoa > Arthropoda > Insecta > Lepidoptera > Noctuidae > Sesamia > Sesamia nonagrioides. Next base: position 228,802 of record JADWQK010001096.1, read on the forward strand.
CAGTTTTGGAAGAGTTCGAGGACAAAATATACTGTGACAGGTGAATTTTATATTTAGTACAAGATAAGCTTCGTCACCTACCTATTGTGGAGCAGTTTTAGGTTATGTAAAACAACACTCGATTTAGTTGCCGTAGTTGGGATGTCCCCTGGTATCACACCATGTTTTTCTCTTTTTAGGGTTCCGTACCTAAAAGGTAAAACGGAACCCTATTCATGAGACTTCGATGTCCGTCTGTCCATCAGTCTGTCACCATGCTGTATCTCATGAAGCGTGTAGCTAGACAGTTGAAATTTTGAGAGATTATGTATTTTTGTTGCCACTATAACAAGAAATATCAAAAATAAAAGATAAAGTATTTAAGGGGGGCTCCCATACAACTAACGTGTTTTTTTGCCGTTTTTTGCTCCATATTAATAACGGAAACAGATAGTCGCTTGAAATGTTCACAGTGTGTTTGGTTATATGTTAAAGTTACAAATGAAAATTAAATAAATATTGAAAGGGCTCCCTTACAGCAAACGTGTTTTTTTTTTTGCTGTTTTTATAGATAATGGTACGGAACCCTTCGTGCGGGAGAGTCCGACTCGCACTTGACCGGTTTTTATATACTCTGCTTCATTACAAATAAACTATAATGACATGGAACACAACACCATGTCATTATACACTTCTGGACACATCTATTGGCCCACCTTAGAGTTTAGGTTTCGATGGCCCCTACTGAAATATGATTGCTAGATTGAACAAAAACTATTGATGCAGTTTTAAACCTGATACATGTTACCATATTTTTCGATCGTATTGTTTTAAATTTGAATTCAGAATACCATACGACATGGAGCTACGCCTAACAAGTCGGATATGCGCCTTGTTAAAGGCAATTGATTTTTGAATAAAAAACATGTTTTATCAAATAAAGGTTTAATTTAATAACGCGTGTTGCCTCCATGGGCATCTACCACAGCTCTCATACGATTAGGCATAGAGTTTATCAACCGCTCTATGAAATTTTGAGGGATCATCTCCCGTTCCTCTTCTATGGCAGTTTTCAACTCCTGCATCGTCTGGGCAACTGGCTGACGAGCCCTAACACGTCTTTTTAGCTCGTTCCACATGTGCTCAATGGGGTTCATGTCTGGGCTTCTGGCTGGCCAGTCCATAACTGTGATGTTCACATCCCGAAGATATTCCCTGACGATGCCGGCCGTATAGGCTCTTGCATTATCATGCATAAAAAGGAAATTTGGGCCCACATAGTCCGCGTATGGTCTCACGTGAGGTTCTAAGCACTCACGAATGTACCTTTCAGCATTTAATGTTGTCAGCCGTGGTCCTGTAACAACCTCAAGTTGAGTTTTGCCACTCGCAGATATACCGCCCCAGACAGTCCATGAGCACCCGCCATAAGCAACCCTCTCTTCAAAGCAGCATTGTGCGAAACGCTCTCCCTTACGTCGGTAGACCTTCTTCCTTCCATCATTGCCATGTAACACAATTTTAGACTCATCAGAAAAGAGTACACGGCTCCAATCTAGCTGTGTCCAATTTAAATGAGTGCGTGCGAAATGAAGGCGCTCTGTTCGGTGGGCTCGCGTTAGTTTGGGCCCATTAGGTGGCTTGTGTGGTACCATATCGCGTTCTTTTAACCTCAATGGAGGTAAGGTGACGATTTCTCAAGCTGGTCGTCACGATGAATCGATCCTGCCTTTCAGTTGTGACCCGAGATCGTGGCCTTCCTTGGCCTCCGATAAACATTTCGGACCGCAGATCGACTTAAAGTTGAGCACTCACATTTCTTTGGCTGTGTCCGGCCTGAATAAGTGCCACAGCTTGGGCGGCGACTTCAGGTGAAGTATCCATAGATTATTGATAGAACCTTAATGTTAAGAATAAGTAATTTTTATTGCAAAACCAAAAATATCAATCACTTTTTCAAGAATTAAATCCAAGTAAACCAATAAAATCAAGTTTTCTTAGTATTCGATTGTTTGATATCAACAAACAGGCTCCAAATTGTCTTTTGTTTCTTTTGGTCTTTTGTTTCTTCTGTGTTCGAAATTCAAAAAAGACTATTGAATGAAATTGTGAATGTGCCAGGTTCAAAACTGCATAATTTTTTTTTGCTTGACATAATATAAAATTTTAACTAGGACCAAACGAAACTGAAAATGCAAGGGGGAACGATAGATGTGTCCAGAAGTGTAGATTATTTGTATTGCCGCAAGGCTCACAACAACAGACGGGGGGTAATCTAACACAAATTCGAGGCGAAAAACTTCAGATCCTCTCTGAGATAAGGGATCTAATCTTAGACGTGTCAATGTTGTCTATTCAAAACAAATGCTTAGTGCTATTACTTGTATTTCTGATAGCTGTCATGTCACCAAAATCATTGACGTATTTCACTGAGTGGAAAACACGCCTACGCCACACGACCCACGCGCCTGAACGTTGCGGTTGGCTCCTAATTTTTGCACAGAATTTCACTCTAAAACTGAAGACTAATTGACAGACAGCGACTTAATAATAGTACCTTAAATTTCGCAAATAAACCTACAGTTGTATCATTTATTATTAGAGTGATTTCCTTTCTGATGTATATAATTTCCGCTGCTTCGTTTCAGAATGAATAAGTAAGTATTCTTGTAGTTTGTCGCTCTTCATTATTTTAGTGAACTTTTACTCAAGGGTAAAAATGGAGCCCTTATTTTTGCCCTACCATTGCGAACCAGAAAATACTGATTAGGTATAGTAGCAATGCAGCACAGGACTCAACAAAGGCCAAGTTTCTTACAGAGAAGTGATGATACTGGAATCCGGGTTCCCTCGCGTGTGTTATGTTCATCCGATCCACCCCGTCGGCGTCGCAGTGCCTACCCGCATATTAGTATGTTTTTAGCTAGCATCCATTCTTACTTTTTATCATTTTACTCGACTCCTAATATATTAAATAGCCTAAAAGCCTTTAATATTTTTAAAAATTTAATATCAAAATACAACAACAATTTGAAATATTAATAACATTAGTAATGAATGATGCAACTCTGAGCACGCCTCACAAAGCGCTTTACTTTATAACGAAGCAATTTCCCTGAAGAAGATTAGTTTGCCAATGAGTGCTCTGGCCCGACCAATTTGACGATCAAACACAGCCAAGCTAGAACGTGTTGCCCTAGAGTTTTGGCAAATTTGATATGAGCTACACGGCACGCTACTACAGCCGCGCAGTATTAAATTGAATGTGTATTGGTTAGGTCTTGGCAGGTATCAAAATAGTTTGATAACTGAGCATCCAGAGCTGCCACCAGCGCCCGTTTTTTGTTATGCTTGGGTAAACGCGGTAGGAATCTCAACCTCCACAGCATTCCTTAATTTCTCATTGCACTGAGTACTTACTTCCCCCGTCTTCATGGCTTGACTGCGGTGGTATCGCCGCAGTCTGCCACTGGTGGACGATGACACGGATGCTCTGCATTTCTTAGTAAATATTACTATCATCTCAAGTTCACCCGCCTTTCATCGCTCTGGAATTTACGATTCTGAATATACATTTCCACTTTCCGCTTGTACTTGTTGAATACGGTTTGCCCATGCATAGATCTTCTGTTTTAGGAAATCGGTACGCTCTGTAATGCGGAACAAATAATCTCTGGAACAATATCTGTCACCGAGAATACCTACCTCACTCCAGGATGAGTATTACCCTCGCGGAAGCAAATTATCTTACTAATGAGTGCTCTACTATTTCCAATACGACGCTCAATTTTGCACTGCCAAGCTGGTACAACTGATATTAATATTATAATTAATATTGATTACTCAGATTGAAAGCAGCAACACAAGATATTGCTATATCCTACGATATACCTAGGTGCCCGTTAGCGCAACGAGCTCGGAACAATTCATCAATCGTAGCAATTAACTATGTTGAGGTACTATTTTATCTGGTTTAATTGTAATTAGTTAATTATATCCCACAGCTGATAAACAAGCACACCTCGAGTTTAAATATGTGAAGAGTTCTTTCTTCATATGTCATGTAATTGTTTGTCTTTCGTCCTTTACCTCCTTTATGAAACGGAGTGAGAAACTCCTGTAACTTCTGACTAAACTACGGAATTCGTGCATAGGTAGTATATTGTTAAGCTTCAAATTAGAGTAAATTACATGGGTTGACACCAAGTGGCAGCCGCGAATAAATTCCCGGAGACTTGCTTAATTTTTCATATTTAAGTGTAGTTCTATTGAACAACTGAGTAGCGACCGGGTGTCGACCAGGAAGTCAATGCCCCCACTTCAAATCGCCATGAGCCATGGATCGCCAAGCCAGACTTTTCTTACTATTTACATGTTTAAGCGTTTTAGATACAACATTTTTAGAAAATGTTGGTAAAGGCAATTTTATTATTGAAAATATTGTAATGTGAATATCTGTGACTGTCTAATGACTAGATTTTGTTAAGTAGCTTAATTATTGTAAATACATTAAGAATCGGTGAAAATAATTTACATCATTTTGTTTTGATTAAAAGAAACTGCTATTGGTGAAGAAAATATTTTGTATGTTTCCCCCTTTTATATGTAACCCGGTCATTGCAGCCATTAGACAGACAACCATGAAATGATGATCCATACCGCAGTGTACGGCGATTTGAAGTAAGGGTAATAATAACATATAGGGCGAGTGAAAATATTCGAAAAATAAAATTGTAGCAAGTTGGCATAAATTAAAGCTATTTCCCACAACTACCTGTGAAGGAATTCCAATGACGTAACAAGATAGCAGTATCCTTTGCGTAAATAGTTAAATCACCATAGAGACTTCTGCTATAATGATAAAAGAACGGTGAAGGAAAACATTGTCAGGAAACCGGTAAATCCTTGAACCAAAAATTCTAAAGAAGGTTCGTGATATCTACTTAACTGCACTTGGCGCGAGTGATGAATTAGGTATATCCCACGCGCGCCCCACAGCCTGCTCCCTCTCATAGAGAGGAGGCAAATGCCTCAAATGATTCATATACAATATGGATAAGCTGATTATGTAATATTGATAGCAACATAAGTTAGCTTTAAACAGAGAGGCAGCCGGGACATCACAGGCTTTTAAGAATAATAACTAGATTCTGCTCGTGACTTCGTCTTCGTAAATTCATAATAGATGCCATTCGAAAGACACGTGCCTTCATCTATTATTATAATAAAGTTATCGTTTTTTTTTCCCAGGGTGCAGCAAGTGCTTTTTATTAGCTTCACTTGTATGTTTGCTTGATTGTTTGTTTGTTTGTCCGTCTCCGTTTGTTTGTACAACTACGAGTGAGCGGCTCATTACTGTAAAATGTCCCACGGTTTTCAATACATTCGTTCGTTTGTTTGTTTTTTTTTTTTAAGAATATCGAACTAAAAGTTGAAAATAAATATAGTTTAGAAAACTAAAAAAACATGCTTTTAAAAAATGTCAAACTAAAAGTTAAAAATAATTTTAAAGCGTTTCAGTATGAAAGGTGTCCGTTTCTGTACACCTGACAACACCTGACAAAATTCATCCAAGAAAACATCTCGCATGTAACCCTATGCCCGTCTCCTAGTTCTAAGTACCTCGCCACTAATTTTCAGCCAAATCAGTTTACCCGTTCATGACTGAACAGCGTAACTAACACGACTTTCTTTTATACATATATACCTATTGATGTTTCACGTGCCCGTTAGCGCATATACATACGTTTGCGTATATGTGATACATGGCATAATGATTCCATTCGGTGTGCTTTTATACGCTATTTATTTGATTCGGTGTGGATTTGATTTCATTATTATCCGGCCGGGCCGGATCGATCCAATTAAATCAACTTCAACGTGAGCACTCTAAATTTTGCGCATTGCGTCCGATAAATGGCATTTAATACAACTGTCAAAGAATGCCAGTTGCGATTTGAATAAACGGACAGTTTAGAGTTGGTAGTATATTTCTCTCATAATTAATTTCCCCGACTTTATCAATCAATCATTCATTTTGTTACATTGTTTTACAATACTTATGTATGATTTTTTCAATCGACGGATAAAATTAACATTGATCTGACAGGGTAGTTTTTTGGATAAAATTATCTGATGTATGAAAAGTCAGCCGTTTGTAGACTTATTATGATTGTGTGAGCTTATAACCTAATATTAGAACTTGAATGTTTTTGTGGTTCTAAAATCCTTAAAGACACGACACGATTGGCGCAGTGGCCGTGCGATCGACTGCTGCGCTGCGTGCGGTTTGTAAACGCACCCATGATACAGGAGATTTCTAGTGTGAGGCATCGTTATTGGTTTTTTTTTTAACAAAAACCTTTTTGTTGCTTTAAAATCACTTCGTTGTCCGCCCGTCAAGTGGGATCCTTTTTTCAATCCAAGTACAAGTGGAGCTTATCAAGTTACAATTAATATCAAAGAAGTCTACATTCCCTTGGTGCTCAAATATAATCAAGCTTCTAAGCTAACCCAATTAACAACCGTCATTTAAGCGTTTTATTTTGATACTCGCAAATAGTAACTTCCCACTGACTTGTAAATTTTGGAAAGAGTCCAAAAAATCTTCAATCTGTAGTTTAATTATATGATAAAATATTTTTATTACTAAGTTACGTTTCCCTTAGGATAAATTCATCATCATCATCATCAGCCCCTACTCGTCCACTGCTGGACATAGGCCTCCTTCATGGCACGCCAACAAGCTCGATCCTGAGCAGTTCTCCGCCAGCCACTACCAGCCACCGGATAAATTCATACTAACTACGAAACCCCTCACGTGTGGTCCAACACGCCTCCATCAAATTCCTCTATTTTAGTTTAAGATAATTTTTATAAAGTGACTTGCAAGAGTCACTTACGTCTTAAAAGGCTTTTCACTTAAAACTTTCACAAACTAATGCTGTTATAGATCAGACATTCTGTCTGTTCCAGCGATAAAACGTCAAATTGACAATTTTCCGTTCTCCGCCTGAGGTGCAAAACCGGATATTTAGTATCCGGCACTCCGTGGTCATTTCACCGACCGGTGCATCCGTTGTTGACGTTGGTAGGCAGATCAGACGAATTATGATTAATTGGATGATCTTTTCTCATTAGCATTGGCGAAGACTGAAAATGTAATGTTATCTTTTCATACTCTGTGCATATCAAATATTTTGATAGATATTTATTATCTATATAATATCGAATTTTACGAACCTTACTCTGAACATCAGTCGTGAAAACCGCCGCGCAAAATCATAATGAACTTATGTAGCTTCAAAACGGTAACTTACCGACAACCGCCGCGTGTAACAGATTTGAAATTAATGCCTACTTAACTGTTTAATTAGGTGTATTTAGCACTTAAGACCCGCCCTTGCTTTGTACAGCTTTTACAACTTGACAAAACCTTGAGGTTTCTTTTTCATAAGTTTAATTATGATGTGTCTAAATAATGATGAAATCCGATTCAAAGCATTGCGCAATTTAGAAGAACTACGCGGCCTATCAGACACGAAAAATTACTTTAATTCGTGGCTTGTAAAGATTTTCTCACATCTAAGGACTATCGAAAGGAAGCACTATTACAATAGTGTCAGAATGCTCGATCAGCGATCTCATAATAATCTACTTTGACAAGCTTCGTAATATATTAACAAAATGGCGTCATTATGTCTTACCGGTAGTCAATCACTAACACTTTACTCCATATTAATAAATGTTCAAATTGTGTAGTAGTTTTTAGCAAATTATTTCTACAAGGATTCTTATAATATTGGCAATACGGCAATGTCATTCTATCACCGTCCCATTACGTGACGACTGACCGAATTGATCAATCATTATGAATTTAGTAGATTACAAACTTTTTTGCACAATGCCATGATGGAATATCAGATTTATAAAAATAGAAGACTAGGACTTGTGTTTTGAAAGCTAAGTTGAGTGTCACGCGCATTTTTCATTGATCTTTTAAAATGATTTATAGTGTCGTTTGCTAAATAAAAGCGCCTGATTTATGTAGTAAAATGTGCATTCAGTAAATAATTCATAAAGAACATTGAAATATTGCAGCATAGTGGCCAAATCATGACTTTGCCTCTTTCTTTCTTTCTTTTCTTTAGAGTGAATACTACTTCAACTCTTCAATGGCCTCTGTGGTTAGATACCACAATTTTGCCAATAACACGTGTAACAAATTATAGAAATTCTTTAAAAAAATTATTTCACAATAATGGCGGATATCACCAATGACAGTTGAAAAAACGGCCGCGTTAGCCGACTACGAGGAGATTTGATGCAAAGCCATGATGTGGGCACTATGCTGCGATATTTCAATGTTCCTTATGAATTAGTCACTGAATGCACTTTTTACTACATAAATCACGCGCTTTTATTTAGTAAACGACACTGTAAATAATTTAAAAGTTCAATGAAAAATAAGCGTGACATTCATTTTAGCTATCCTGTCAAAACCCCCCGACTTTGCCTCAAACCTTCCAAATAAACGGTTGACGCGGCCGTCTTTTTCAACTGTCATTGGCGATATCCGCTATTATTATGAGATAAAATTTTCAAAGAATTTCTATAATTTGTTACACGTGTTATTGGCAAAATTGTGGTATACATTCCACTAGGCCATTGATCAAGAGTTGAGGTTGAATCTCATCTTGAAAAAAGAAGAAGAAGACTAGGGCGCCTGATCGAACGATCCGAGTGGCTGCTATTACTTAGCCACTATACCTGTCTAGTTCTATTTACTACATTTACCTACAATATATTATTTACCAACAATACTCTGTGGAAACTTAATTTATTAAACGCCCACGACGCTACACTAAAGCATTTATTAAAAGTAAAATAATTAAAGCCACTTTTGGATTCTCAAGAAGTTATGTCATTTAGTCATAATTTTAAAGCTGGTTGTTCATTCTAAAGCATAGATTTGGAGGGAAACAGGAAACAGATCCGAACATCAATGACAAGACAGAATGTATTTCAACGGGTTTTCGAGATAAAAAACGAAAGGAAGACATAGAAGGAAACAAATGTAGGCTTTCAAGCAGAAAAGCGCGGCCAGACAGTTCGCACAATTTCTATGAAAACTTCATGGAAACTGTTTCACCAGATACGCGTAGCATCGTCGGCGTCGCCGCGCTACTGGAGCTTTTACTCATTTCCTGAATAAATATATTTTATTTACGTATTCCTACTACCAGCACCAGTACTTTTAGTGGTATAGCTTTATTTCAATTGATTCAGTTTACATGCATAGCCCTGCTGCAGAGAATATCCATAAGGTTATAACCAAATCAGGTTAGTGTGGATCGAACTGTAGATAAGTCGTGCAATGATATACGGAGTGGTGCCGACAATACGACAATAAATTAAACATCGTGCACCTCAACACATTCTCAGTCTACCCATAAAAAATCATATAAATATGTCAATTAGTTTAGTCACAGGAAATTAATTTTCTTTTTTCACATTTTCTACATGATGTACATGTTGATTAAATGAAGCGCTTACAGGTTAATGACCGCCGCATCCTGCGGTACCAAACTTAAAGAATAATGGCGCGAAAAAGCAAGTCGATACAGGATCGCGCTGACGCCCGCTGATCGGAGGTCATTGAACCAATATTTTAAAGGATGTTCTATTCCGTTTGCAATTTTATGCGATTTAGTTTATTCGAAATTTTCATTTTTTTATTTTTGATGCTAGGTTTTTTCTATGGCTTAGGATTATTCAGTATTGTCAGCACCACTCTGTATGTCTGACTTGTTTTACAGTATCACTAGTCGGTTCCAAAGACCGGATACAGGTACGTCGCTCTTTTCGAATTTCGAGCGCTTGATGTCAGTCCCCAGTGAAATCAACATCTAACTTTTACAAAAACCAGTAAACAGGTTAAGTCCAAAGGCTGAAGTCAGTAGAGACTACTTGAAAGTTGAAAAGGCCACGACCAATTGAATGCTCAGATAAATCTAATTGATTTAATCTACCTAATGCAATTAACACTTGTGTCCATTACAATACCTAATGGAAAGTGCTTCGTATTGTTTTACTCTTCTTTAAGTGCCGGATATATACCTATCCCATGCTGCGCCACATCACCTTGTCGTCCACCTTCCGCATCAAGTCTGTCCCAGTTGTCCCAGCCAACTCTTTCAAAATCTTCAGTTCGGTAACAGTCTACGATAAAAAATACTCTTGCTCGAGTGCAGTGAAAAATCAATGTGATGTTAAATTTTATGAAATAGTAATGACTAGTCGTGGTGACCTAGTAGTGGTTAAAACACCAGCCTCTCAAGTATGAGAGTGCGGGTTCGATTCCAGGTCAGGCAAGTACCAGTGTAACTTTTCTAAGTTATATGTACTTTCTAAGTATATCTTGGACACCATTGACTGATTAAAAGGTGAAGGCAAACATCTTGAGGAAACCTGAACTTTTTAAGTCTGAAATTGCCAACCCGCATTGAGGAAGCGTGGTGATTACGATCAATCCTTCTTTGTATGAGAGGAGACCTGTGCCCAGCAGTGGGACGATAAAAGGTTGATGATGATGTTGAATGACTAGTCATTGTAGTCAAAACACGCTGGGCTATCCTGGCGTTTCCCTCATAAATTATAATAATCAAAGACAGTAAAAGACCAAAGACATTAAAATTATTTACAAATCTCTTTGAATCCGACTATCTATCTACAAACTCCACATTGTAACTGATATTTTGAAGAAGCATCAAATTAGCATCAAAGAAGACGTCACTTTAACGATCCGCAGCTATAAATTGTAATGGAAGCAATTCTTGTTATGAAGCATTTCGTTCCTGTTAAGCACTGTTCTGATTATCTTCTGCGACACCAGACCACAGTACTCTTCCACAATCAGTATACAGACACAAGCACAACCCTCAACTTTAACGCAAAGTTACGACGACTTAGCAACATCTCAGGGTTGGAAACTTTGCCCACACCGGATTGTAATACCTTCAAAACACAATACCTTTTAACACAGTATAACTTTCGGTTTCTTTGTATCAACAATATTTATTATATCATGACAGTTTTGACAACACTGTTTACTACGTTGCCATGACAAGCTTTATTCCAAATTATTGATGTCATGTCATTTTTACCCGACTGCCAGGAGGGTTATGTTTTTAGCTCCTATCTTGTATGTATTATTCTTTATTACCTAGTTTCTCCAGAACCGCTGAACGGATTTTCACATTTAAGGTATCGTTAGATTTGCCTTAATTGCCCAACTGCTACTAGATAGGTGACATTTAAAAAAACCAAAATGGTGGATGTATGACGCCATATTGTGAGATATTAAGAACTAAATTTCTACCAAGCATATCGAGTGGGATATCAAAATGAAGGATTTTAAACACTGATTCTAAATATGTACATAACTTTGTATTAAATGGAACAAAAAAAAGAATTACACATTTTTTTCTGCCAAGCATATCGAGTTGGGTATCAAAATTAAGGATTTTAATCACTGATTATAATAAATATATTGATTCTAAATATATTTTATATGAAAAAGCCTTTAAATATAAAATTGCCGTTTAATAGGAAAAAAAATCTTTTGTATTAATTGAAGTAATTACCCATGCAATCAATGTATTTTTGCCAACACAGTAGCAGTTTATTGATTCTTAAAGAAATCAGCTGGACGAGAGGCAAGTGGCAGTCTCCGAATGGGGTAATGCCAAACTTGTAGCATTCAATACCGCCAAAACACAGGCGTGTCTTTTCACCCCCAAAAGGAGCCCGTTCACCTCCTCCTTTTTGCTCCTACTTTTTGAAATGTATCCTTGGAGTGTACCGACCGCCTTCAGCTTTTGGGAGTTGAGATTTCCTCCAACCTAAACTTTGGGCGGTTCATTGAGTCCAAGGCCAAGGTGGCTGCCAAGAAACTTGGCGTTATCGCAAAGGTCCGGCGGTATTTCACACCAGGGCAGCTTTTAATGTTGTACAAAGCACAGGTCGGTTCGTGTGTGGAGTACTGCAGCCACATTTGGGCTGGTGCTGCTAAGTGTCACCTGGCCACTTTGGATTCAGTGGAGAGGCGGGCGAAGAGGCTGATTGGTAACCCTGACTTAACTCGAGACGGTCTCCAAAGCCTAGAGCACAGACGTAGAGTAGCCAGCCTTTCGGTCTTCTATAGGATGCATTTTGGGGAGTGTGCGAGGGAATTGCAAGATTTAATTCCCCCATCTCCGTTCCACCATCGGACGACCTGTCGTACGGCAAGTTTCCACCCTTACGTTGTTAACACCACTACGATCCGGACGAAGCGTTTCGCCTCCTCTTTTATACCGCGTACATCGAAGGACTGCAACAGTTTGCCAGCGGCGGTGTTTCCGTCGGACTACAATTTGAGTGTCTTCAATGCTAGAGTGAATAGGCTCTTAATAAACTAATAGTGCGCTTTACCATCAACGACTGCGTCACTGCTTACCATCAGGCGGGATTGCGGTCAAGCGCTAGTTTATACTTTAATTTAGAAAAAAATCTATTCAAATTCTGGAAAAAGTAGTAACCTGTAGGCGAAAGGTCTGGTGAGTAGGGCGGATGATGAAGAGCCTCCAACCCCACCAACCTTTTATTGCAACTTTTGACAAACAAAAGTCTTCAGACGACCGCGGTGTTCATTTTTAGGGTTCCGTACCTCAAAAGGAAAAAACGGAACCCTTATAGGATCACTTTGTTGTCCGTCTGTCTGTCTGTCTGTCTGTCTGTCTGTCGAGACCCTTTATCTCAAGAACGCGTAGATGTATCAAGCTGAAATTCACATGAAATACTCGGGTCTATTGTCCCTTTAAGCTGTGAAAATATCAAACTTCTAAGCCAAGCAAATCAAAAGATACAGCCGATTATGTCGATATTTTCAACAAATTTTCGACACTCGCAAAGGAATCAAAACCTACAGGATACTTCCCGTAAACTCAGAATCTTGAAAATTGGCATGAAGGATTATCATATAATGCAAATATAGGAAAAATTGCGAAAATCATATTTTTTTAGTTATATAATATAATAAATATATTTTAATAAAATAAAACTTACTACCTTATTTCTCACGAACTAATAAAGGTATCAAATTGAAATTTATACCAAATACCTAGGTCTATTGTCCCTTTAAGCAGTGAAAAATCAAACTTCTACGTTAAAGCGATCAAAAGATACAGCAGTTTATACCGACACCTTAGACGAATTTCCGTCACACGCTAGGGAATCAAAACCTACAAGGTACTTCCCGTGAACTCAGAATCTTGAAATTCGGCACGAAGCAACGTTATATTATAGTACAGACAGATAAAGGAAAAGTTGTGAAAATGATAAATTTTAAGTTACATAAAATATTAAAATATTATTTTTGCTTACATGACATAAAATATTTTTTTAATAATTATAAACTCACTACCTAATACCTACCCTTTTTCACATGAACGCGTAGAGATATTAAAGTTGAAATTCATATCAAACACTTCTTAAATCTAATTGCCTCTAAACTGTGAAAAATTCTAAATCAATGCTAGTATTATAAATGCGAAAGTAACTCTGTCTGTCTGTTACGCTTTCCCGCCCAAACCTCTCAACCGATTTTGATGAAGTTTGGCACAGACAATCTTTAGACCCTGAGAAAGAACATAGGCTACCTTTTATACCGGAAAAATTTGATGTTCCCGAGGGGAATTTAAACAGCGTGATATAACCGAACTCCACGCGGGCGAAGCCGCTGGCGGAAAGCTAGTACGTCATAAATTGTAAACCGCTACGTTTGTACGGCGGAACCCTCGGTGTGCGAGTCCGACTCGCATTTGGCCGGTTTTTTTAAAGTCAAAATTCCCAGAACGGCAGTGAGCAAACCAATAACAAGTGCTGCGTTGGTTTGTAGTGTTAGCTTCGTAAACGTCGTAGATGTTGCGTGCCGCTTGTGCCGCGTTGTTAGCATAACGGTACTCATATTCCATAATTACTCGAATTTTTAACGTATCCATAATGACGAAAAAGATTGAAATGTGATGGAAATGTACCACTAATCAATAAACAAATGACTACTTTTGGAAAAAAAAGAGCTCCATGTTGAAACAAACAAAAAAGCAAGATAAAATGAATTTGAAATTAGAATTATTAGCCAAACAGGTTTTTTTTTATTTGAAATAGCCAGTACTGCAGAATGGCAATTTCATAAGTAAAGAACTATTATAACGTGCAGTATAAATTATAAATGGAAAGAAAAAAAATCTGCTACATTAATATGTATGTAACGCGACCATGACAGAAAAGTTAGAAAAGCTCACAAAAGTATACAATGTTAGTGCTGTAGACATCTCATTTGATCCTAAAACATATGGTCAAAAACCACGAGAGGAATACATACCTGAAGATCCCAATAAATCAGGTAGTATACCAAACCAACTCAAATTAGGTATAAGCTCTCGAGCCATGCTAAGACGTAACATCAATGCTAACCATGGGCTGGTTAACGGTACCATGGGTGTTATCCGACGAATAGATTGGCCAGCACTACGCAGAAAGCAGTTGGAGCCAGGAAAACTACCACAAGCGGTATTTGTGGAGCTCGATGACACAAGTATAACAGGGAACCTACCTGGTATTGGAGTCTGGATCCAGCCTCGTGCTACAGAATTTGATGCTTTACGTGGTAAAGGCAAGATTGAGCGACGAATGTTTCCCTTAATTTTATGCTGGGCAGTGACGGTGCATAAACTACAGGTCACAACTTTAGACCCAGCAGTTGTAGATTTAAGTAGAAACTTATTTGCAAAAGGTCAAGCTTACGTTGCTTTGAGTAGAGTGAGGACTCTTTCCGGACTTGATATCAGTTTTCTTAACCCTAACAAATTGCTAAATCAACCACATGACATAAACTCATTTAAGAATTAATCCGGTTACGTAATATTTCTTAACTAAAAAGACATAAATAAAATAATAATTAAATAAACAATAAAACCACTTGCATGGATAACTACAATTAAAAATCAACTGAAAAGACTAAAACAAGATGAAAATTCAATGATAAAGCATTTAAAAAAAATAACAATGATAAATCCAGAAACATACATTGAAACAGTACCAAACCTATGTACAGACGACATCACATCAAGCTACTACAATCTGTCAGATTTCCTTATTAGATTTTCAACTTTATAGCATTAAGGCTCTATGTTGATTGGAAATATCTGACCGTTTGGGGTAGCTTGACCTGCTGTCATCCGTACCTACGTAATTAATGTACACTTAGAAATTTCAGCACAAAAGTCAGTCAGTTTCAATTTTTTTGCAAAATTATAAACAGAATTACATTCGGAGGCATGCACAAAGCGCGTATCTTGTACATATGAATGTATGTAATATTCTTTATTATCTTGTATCTCCAGAACCGGCTAACGGATTTTCACATTTGAGACATCGTTAGATTTGTCTTAGACGGTGACATTAAAAAAAAAAAAAATGGCGGATGTTTGACGCCATAATTATGAGGTAATTTTTATTAACCAAACTTATCGAATTGGTTTTAAAATGAAGGATTTAAAATACTCATTAGAAAATATGTATATAACGTGCACTTTTAATATTAAATGGAACGATGAAAAAAAAAATTAAACAATTTTTGTAAGTTTTCCAACATTAGAAACATAATTTGTTAAAACTAAAAAGATAGAAATAAAAAATATTATTTAAAAACAAAAAACCCGCCTGCATAAAACTCAACTGAAAAGGTAGAAACAAGTTGAACAATCGCAGTTGGGGGACTTCTTAGCTAGTTAAACAAGTATTCCATAGAACAGTCCCCCAATGCGATTGTTCAACTTGATTCTACCTTTTCAGTTCGTTAGAGTTTTATGCAGGCGGGTTTTTTGTTTTTAAATAATATTTTTTTTTTAGTTGGATAGACGTTTAGACTAGCATAGCCGCCTACTGCCCGGGTCTTTGTTTTACTTTTTTAATATCTAATTATAAACTAGTGCTTGAACCTTGCAACCTTGCCTATGGCAAGCAGTGGTCCAATCATTACTGGTAAAGCACGCTAGTTTATTAAGACATTATTCACTCAAAAAAACTGAGTGAATAGGAGGGAAGACGGCAGTTGAGCGGCGTGATGCAACGGTAAACCCAACAAACAACACGACCAACAATGCTGCGCCAGAGGGAGATTGATCTGAGGAGACCCTCCACGGCCAAACTCCCGACACAACAACATTTGGCGCATCGTACCCGGCACACATCGCAACACAACTACTCAGACACGTCTGCCGTAAGGCTTCACCAGACATCATGCCGGAACACGACGAATCGCTTGGCGGCAAGACTGTCTGATGGGTGGTAGCGTCTGCCGGTAGCCGATGTTATGGCCTACCATCGAGAAAGCCTTTTTTTTAATAATTATTAACTAGTGCTTGACTGTAATCCTGCCTGATGGTAAGCAGTGATGCAATTGTTGATGGTAAAGCGCACTAGTTTATTAAGCCTATTCACTTAAAAAAACTTACGAATAGGAAGGATGACGGTAGTTGAGCTAGGTGATGCAATGTTAAACCCAAGATCAACACGACCAATGATGCTGCGCCAGAGGGAGATTGATCTGGAGACTCGCCACGACCAAACTCCCGACGCAACAACATTTGGCGCATCGTACCCGGCGCACATCGCAACACAACTGCTCAGACCCGTCCTCCGTACGGCTTCACAAGACATCATGCCGGGAACACGAATCGCTTGGCGGCAAGACCTTGTCTGGTGGGTGGTAACTTTTTGAGCGATTATGCCCAAAAATATTAACATTGTTAAAAAATGATTTCAGTAAAAGTCATATTTAGCCCTACAGGTAAAGTGGATAGTGAACCAAGTCCCCAGTGAGTTAATAAAACATTTATTTACCAGTTTGTCGGCGTAATAGATTCACAGACATATTGGTACCAAGTTTCAGTTTCCTAGTGCTAATGGTCACTGAGATTCTCCGCGGACGGATGGACAGACAGACTTGGCGAATCTATAAGGGTTCCTAGTTGATTACGGAACCCTAAAAGAAAGGAAATTAATGAATTAATGAGGAATTTAATGGTTACTTTTCACTCATGCTTTTACCTTTTCTACGTTATTTGAAAGCCTGATACAAGTAAAAAACTTACATAATTCCAAACGGGTAAAGTAGGGCTATCTCGACGGAACGGTAGCAAAGTGTTGTTGTGGTGATACGTCGCAAAATATGTTCCACTTCCTATCCTGCCATCTGTGACCTACAACTAAACTTACAGTCAAAGAGATGTCTGTGCTGCCAACGACAGCGCCGTGGTAGTGGCGAAGCTAAAAAAGATCTAAGAAACATGCCACAAAGAAGATCCATGCTATCTTATCTGGGATTAAACCCTGTCCCGCGTCCTTACAAAGAAATGCTCGGCTGGTTTTATAAACGTGTCCTTTGTACTAACTTTGTAACGGTAACCCGTCCTTACATGATAGGCGAGCCGAGATGGGACATAAAAATATAAATATCTTAACTTAGAAGACCCTTATATTATATAACCGAGTGAACATCGACATACGATGGCTCACAGTATAGCGGTAAACGATTATGTTCATTAATCTTCGATCGTAATTAATTCGAAACAGAAAAATGGATTTATTTCTGTTCAGTGGTAATTACAGTATTTTTTTACCGAACTCCAAACTCTTGCAATAGCAACGTACACGGCTCCGTTCAATTGCACGCCCATAAGTTCAAGTCGACCAGAAAGCTTGCCTTTAAAATTTAAATACCTGAACTAGACAGATCCCAATAGGACATTACTGAATATTCTAATCAAGTACTTATACAAATCTTCTTCTTTGTACAGAATACCTCGGTCTTGGAGAACCACCACTGGCGCTCAGCCATGAGCTGCCTTGTCGAGAGTGGTATCCTGGACCAACTACCACGACTGCCCGGCCTACGCGAAACACTTGAGAACCAGATTGGATCTTTGATCCTTGCTACCGATATTACACGTCAACATGAGTATTTGTCCTTGTTCAAAGTAAGTACCTACTAGTTTCACCTTATAAGAGATTTCCGAAAATTACCTGTCAGTTTCAAAAAGATCTTTTCATAGTAAACACCAATCATAAATTTAGGTGTAGTTAATTTATTCTTCTTCAGCAACCTTTCTATACAAAATCCATGTAATCAATGTACATACGACAGCACATCAAGCTACTACAATCTGTCAGATTTCTTTATTAGATTTTCAAATTTATCTTTAAAACACCAAGGCTCAAGGTGGATTGGGAATATTTGGCAGTTTCGGGTAGCTTGACCTGCTGTCGTCCGTACAAGGACTGTCTTATATAATACTGACGTTCAAAACGCACTGATTCTCAGTCTAATTTGAATAAATGATTTTTTATTTGATTTTACGAGGCTTACAGTTGCCATTAAAGCACTTAAATTAAAAAGAAATAAAAATACACTTATAAATAAAATATGTAATGGAATGTTCTTAAACAAAACCAATTCATGAAAAAATACAATCAGGATACATACAAAATACCATTACTAGTTTCTTACTTAAAGAGTAATTGTGTTTGTCTAATAACATGGAATAGTAGTTTATGAAACTGTTACATAATGAGGGATATTATGCACGAGTGTGAGTTTAAAAAACGAAGCGAGTTTTTTAATAGTATCACACGAGTGTGTAATACCTAATTATGTACAGTTTCATACACTACTTTATCTAATCTCAGTGAGTCTAACGCCAACGCAACACAATTCCATATTCAGTTTCATAATTGTAATATACAAAATGTTAACACTTCTGCACCCTGTAACACCGCGCACGCGATAAAGCCCGCGCAGACACAGATAAAAAATGAAATAGTGCTGTCTATGGTTTGTAATTTATTATAACATTATTTTGTTATAGAAATAATGTTATAATTTAATTTTTTAATTTCCTTTCGATATACTATTGGTAAGGTACGTCAATATAAACTCCTTTTTAGTTTTATATTTTTGGTATGAGAGTAGATAAAATCAGATATTAACGAGAAAAGTGAATAATAACGGTACAGTATCTTAAGTATACATAAATCGCCATCGCCACACTACATTATACACGCGTTGATGCGAGTACGCACCTGACCTTTTTCAACGGCATAAACGATCAGTGTATGGATAAACGCATATATAAATAGAATGCTCTAAATTATGAGTATTGCTTGTATGCCCACATACATTCTGCGTGGAGTTGGAAAATGATATAATTAATTTATGTATATATATGTCATACAATCATATTATGTGCTATATTGGTGGCCGTTTATTAGTGGAGTCGAACAGAGTTTCACTAATGCAGCTACCAACAGGATAATGACTACACAATAGCCTCTGCTACTTTCGTTTTGACGGATCAAAAGCATTTATTGCGTACTAGCTTTCCGCCCGCCGCTTCATCATCATCAGCGTCTACTCGTCTACTGCTGGACATAGGCCTCTTCCATGGCACGCCAACAAGCTCGATCCTGAGCAGTTTTCCGCCCGCGGCTTCGCCCTCGTGTTATTCGGTTTTATCGAGTTTTGTGGATTTCCCTCGGTAATATCAAGTTTTCCGGGATAAAAAGTACCCTATTATTTAATCCAGACTTTACTTCTGCAAAATTTCAAAACAATCGGTTCATTAGTTACGGCGTGAAAGCGGAACCAACAAACTCACTTTTTTCACTTTTTTTTATAATAGTAAGGATACTTTTTTGAGCAGACAAAATTTTGACTATTCATTCAACTAATCATTCAGAATCATATGCCCTATAACTTTACTCCAAGGTTATAAAATCTCCCATGATTGACAAGCACCATTGAGTTTTGAAAAACATATAAAAGTATATTCCTGAAGAAAATCAATCAAAATTGGGATGTTAGTATGATTGCACCGTCTTTGTAACATAAAAAGTAAGGCTGTTACAAATGTGTCTTGTTAGACAGTAGGATATATTCCCTTTTAAGTTCCGTTCCAACACAACGGTTTGATTGGCAACTGCACTGTAATAAAACCTTTCGTATCATACTCTGTGTTTTTCGGAAATCTCAATTCATGTCAGTTTCCATTGTAAATAGTTAACAGCGTGGAGCAACTGCGTTCTGAAAATTTTTACTTAACTGATTTTTTGACTTCAAATGTATTTCGTTTTTCATTTCAACAGGAAGATGTATATAGTACACGATGCTCTTTGAATTGAGATCTTTTCGAAATTATTTTATTCACCGGTTTCGAAGATAGTGAAATTGTAATAAGTGCTTTTCTAAGAGAGTCTCGTTTCGATATCTCTAATGTATTTTCTACTGCGGTCCTTTTTTGATACTCACTGTTTTTAGCCTACGGCTTATTCGATGTTACAATGCCACAACATTTATCACGATTCTAGCATGGAATAAATAGTAATCACAACAAAAACCTATGAAATGAAGTCTTATTTTTTATAATATTCATAGGTAAATTGGAATCCAATTCCGAGTTAGCTGTGTCCATTTCAGATCCATTCTTGGTGCGCTTCGTTAAGTACTTGTGATTTATTATGCAAACTGCCTACTTATTTGACTATTTGTTATGATTGCCATAACATTTAGCTCCACTTTTGCACTTTGATGTCAGTTCAGTCTTGTAATCTAACGCCCATCTCTATCTTTTGTTTAGTACTGTCCATGTCAGGCATGTTAAGAAAAAAGCAAGGAAAATACGGTTACTGGAAAAAATTCACCTTTAAACAATAAAACACAACAAACAAAGGGAATCTTGATAAAACTTTTAAAAAGTTTGAACAGGTGCCATAAAAGCTAGTTGATTCTATTCAAATATAACAAGAGGAACCTTAAGTTTCTAGATATGTTGTATTGTATTATTGTTAATATGGAAAAATAAGATTTAGGAACTTTATATAAAACAAGATCTGTTTCCATATAAAAGTAAGAATTTTTCGTAAAGTTTTCTTTGTAACAATGTTAGGAGTTAAACACGGCCTAAAGGTTTCCTTTAGTCTTAAGTATAAACACCTACCTTACAAAAATTTCCTTAACGTAAAAGGAATGGAAACTTTTTTGTGTCAATTTTATATAAAAGCTCTAAGACCATTGTGAAAAGTGTGCATTGCGAAAATATATAAATTTAAAAAATGGGAACCGAATCCAGTTTTTTAAACAATATATGCTACTGTCACAGTATCTACTGTACAGTGTATTGTTTAACCATCTGGTCAGAGATGTCAGCATCAAGTGAAGGGTCCAATCCTGATCCTGATCTATGGCCGATGCCTGCCAGGACCGCGGGATATTCAACATAGATACTGTGACCCTAGGCCAGGTAACTAGAAGAAAAGACACGAGTGGATTTGGGTCAGTAATAGTCTGACACGCTCCGCTCAGAGCAAAATAAGTCTTTTCACCATTTGCCAACCAAAAAAAGAGGCGAATGAGAACTTTGAAAACAATATCACCATAGTAACATTTTGCAAGCTCCTATAGCTTGCAAAGAGAACAGTATTAATTTAAATAAATTTAAACTCTGGTAACAAAATGAGATATTGTTAAAATCACAAAAACTAAAACTGGTACAGACGACAGCACATCAAGCTACTGCAATCTGTCCGATTTCTTGATATTTATTAGATTTTCAACTTTATCTCCAACACATTAAGGCTCAATGTTGTTTGGGAATATTTGTCATTTTCGGGTAGCTTGACCTGCCGTCGTCCATACTAAAATATATATGTAAACTTACAAAGTAATAACTATCACATTTTTTTTAAATAAAACAGAGTAATGTATGTTCTTATTGTGTGAAAATGTTGCTGTATTGTTCCAATCGAAGTACCAAAAACACCTTTTAACCCTCTACTAGGAAGAACAACACGAACAAGGTTCTAACAAAAAACTGTCAGTCATGGGGACTGTCGATAAAGGTGAAACAGCCTTTGTGTTTATTTCTGCTGCTAACCAAGCGCAACACTCCATATCTACACTCACCGTAAACATGCACGGTACTGACGCGATCCTATAAGCTCTTCCCCTATCAAAAATCGCTCAACACGCCTAAAGAGGTATTCATTTCAAAAATCATACATCCGCCTAGCTTTTCGTTTTTATAGTAACACGAGTAAAAGTTTCATCGGTACTGCTCTAAAACGATGAAGGAAAACATTATGACAATACTGGCATGTCCTAAAATCGTAAAATCAAAGAGATCCGCCATCCCTTATCGAGCCCGCGTGGTGGATTAGGGCCCAATCTCTTACACAGGGAGAAGACCTAAATCCCTTTGCCCGTGAGCACATTATGTAAACATTGTAAAAAATCAAAATCAAAGCATTTATTTCAAATAAAGCAGTTACAGGCACTTTTGAATTGTCAGAAGGTCGGTCAGTCAATAACATGAAGCTAGTCGCCCATTCCAAAGAGTACCTACCTATGGAGAACCTACCTCCTTTGGTTACCTATGGAGAAGAACGGGCAAGAAACTCCATGGACACTCTTTTAAATTTACAAGCTATTGTTACAAATATTTGATTACATCATTCATGTTCAAATCAACCGTGTGAGAACGATGCAGAAATATATTGTACGCTGAGAGCGTCCATTTTGCAAAACACACAAAAATCAATTCAGAAATTAAAATACGCCGTGGCAGCTAAGAGATGACCAGTCCCCTCTGACGGCGTCCGTTCACGAACATGACGTATGGATCAGCATCATTCAGCTCAGCCATATTGAAGGGAACCTAAGGACCCAACACACACGCCACCACCAGCGAGACATTTGAGTGAGCATGACATATGTACTCTCAACAGCCAGAGCACAATCAAGATAACACAAAAAATCACAGTCAAATAATACTAAAGTAGGTACATAAGTTATATTTCCAGAGAAATAAAGCTCTGTAAATATTTTACTATTGAAAATAGCGCATGTTCAGCGAATGCAGAATCGGAATACCTACATGCGGATTATTAAAGAGGAGCTCAAATCTGACTGTACATGCGAGCAACAAATATTCAATATATTTCAGTTCATTCTTTCCCGGTGTGGTATTTCATATTGTAAATCCCAACGTTCGTATTCCACGTACAAAAAGCAAGGAAATACGAAATAAAAACAGTATTGCCTGTCAATGGATTTCAGAATAAAGGCAAGGTAAGGTCTTTACCTGACTTGGACAAAATGAAATATCCATCAATTCTGTTGAACCAAGCGGACAAAGCATTGTACGGGGCTTTGTGAACTAACTCAACCATCATTCTGCCTTAGCAAGTAAATATATGATAATTTATTCTCCATAAATGAACACATTAGTTCATCTATTTAGTTAGGTACTGTATGATGAATTACACAACAGGCTTACTCTGATGCGGATTATATTCGTGCGCTAATAGCATAGGATTAGCATGCGGTATACCAATCCTTTCGTCTATTGCAGAATTAGGTATGTAGCTGAAGCCGTACTGATAACACTACAGTTAGATACATAATGCTGTTAATCCGGGCAGCAATTCAGACAGAGTTCACAAAATTCCACAGTCTATTAATTTCAACGGATTTTTTTCTTTGTTCGTTTTCTCTTGGAAAATTCAATCTTACTACGCAAATTGTACTGTGTTAAGTATGGGTTGGCGTCGATTGACAGGTTTATTTTGTTCGCTAAAACCACATACACAACACTGTTAATACTAAAGAAAATAAATTATTCAGCTTATTTAACACCCAGAACTTTTTGGTTATAATACGTTTATGTCCTTTAGCTAAATATTTGCCTTAGACACGCTATGAAGAAGTCTCTGTTGACATTTCATTAAATTTCCAAAGAATGACAGTTGTGATTTGATTAAACGGACAATTTAAGTTGGTAGTCAATTACCTAAATAACTAATTGCCTTAACTGTACAAGCCAATTAGTGTAAGTGTTATATGATTTTCTCTAAGAATCGCCACAAATTGCTAAATTATTGTTACCTACATTAATTACTTGCTGGCTGGTTTACCACGTAGGGGTGCCAGCTTCTGGCGAATGTTTACTTGATCACAGCAAATTTATTAATTGTCTGCTGGTTGACAAGGGCTGGGGCTTAGGCCCTTGGCATTTAATTAAGTGGCCTGACAAATCATTCAGATATAATGTCTGTTATAAGCACTGCCGGTAAATCATCATTTGGAAACTGAAAATGTTAAACTATAACGCAACAAGTGAAACAGTTTTCATACATATATAACAGTTTTACTACCCAAATTGACGGCTAACCTTGAGGATTGAAGAGACACAGGAAGAAGATGAATAACAGTTTTTAACATTTTTTTTTTAAATAAATGACAGATTATTGCCATAGCCTGGGTATAAGTTTGCTTTATGTAACATGATGATAAGTATTTTATAATTTAAACCTGTTGTTGTTGATGTTTATCCATTTTAAGGCATGTTTTTTCAAGATCCGTTCGAGACTCGGTCTCCCAAAAACCGGCCTCAAGGTCTTCCACGACCATAGCGATTGCTATACCTACGTATAAACAAATTGTTATAAGTAAACGGTATTAACTGCGTCGTCCACAAATACGACTTTGTAGATGCAACTCTCTCTTTAATTATATATTTAAGAAGACTAAATAGCAGCCCGCAGTTTCACCAGCTTGAGTGATCAACATACATGATATAATCAGCCTATAATGTTCCCACTCCTGGGACGCAGCCCACCTCTCGATAAGAGGGAGTGGGCTGTATTCTACCACGCGGGCCCAGTACGGATTGGTAGATGTCACGTATCTTCGAAGTTTTTTTTTTTCTTCTAGGACGTGCCTCTTTCCTCGTGATGTTTTCCTACATCGTTTTGAGAGCAATGGTCATGTAATAAAGTAAAGCTCCTGATGGGTTTCGAACATACGACCTACAACATGTAAGTCGCGGCCGATACTACTAGGCCACCGCTGCTTTCGAGTGGTCAATGCTGTGAGTTCATATGAAGTGTTATTTTGATGTATAAGCTATATTATTCTGAAGAATATTGGAAAGATTCAAGAAAAGCCGTTCATTGTTCTATAGTTTTTGCGTGTAAGACTCACAAACATGCAGCCAACCCCACACACTTATATACTTGCTAGTTTATAATACTAACTGAGCCTCGCGGTTTCACCCGCATGAGTTTCGATCCCATAGAAATATCGTCATAAAAGTATCCTAGACTTTTATCCCAATGTTCCCACTGAATCTACCACTCATGTAGGTACACAAATATACAGTATGTTAACTAACAGAGGGCGTTCCCGTTAACCCGAAATAGTATAGCATACATACATGCTAAAAAAAATATTTCCATTCGAAATCAAAATGTTTTAAAATTTTTTCAATATGAAAATATTCAATAAAATTTTTAAATTGACATGTAAAAGAAACACACTGTACACGCGAACATGAAAGACGGCAACGTCGCAATTTATTTATGAATGACGAGCCGCGTATGCGGCGGCGATCTAAGATCTAATTGATTGATGTGTGTTGGTTGATGTGTGTTGGGCAATGCAACGTTAGGTAGATACTATTCCGCGCTACTATTTTGATTTAAAACAGGGGTTTCAAATTTATTTTCAATTATAATTTCTTTTTATTCGGATTATTTTATGCTTATTTTTCTATGCTGATATTTTTATTTTAATCTATTAATGATATACAACGTGTAACATAAAGGGTATATACATAACAAAGTCATGGCATCTTTATATGATATCAAACGATATTGGAAGGGTTTTTTAATCCTATCTCTTTATGTTAGGAAGTTATGAGGAAAAACACCGCCTGTGATAGGCTACTATCATACTAGTCGCACAGAGATATTGAAGGCATTTATCGGATTTTGGCAAGTAACGTGACGGGTAACGAGTAGTTATTAACGTATGTAGTGTGCTGCCACGTTTTTATGATTTGATTTTAAGAAACACACGAAACCGAAAATTTAGTACCAATTTTTTGAGTATTTTATTTTGAGTTGAAACCCTTCCGATATCGTTTGATATCATCTAAAGATGCCATGCCCTTGGTATGTATATACCCTTTTTGTTACACGTTGTATATTAACGAGTTTAAGGAAACGCCCTCTGTTATTTAACATACTGTATAGAATACTGTAGGTTAATCCCGGTTATAATCCACCGGTGTTTCAATTATCATGCAGATCTATTTAGTAGTTTTTGGGTGAAAAAGTAATAAACATCAATACATACTCATAAACTTTCGCATTTATAATATTAGCAGTTTTGGTAGTGGCGCAGTGCAAATATTTGTATGCATGAATATGAATATTTGCACTGGTCTGGTCGTGCCTCGGAAAGCACGTTAAGGCGTTCGTCCCGGTTGCCTTACGAACATTTAGTGGCAGTCGTTACGGGGTGTTGGAGCCCTCAAAAGTTCAACAATTGGTCTAACTGCAATGCTTCGATATCGCCTTCGGGTCGTGGAAGTCAGATGGCAGTCGCTTCACGGAAAATATCGAAGTTTAGCCAAAATCAGCGGTTAGACTGGGAAAGCGGACCCCAGACTCCAAAGCTGAAAAAGCTTCGGATACGACTGGGATTAACGCTGAGATGATGATGAGTAGTTTTGGTAGTGGATTTGTAGTATATTACACAACATAACCGACTCAAACAGATCTAAATGCCACAAACTTACACATTCTCATAATATTAGTATAATTTTCCATTGTCCAGAGCAAACCTTCCGTAGCCTAACTTAGCCTGTCCAGCTGTCCGTCTAATAGCAATTTCACCGCTCCCTTATTAGGTTGTTTGTAGTGCCTCAGGGCAATACTGTTGAATTAGCAAAGGCGTGCTACATGCACCAATCAAGCTGTAAGCTTGCTCATACAACTTGTCTGGAACATATTAAGCTATTTCTACATACTCTTAGTTATTAAACTAAACTCTATACATAATAATAAAGAATATGTTTGTAATGTCTTGGGTTTAACATTGCATCACCTTGCTCAACTGCCGTCATCCTTCCTATTTCTAAGTTTTTTTAATTGAATAGGCTTAATAAACTAGTGCGCTTTACCATCAACGACTGTATCACTGCTTACCATCAGGCGGGATTGCAGTCAAGCACTAGTTTATAATTATTAAAAAAAAAACCAATGTTATGTTATATTATTTGAAAGTATACTAAAAAAACTGTCTCTATTTCGGCTGCTTTCCAAAACAGCTGGACTGATTTTCATTTGCGACTTTTATAAGGGATAGCAAATGCTCAAAAATTTTAAGACAGCCGCCTTACTACATTTTCTTCTAACAACAACGGTCTTAAAAGTTCACCTGTATAGCTGTATAACAAAGATGTTGGTCCGTATCGACCTAATTTCATAGCAAATATAAGAGGGAATTTATAAAAGCTTTAAAATAATACTTAGGTACATGTTTTATAAAAGACGAAAGTAACTGGTACACGTAGTTAATTCTTGAATATATGAACACAAAAGCTCTTTTAAAAGAGCTTTTATGTGTTCTCAATGCCTTACTTTATTCCGAAAACTTACATTTACGAGTAAATGATCACAGAATGGGAGAACACAATACCTACAGAGTTCTTAAAAATATGAAATCGGAGGTCTTACAAGTTATCACTGATATAATCGATTGTGGTGCTTCGTCTTCATTGTCTTGGTAGTAGTAACCAAATTACAAGTATTATTCACTGTTATCTACACTGATGGTTAAATTGTTCTGTGTAGATAGTACACAAAATACTCACGCCTTATTATTACAAAATAAGGGTTGAGTATCCTTCATCTATCTTTTCGCGGTGACATTTTATCGAATCGATCGGCTGTTGTTGGACTTATCATATTATTTATGCAACTCGCTACCTGAGGTTTCCCTAGTAAATTGCCAATTTGACATTTTGATAGGCATAGATACAATCAAAGATTGTAATCACTTGTGATTGTGTACTGATTGTACCTGTGCAGTTACACGGCTTGTTTTGAACGCAGAAACATTTTCGATCCCATGGTTTCATACGTAATTAACGCCATCATCGGAGTCATGCCATTTAAAGAATATATTTTAATTTACTTCTCTGATCGTTTTAGCCTTGATGCCATTAACGAAATTAAGTTTTTTTTTTATAAATTATAAACTAGCGCTTGACCGCAATCCCGCCTGATGGTAAGCAGTAATGCAATCGTTGATGGTAAAGCGCACTAGTTTATTAAGAGCCTATTCACTCTAGCCTTGAAGACACTCAAATTGTAGTCCGACGGAAACACCGCCTCTGGCAAATTGTTCCAGTCCCTCGATATACGCGGTATAAAAGAGGAGGCGAAACGCTTCGTCCGGATCGTAGTGGTGTTAACAACGTAATGGTGGAAACTCACCGACGACGGATCGTCCGACGGTGTGACAGAAATGGGGGGAATTAAATCATGCAATTCCCTCGCACAATCATCAAAAAGCAAAATATAGGACACCGACTCAAACCTAGAGCACAGGCGTGTAGGCCTGTGCTCTATCTAGGCTTTGGAGACCGTTCGAGTTAAATCAGGGTCGCCAATCAGCCTCTTCGCACTCCTCTCCATCTTCATTTTGATTTCTTATAGTCTCATAAATAAACATACCTAGCGTTTCACATAGATAGCTTCCTAAATTAGCATATTTCATGCATTAGCCTATAACTAAAATTTGTTTATTTTTAAGTAACAAGATTCAAACAAACAGATGCATAAAAGGAAAAAAGAGACAACAAGATAAAAATCTCAGACAAAAAACGATCACTGGTTGGTTTATTGTCTGTGCAGGCAGAGACTACGTACTCTGCGCGCCAGTGATGCGCACTGCTTACGCATCGTCGCATAAAAGCTATCAATGGACGCCGTTCTCGTAAATTCACGCTGCAGTGGCGGGGCGGCCACAACACCGCCGTAAACGCGTTATCGAACTGGACGCGGAGGGCTGCATGCCGCACGAGTATGCTTTTCCTACAGGCTGCACACGTGTAGAGAGAGGGATTTATAGTCCTAAGAGCATAATTTTTACCTCCCTCGGACAACATATTAACCAATAGGTAATATAAATCCATACTAATATTATAAATGCGAAAGTATCTCTGTCTGTCTGGCTTTCACGCCAAAACTACTGAACAAATTGTAATGAAATTTGGTACACAGATAGTCTAGAGTCTGAGAAAGGACATCGGCTATAAAACATCTCGCTATGCCGAATAGGAGCAGAGCAGTAACAAAAAATGTTGCGAAAACGGGAACAAACGCGGACTTACTATCAGCTGTAGAAGTCCATTCCCACCTTAAAGACTACTGTCGCCTGCGCTAAACCGGCCACGCACACTACCGCATTATTTTTTTATCGCAGTCTCCGTCTTTCTTTAAAGTAATGCAAAATTTCGTTACTTCATTTGAAGTTAAGTTAGCGGCCGCACTTAACAATGGTGCTATCATAAGCGAGCGATTGTGGGTTCGATCCTTAATAAAGGCAAATCTTTTTGTTGTTTCATATAATTTAAAATTATGATAATTGATTTGTATTTTAAAATAAAAATGTTTGCAAATAATATTTAAACGAATAGGAAAATTTATTGAATATTTATCCCAAAAAAGGTTTTTATTATATGTTTTAGTTTACTATAGAAGTAATATAATAAAAAAATATATAAAAATAAAACAATAAGCATATTATAATGCAATATACTATAAAGTTATATATTATTCGGTATAGATATACTTATACTAACAAATGAAACAAACGTTGAAACGGCAGCATTGTAATATTTTATATAAAAGTAATCCTTGACAAACTTATGATATTGTTATGGTAAAAAATACAAAAAACATTTTTGGTTGTTAGATATGAAAATTATAATATTATACATATATTATGATTAAAGAGGTTATAGCTTAATTATTCATTTTCTTAAAGAAAAGAGGATTGAAGCTTAACCTGAATATTATTGCAATCATAAAATAATCTATACTAAAACACAAAATAGTGCTTATTACATTTACAATTTTTTTGCGTGTATAGCATGGTACTAGTGCTGTCATCCTGCAGTGACTTTTTTCGGAGTTTGATGGCATGAGATTATAATCTTCAAGCGCTTTCTTAGTTCAAAAGTAAACAAACTTATTTCTTATCGAATTCCGAAATTATTGTTTTTATAATTTACCAACAGTAATTTCTATTGAAATTGCAAAAGGCGACATCTGTTAGCCATTAAGCCAACCGAACATATTACTGTCACTTAGCTAAATTACTTTAGAGATGGTTTAGAGTCCGTTATTAAGATATATAATGATATACATATATTTAAAACACTCTGTAGGACACTTCTGCACTGTGATTGTTATAGTTTTATTTTTTTTTTGTTTAGCTCGATAAGACTCCACCAGTCGCGCCAGTTTATTTTGAAACCGCAAATGCAACCTCCCTGCTTCGCAAGATTTAAAAGTTTATTCAACGGTAAATATTGTCGTTTCGTTTCACTAGTCTCGACAGCTACCTTCGTCCTCCAACCTCTTGACCTTGACCTCCAACGGCTTACAGTATTTCTCTAAAACAATAACAATTTTATTACAGACTTGCAACAAGCGATTAGTTTGCACTTTAACACAAATAATAATAAAAACAACTTACACAAAAGCCGGTTTCATATGATATTTGAGATATATTGCTGCATATCCCTGCATATTGATTAAAAAAGTAAAACTAATAACACAAACTGGTAACTATATGTTCACCAACTAACAACAGCTAAGTAATATTATTTGAGTTATTGTAGCTAATAATAGTTATTGTAGGTAGCGGAATATTTTTTGTGAAGGAGTGATTCAGGTTCTTTCAAGTCTACCGTCATCTTTTTATAATGACTCTAATGTAGAAAAAATCTTAAAAGAAAGTATCATCTTTAAGTTGCGGATCGGTATTTTTAGATATTCTTGTTGTCAGCATTCATAACTCACCAATAAACATTTAAAAAATATTTTGTAAGTTATTAGATTTGAACTCGAACCACCTTGAACGCCTATCAAGGCGAAAACCGTTTAGGCCACTGAAACGTTTACTGTGGACGTTGAAATTAGTAAGTAGTACCTAACAATCATAAGCGGGCAGCAAGTTGTCAAAGTGTATGAGTGTGTATCAAACTTTATTATAGAAGAAGGTCGTAACTACAACTAGTATTGCTTGGCCATAGTTTTGTGAGATTGCAACTCGACTTTTGGTCTTGACTGTACATATTGCTCCCATAATTTTAACAGGTGCTTATTTTATATCAACTGAGCTCTTTCGGTTCGAAGCTTACTCGGGTGAAACCGCGGGGCACAGCTAGTAATACATAAACCTCTTTGAGAGTGTGCTTATGAGACAACTCACACTTATTCAACTCTATTCAGCTTTTGTTCATAGAAATCAACTATTTTGAATGGTGTGCGGTCGCGGCCGAATAAGTGTGAGTAGTCTCTAATCCAACGTGGCCTAAAGCCCAATGCGGGTGGATATCACCTCTTCAAGTTTTTGATTCTAGGACATGTCGTTGTCGTATGTCGAACCATTTTCAGGGCTAATTAATGGCAGGGATAATTTAAATAGGTATACAATATAAAATCTTGCCTCGCTTCGAACTCACGACCTACAACTCTTAAGTCAGAGCCACACACTTCACCTTCGGTACGGACCACAGGCTCCCAAACTATATAGTTTGTGAACAATAACTATTTTGCTGGGTCTACATCAAACATCAAAAGCTGTCACTTCTACACTGGGAAATTCGCCTACGCTGTGTTTGACACGACAACAGCTTTACTCGAGACTTCCAACAAAAAGCTTAAAGGAAAAAATATTTTTATTTACATTCATATAAATAACTTATTATTTTATTTTAGTTCGTTACATATTAATTAATAATCTATGACTGAATAAAAAATATTCAGATGACACTTCATTTAATTAGAAATTTACAATCATTTGTGGTTGCTAATTTCGCCCACGTGGATGTCGGAAACTATCCCGCGGGTACGTACTCCCGGGACAAAAGTCTATGTTATATCTTTGCTTAAAACATCACCTATCTACTAGTGAAAACACAATCGGTAAAGCAGTTGCTGAGAATAGCCGAAACACACAGATAATTAATCAATCAATAAGTTCGTGGTCTACATTTTGTTTTCCCTAATAAATAAAAAAGAATAATTCTATTTTATTTAATAAATAGAATATAAAAAATAATAAATAAAAATTAATTTTTATTTATTAAGGAAAACAAACAGTGACAAATGTGTCCATACAATGTACCTAATGAGGTACATTGTATGGGAAGGAATACAAAAGGATACGGACAAATGTGTAACCACCAACATCTAAAATATAATAATATTTACAAATCGTGTTATATAAACTACAAACTATAACAATTCAAACTAAGTAAACATTTCTTGTGTTAAATTGTATAATTTATTATTAACTAAGAATTGTTGAGTTTCATTTCCCCTTCAAAATCTTCAAGTCCTAAATCGGGTACCGTGTAATCTCTATTAGAAAACTGTTAGTCGTAGCTAGACTTGTTCGACCACTCAAAGAATTATCAGGTACCTAGCAATTATGACGTGTTTTCTATTGGCAACACGCCTTTAGCGGCGCACGCGCTGTACCTGTTGATGTTATAATAGCTAAGATTTACTCGTAGAAATCTCATCTGATTTTCCTTTGAACGATTAAACAATGATTGAAGTTGTTTGCGAAGACTCGTTTACCTAACACTTTGTATAAAATGAATTCCTAAGATCGACAAGGTACAGTACAGTTTCAGTAGAACAATCGAAAATAACACAAATGAAGTGAAAACCCGGTTTTGCTAACCGTGTCAAGTGTCACTCACACAGGTAGTGTTCACGCTTTTCTATACTCTGTCTCATATCCGCCTCTTATCATCATCAATAGAATGTAGGTCGTTGACCCAAGCGACCGGCACAGAGACCCTGTATACATAATCCTAATCTGATCTCAAGAAGCTGTGTGCGTGTTTGTTTGCTCGATCTCAATCTGCGGGTAATTCTCCTGCTAATCTATTTAAGATAGACGCCACTGGGTCATTCAGGCCTACCATTACGCGTTTTGTATGAAATTCCTCACCGAACAACCGAATTCTATGCCACAAACGTATTCATAGTGGGAGTATTTTTAGTTTTCTCCATAAAAATGACGTCATTCGTTTGTCTTCGCGCTTCTACGGACTAGCGGGTTGTGTTTGGATTCAATGATTATGACTGCACGGTCGGCGCAGTGGTTAGCTATTGACTGCTGCGCTGCGTGTCACGGGTTCGATCTAATATTTGTATGACCTACAAGTATTTGTTCCGGGTCTACAAGTCGTTGTGTATGTGAGTTAGTATGTTTGTAAACGTACCCATGATAGAGGAGAATTTCTAGTGTGGGACGAAGATTCTTTAAAAAAAAAAAATTAAACAAAAATGACAATATGCAAGGGACTTGACCTACGTATTCGTGCACTTAGATCGTGCATAAGATACTATTGCGATTAGGGACCTAGATGGACCGACGCCCTTAAAAAAGTGGCTGAAATCACAGAACAGATAAAAGGCTGAAATAGCCTGGAAGCGGAAGGCGGAGAACAGTGTGCTGGCACAACCTGTAAGTTTATAACCAGCATTCCACTGAGAAGACTGACTTGATAATATCACATAATTTATTCTAATAGGGTAGGCGAATTATATTTAAAGAATGATATTATTTATTGTGAGAACTCTTCACGCCTATTGTTGCCAATTATTATTGCTCAATTGTTATGCCCATTACTGACTTTTTTTGCCCTAATGCTAGCTACATTAAGGTAAATAAAAATAATGCTTTAAGTTATTAATATAATAATAAATTCATTTAATTAAGCTAAATGACATCCATTGTCAAACATTTATTCTTAGAAATCGTATGAATGTCACATAAATTAAATAAAAACACAAATAAATCAAAACAAGATCTAATTAAATGAAAAAATAAATAAGCTTCTAGACTGAAGAGACGTAGACAGCACTCGACAAGAAATAGAAAACAACAGTAATGCACGAAAAGTGTTTTCTGTATGGCCCTTAAAATTTCCAATAAACTTCCAAGTAGTTGGAAGGAGCTTAATGTCCGTCTATCAAAGAATTAATTATACGATACTCGTTGAAAGGAAAGCATCTTATTACTTTATTCTAGAATTTCTTAGAGATAACATTTAATATCATGTAACCAATATTATCAATGTCATCATCATCTCAGCGTTAATCCCAGTCTAGCTGCTGATTTTGGCTAAACTTCGATATTTTCCGTGAGCGACTGCCGTCTGACCTCCACAACCTGAAGGCGATATCGAAGCATTGCAGTTAGACCAATTGTTGGACTTTTGAGGGCTCCGACAACCCGTAACGACTGCCACTACATGTTCGTATAGCAACCGGGACCAACGGCTTAACGTGCTTTCCGAGGCATGACCAGACCAGTGCAAATATTCATATTCATGCATACAAATGTTTGCACAGCGCGGGGATTGAACTCGCGCCTCATTGCGCAGCGGTCACGTTCGCTACCGCTACGCTATGGAAGTTGTCCACCAATATTATCAATGTATCTTGACATAATCCTAAACCAAAATATTAATGCTATGACTATTAACTTAATTGACATTTCGTAATTTTAACTTCGCTTGTATTATTTTTTTTTTTTTGCTTAATTAAATTTTGTTTAAATTTATTTTATTTACTGAAATTTAAATATTTATATGCCATCTAATATCTATGATAATGTGCATGCTCTGAAACTCATGTTTCCGTAAATAAAGAATCTTGAATAATCATTCCCCTTACTCTCAAGTCGGCAAAAAGGCGAAAAATGTACATCAAACGTTGCCGAGAAACTAGACGCAAAAGCACACAATTAAATTCCTGCAGCATTTAAAAATGTACAAAGCTTCTCTCTGCTTAAGAATGTACTTCAACATTTTATATAATTCTTTCTCAAATTAAACTGCCAAGCGGTGTGGATTTAATATTTCATTAAAATGAATATTATTTTCTAGTGAACCGTGCAGGTGGGGGTAGGGGTTATATTTATTTGCAACAATTTCTAAAAGCTTTTTCAACGTTCACAATGGAAAAAAAAGAACTTCAAAATGTTCTGCGATGTTGTATTAACAAGTGTTTTCATAAAATAACCAATACAATTTTGTCTGCCGTGCACCGGCTCTCGTGTATTATTCTTTTTCTATTTCTCTCCTGTCTTGTTAGTGCTGGTTTGCTACCAGTTAAACTAAATCGAAGCCATGTTACTAACATGATAGTATTTTCTTAGTCTTTTGCGACAACTGATTCATAAACATAAGGGCTTGTTGTTATCTGTCTTCGAACACGAGAGGTCTCAACTATTCTCGAGCTTACACATACGTAAGGCGTAAACAGCTTTAAGTGATGTTCACATTGTGGATGTACCAAATGCATTATAGAGTGCTATGAATAGCAATAGCAATTCTAGTAAGTACTATCAGTAGACTGAATCGGTGATTACTATTAGCTATGTAGCTGGGATTATGTACGGAGTATCTGCCGACGTGGTTGTCCAATATCTTTAGCACACACATAAGGTTATTGTATGTAATGCGTGCGCATACATAAAAATACTCGTGTTCCATGGACAAAAACTAAACAGTAAATCCGTGCGTTTAAATAGAATACGTCACCTAAATCAAAGTAATTTATTTAGCGATCGTTACTCTTTCAACAACAAACGTTTTCTTTATCGGTAATGTTTTTTTGTTTTGTTCTCATTAAAATGAATATAATTATAAGAAGTAATATAATAACGGGTACAGCACACAACATGCTCTGATGTGAGTTTACGATTATGTTATAACACTATGAGCATTGTTTTTGCCGGGTCACATACCTACACAAATAATATTTATCTTTTTATTTTTTAATTTTACATTGTGCTCACATGATAGAAGCAACATAAATATGTAACGAAGAAATGTAACCCATATATTATGATTTTAAGAGTGTCCATGGAGTTTCTTGCACGTTCTTCTCCATAGAGATCTACGCTTTGGAACGTGCAATTTAGCTTCACTTTTCTTGGACTGACCGACATTGACTATTCAAAAGTACCAAGTGATGGTTAATTTGAAATAAACAATTTTGATTTGATTTGATATCATGCAAAAAGGACACCATCAAATTCGAATTATAAAAGTGAAGTCGTTGTGTCATATCCCTTTGTAGCATGTAGTATAATTCCGACGTACAACTTACATATTTCGGGAAACTCTGAAGTGTAGGTACATCTGAAAGGCAGTGAGGGATCCTAACAACTTTGTTACTGATACGACGCGTGGTCGGAGGACGACTGTAGTTAGTACTTACTCCTGTTCTGGTTTATTGCCTTTGTTAGTCTTCCTCGTGTAAAAGTTGGTGGGTTTAACTAATTGGTTAGGTACATACAATTGAACAAAATGTTTAGACATGAGACGAACACTTTCTAAATTTGGCATTTGTACCTTAATTTCGTAACACAGTATCATTTTTAATCTGAATCATCAATTACTTCGTATGTTCGAAAAGTATTTTTTTTTAATACCTATTTAAAAACTAGCGCTTGACTGCAATCCCGCCTGGTGGTGAGCAGTGATGCAATCGTTGATGGTAAAGCGCGCTAGTTTATTAAGACCATTGACTTAAAAAACCTTAGTGGATAGGAAAGAAGACGGCAGTTGAGCGAGGTGGTGCAATGTTAAACCCAACAACACGACCAACGATGCTGCGTCAGAGGGAGATTGATCTGGAGACCCTCCACAACCAAACTCCCGACACAACAACATTTGACGCATCGTACCCGGCACACATCGC
Source organism: Sesamia nonagrioides (assembly GCA_017933935.1). NCBI lineage: Eukaryota > Metazoa > Arthropoda > Insecta > Lepidoptera > Noctuidae > Sesamia > Sesamia nonagrioides. Next base: position 265,753 of record JADWQK010001096.1, read on the forward strand.
AACACAACTGGTCAGACCCGTCCTCCGTACGGCTTCACCAGACATCATGCCGGTACACGACGAATTGCTTGGCGGCAAGACTTTGTCTGGTGGGTGGTAACTTCTGCCGGCAGCCGATGTTATGGCCTACCACCGAGTAGGCCTTACCAATCTGCTCAACAACGTAAAAAACGCAATTAATGTTGTTTTACTGCCAAAATTAAAGCCATTACTACTTTTAAAATGTGTTGCGCAATTATCCTGCTGCTCCATTAAGCTGACATAATTTAAAATAAATGAATGTGCATCATTATCGTCTATAGAGTCGATTTCCACTCGCCACAAATTATAATTTCGTGCACGAAATCTCTTTGATCACTATTAATGCTAATTATGACGGGCGATGGCCGGACATACATACGTCTACCTAAAAGCATAGGTATACAACGAATTTTATTCGTATACAACAAATCACACACACCGGTATGACCCGAAAATGGATACTAATTACAACATTACCGAAATTCAATATTGAAAAATTAAATAAGTTCAATGTTGTGATGAATCGTCAGTTAAATTAATATTATAATTGTTGCTTAAGCTTCTTACAGGTCTCTTGAGTACCCACGTATTTCATCAAATGAAGCCGTGATTTTACCTATCTATTTATTTTTGTAATGCTCTCGTTCTTCTGCCACGCACTTTTATATTTATTTATCACTAGCTGTGTCCCGCGGTTTCGCCCGCGAAAGCCGCGAACCGAAAGAGATAAGTTGATATTTAATAAGCGCCTGTTAAAATAATGGGAGCAATATGCACGTCAGCGTTTGCTCCCGATGTCGCAACATTATTTGTTACTGCTCTGGTCCTATTGGTCATAGCAGGATTTTTTATAGCCTATATCCTTTCTCAGGCTCTAGACTATCTGTGTACCAAATTTCATTACAATCGGTTTAGTAATTTTAGCGTGAAAGCCGGACAGACAGACAGAGATACTTTCACATTTATAATATTAGTATGGATTTATTTAATTCCTAATGAAAATTGTACAAATTTCTGCAACGGTATTATTGATTGATATTACTCATTGCATATGAGTTCCTCACATTAGGTACTCGACGCTGCGCCATCATCATGTAAGGCCATGAAGTTTGTACTCGTCTATAGATCACAGCTAATATCGGTTTTTGGTCTAACCCCGTGTTCTAATATAAGCGAACGCCGCGGTAGTATCTACGCGGTTATCGCAATCATTTGTTATTAAATTGGTCGAAGACCTGGTGGCCCCTCATGGTGCGGCGAAGTGTTCCACTTGAATACGCAAAACGGATCAAAATGAATCCATCGATCACATACTCGTAAGACTATCACTTATATTAGAACACGTCTTTTACTAATTTGTCAATCTCATTCATCATTCTCCTGCTCTTAGTCAATTTATTTGCGGTCGGCGCAACATGCCTTTTTCTTTCATACTTATCATTCACTCATTCCATCCATCGTTTCTTTGCTCTTCTCCATATACAACGTGTAACATAAAGGGTATATACATAACAAAGGCATGGCATCTTTACATGATATCAAACGATATTGGAAGGGTTTTTTAATCCTATCTCTTTATGTTAGGAAGTTATGAGGAAAAACACTGCCTGTGATAGGCTACTATCATACTAGTCGCACAGAGATATTGAAGACATTTATCGGATTTTGGCAAGTAACGTGACGGGTAACGAGTAGTTATTAACGTATGTAGTGTGCTGCCACGTTTGTTATGATTTTATTTTAAGAAACACACGAAACTGAAAATTTGGTATCAATGTTTTGAGTAAAATACTCAAAACATTGATACCAAATTTTGAGTTGAAACCTTTCCGATATCGTTTGATATCATCTAAAGATGCCATGCCCTTGGTATGTATATACCCTTTTTGTTACACGTTGTATAACCATCAACGTTCATACTCCAAATACTCATCGCGACATTTTCCTCAATTCTCCAGAACACATGATACGGTTACCGATGCCATTCCCAGACTTCCTCTTACATAATCATTTCTTATTCTACCCATTCGTGAACTCCACGCATCGCTCTAAGCATTCCCAATCGCCTTTCATTCATTACTTTTGGGGCCCAACATTCTGATCCATACTACTTAGCAGGTCTAATCATAGTTTGGAATATCTTCCCCTTAAGTTTAAAAGGAATGCGGGAGTCGCAGATTTGTCAATCTATGTATAGATCAAAATCATTGACGCAGTTAGAGAACACCAGCTCTGGGCTCTACACACACAATAAAACCGCTACCCCGCTGTCAGAAGGTTGGCCATATAATTAACTTTGATGCATGCTGGTAATTGCTGTGTTGCCATCAATTTACTACAAACCGCATGCTGATGTACATTATGCACATATGCTGTATATCGGCCATTTACGGTACATGGTTAAGTAGGTTAAGGCAATTTTATGTTAAAGCGGTTAGGGCCTGTGGTGGAGCCATAACAGCCGTAGGGGCAGGTTGGCTTGGTTCAGTGGTGGGTAACAAACCACGCCCATCCGTGGCTCGGACAACAAGTGGCTGTAAATGGAATCGATTGACTTTTTGTGCGAGTAATGTGTTCTAAGATTAAGATGCATATGATGCACATAATAATGTCTTCAAGAATACGCTTTTGATATAAACTAATCACCTACACATAAACGTAAACAGCAAACTAATTGCGTTACACACTTACATGGCCTTTCATTTTGACAGTTCAACAACATTCATTGCATTATTTTACGGATATCGGAAGACTGGGATGTCATAAATATGCGATGAAAATAACGACATCATAATGTGACTGTGACAAGTAATGAGTTAAATGTGACTAAGATCAAAGTAACAAACGTCTTCGAAAAGACATTTAACTACAAGAAAAGACGAGGAAATCGGGAGCAACTGAAACGGTTTTTGTCTATGATATTTCTGTTTGAACTCAAAACCATAATTCACGATTTATATCAAGGAGAGGACAACGTCATCGTTAGTACATTTATCTCTCGGACAGAAAACATGCTTGCCACCACTAAAATAATGGGGCAGTCGTCAATGTATTCGAAAATAAGAAATCACAGAATGTGTACCAGTAACATGCAAACACAAATCAAACTACTCGTGATTGATATACCTATCCTATGTAGTCACATTGCCAAAGCACCACTTGAAACTATATTGGCATAAATATAGGTAAGCCACAAGTTTGCTTGCATTAGTTGTTGATAGAATGCCAATGCATCAAAGCATTACATCCATATTAAGGAGAAACATCGTATGTTTCAGTAAGCGCGAGTGTACTGCTAACTTTGAGACTAGAAATGTTGTGAATTTTCGAAACTTAGGCTATACAGTTTGTACACCTAAGTGTACTTATAGGTATGTAGGTGTTACCTTATCAAAGCATATAACTGTAATAATAATTTTATACGAAACAATTATTAATATGGCTATGTAGTTTAACGACGGCTCAGTAGCCGTAATTAACTTTTACCAGTGTAAAAGTTATCATATGGAACGATGATTATATCATTTCGTTTGAAAAGGTTTACAAGTAAGTATATGGACACTTACAGGTATGTTCATACCATACATTTGTCATAAGTTTGACAATACAACCTAAGTTATGAGAAATGTTTGATTACACGGGATTAGTTTTGTTTATAATTATTATAAACTAGTGCTTGACGATTGCATCACTACTTATAATCAAGCGGATTGCGCCGCTTGATTATATGTAGTGATGCAATCGTTGATGGTAAAGAGCTCTAGTTTATTAAAAGTCTATTCACTCAAAAAACTGAGTGAGTAGGAAGGAAGACGGCAGTTGAACGAGGTGATGCGATGTTAACCCCAACAATACGACTAACGATGCTGCGCCAGAGGGAGATTGATTTGGATACCCTCCCCGACCAAATTCCCGATACAACAACATTTTGCGCCTAGTACCCGGCACACATCGCAACAATACTGCTCAGATCCGTCCTTCGTACGGCTTCACCATACATCATGCCGGAACACGACGAATCGCTTGGCGGCAAGACTTTATCTGGTGGGTGGTAACTTCTGCCTGCAGCAGATGTTATGTCAGTTTAAAGGTTCTGTGCCGTTTACCCTTTAGGCACAGAACCTTTAAACTGCAGCTGCATCAGCATCCTGTTTCTAAGACTCCGCTATCTGTCCGTCACCAGGCTGATCCATTTCTGTTTAATAAATAATAAAAACAGATTTTAAAAAATTATAATGAAATTTTGAAAATTTCACAGATAATTGGCATGATTTTTATCGATAAAAAATGTTCACAATCCTTCGTGCACAAAGTCTGACGACCACTTGACCGATTTTCACCTCAGGTCTTCACCTCATAATTGAGCGAGTCGCTTGTATCCTGTCATGCCTATTTTAATATTATAAATGCGAAAGTAAGTTTGTTATACATACTGTTCACGCCTAAACCACTAAACCGATAATCCTGAAATTTTGTGCATACGTTGTCTGGTGTACAGGAACCGATATAGGGCACCGTTTATCTCGAAAAAAGTGCTGTTCTCGAGAAAACAACAATAAAGTTACTATGATAATAAATGGCGACCGAATGGAATGGAATCATGGTTGAATTTCATAAATTAAAATTTTACGCGAAGCTAAAACTAAAATAATTCTGCACCAGCTCTTAAGCTATAACAAGTTAGTTCTGTACTTCAGCTGGAACGTCTAGTAAGAAGTAACGTAGTTAGTAAGTAAAAAGCTATCAATTTCACTAATTAATTAAAGGTATGAATTACCACTACAACTATTTTATTATTAAATTTTCTTGTTAGTAACCCTAAACTGTTGCTTGCAACTGAAGTGTCTTGACATCGGAAAAGTTCAGTATTGAGAAGTTTCCATGTCCTCATCAATAACAAAGGGAGCTGGTGTGACAACTTGACACGTTCAGTAATTTAACCCTTCGCTCGTGACGACACCACTTTTTAATTGGAAATTGATTATGGGTTTTTTGCAGCGACATTTACTTTTATTAAATGGTGCAATTTGTATTTTCTGTATAATGTCCTGCCTCAGAAGGGCGTTATATTTGGCAAGATCTGCTTAAACCTCGTGATTTTTAGCAAACCATTCGGGCACAGGTTATCGTGGCCTAGTTGGAAAACTTAAATAGAGTTTTTTTCACGGTGTTGGTGATCAAGTCAGTCACGCTCACGCGAATTCAATGCTTTTCGCCATCTAATAAAAGTGCTCAACGTCGCCAAATAAGTTCTCACTTCAAAAACATAACACTGTTTTATGTTTGTCACTATTAGTCTATACTTATTTGGTCGAAGGTCTTGATGGTGTTGCACTATTTCATCTCAATTCTTATGCATCCCACTTTCTTAAAAATACAAACAATTTTTCCCTTCTAAACATCTGAAATGAAAAACGTTTACTTTTTTGGAGTCCGTTAAAAATAACTGACTTCGCAAACACTCTGTCTATATCAGACATCAACTAAAAAAACGTACCGGCTCCCAAGATAAGACGAAATTTTATTTCATCCAGGTTCAGTGCAATGTGCATTTGAAATATTTACAGGACTCCACCTTCCACTAGCAAACTCGATGTTTGCTAGTGGAAAATTTACAGGGTCGCTCTCACCGTCAGAATTAAATTATACTCAGAGAGACGGTTCATAAATGTACAACTGAATCAATTGACGGAGTGTAAAAACATCTTTAAAGATTTTGAAATAATTGTAGTCAGTGGGACTAGGCTTTTTTCACAAAAACTTATTTTAATGCCAATTGATCCTGTTTCTTTTAAGAATCACTTAAGGTTCAAAGTACTTGAAAAGTTAGAAATCACGTAAATGATGATCGATTATAAACGACCGGTCTTAAGTTTCGTTGGTGGTTTCTTGCAACCCAGTGCCTTAATCTCTTATACCTCAAATTGAACTTTTCTTTATTTTCCGCAACGTAATCAGCAATAGTAGATTAGTAGCCGAGGGCTGCAAGGCATCAATTGCAGCCCGAGATTTTTAAGCGCGTGAGGGCAGCGAGGGCGCCTATAGTTCGAGGGTGCAATTGATGCTTACACCCGAGCTTACTGCTCTGCTTTACATCTCGATTGTGAGGTAATTAGAAAAAAATCGGCATTAAAAGAATAAAACATTTTAGAACTTTCAGGCAAAATATTTTAATGGCTGCATCAGCTTCCATTTTCATTGAATCGGAAGTGCAGCTTACATCTTCGTCATTTGCAGAACTCATGTTTTTATCCCAATTAGCACGTAATTATAAAAAAAACAAACAATATTTAAAGCAAAAGTTTTCTATTCCCGCCCATTTTTCATAGTTTTTTTTTTTTTTCAAGAACTAAATTGAGCTTCGCCGTTCGATATTTAAAATTGATGACTATTATACTCATACGAAGAAAAGGAATTGCAAAGCGGCCTCTTTTGTCATTGGGCTGAATGCATGATGTCTATTGCCAGTATGATGATTCCATTAGATGTGCGCGATCTTTTTGAAAGAGTGAAGTTTTTTTTAATTACGTACCGCCCTAGGGCTTTTCTAGCTAAATATTTACCCTAGGGCGCTAATTGGTCACTTACAAGCCCTATTTGGGGGTAATAAGGACCTACTTACCGAATATGAGAGATGTAAATTCTATATAAAATTGTTGACAAACTAAGAAGATTACCTTCACGAACACGCCGAAAATAAATGATCAAGAAATACTGAATAAGTACACTCTTGAGCTAGCTTATATATTTTTCAAAGTACTTCTATATAATTATATATACAGTCGACTTTCGTTAATTCGAAACTTGAGGGACTCTTAAAATGTTGCGAATTATCAAGTGTTTGAAATAGGGTTGTAACGGAGGCTTGTTAGCGGAGGCGGAGGCGGATGCGGAGGCGACGAGTCTCACCTCCGCGGATGCGGAGGTTAACGGAGGCGGAGGCGGAGGTGAAAGTACATATAGAAAAAAATGAAATTTAGGGTTAATTAAAACAAAATGCTTATTTTAAATACGTACATTAATAGTAGTATACTTGGTAAAAGGAGAAACAAATTGTGTTTGCCGCATTCCCGCCTCGCACTAGTTGATTCTTGACCATTTCGCGCTCAAACGCGGCCGGACGGTTGTCGAGCGTCGCAGCTTGCGCGTTATTTATTTTATAAATACGTAAATAAACCTCCGTTATAACTCCGCATAAAATTGTGCGGAGGCGGAGGCGGAAGCGAAGATACGATTTCTTGCGGAACTTCCGTAGTAACGGAGGCGGAGGCGAAGCTCCGTTACAACCCTAGTTTGAAATATCAAATAGTTCGAAATTTATGAGAGAAAATAAATAAAACTTCGAATTATTAAGTGTTGATCAATTATGATTTATTAACTGTTATTCTATAACAATGTCAAAAGAGGTAACATTCGTGTACATCCATATGTATTCATCATGTGAACTAATATTAATATTTCGAAAGAACTCTGTTACCTACACTGGTTTGCTTCAAAGCACATTGCTGCTGCTCAGAGTGCACAGTAACTTTTTTTTAAATATAAAAAGTGCCTGAAATGCTTTATCATTGCTTTGGTTTTGTTGACAAAAGTTTTGTAAGGTATCGAATGAGGATCTTGCTTCCTTAACAGACACCTCTGCCAAAGGTTCTGATGTATCGTCCTCGACTTCATCGTTGTTTTTTTCATTCTTGTTACTAACTAAACCCATTTGTGAGAATACAATTTATTTTAATTACAATTTGAGTATCTTCAAGGCTAGAGTGAATAGGCTCGTAATGAACTAGCGCGCTTTACCATCAACGATTGCATCACTGCTTACCATCAGGCGGGATTGCGGTCAAGCCAAGTTTATAATTTGTAAAAAAAAAGTGTGTGTCAAATAGTCATAACAAAAACATGACAAAAACAAAGGCTCGTGTACGTTGATACAAGTTTAAACTTGTATCAAAATGTACTTACAATCTTTCCGCCTCTTCTTCGTCGAGTGGTGGACGGCTATGATTACTGTGGCTATGAGTTCGAATTAACGCCTCGTTTTGTTATACAACCTTAATTTTTGTTTATACAAAACCCGAAACACGTGTCCAGTATTTTTAAGTAAAGAATCTATGTACAAAATTTCAAAAGATAACATGAAAAACCACAAAGTTATGAGCTTGTTATCTTACTTGGTTGTCCCAACAAAAATATGGTCAACGCACCGTTCGCCCGCCCGCGCCTACAGCGGCGCTGCGCAGGGGGGCGGTGCTTTAACCTGTCGCACGTGCCGGTGTCAGCTGTGTGATCCGTCAGGCAGCTGTTGCGGGCTCGCTAACCACACTGCAACAATTTCTAAAGGTATTAGGGAAAAAAATATAACATGGTGTAAAAATTATTGCAATCGATTCAGTTGCTTTCTCTGAACAAACTATATTCAGGTTTAGTATAAAGACAAATTAACGTTGTATAGCAATTATTTTTTCGTTTGTATTACCAATTGCATAAAAATGTATTGATTTAGGTCGAAATATAAAGACTTTATGTAGGGAACTCGTGATAACTTTGAATTATAGAGAAATTTGAATTAACGAGAGTCGACTGTATATAGGTATACACATTGATATAATATTAAACTAAGGTAGATACGTCACTAGCGCACTGAAAACGAAGCGTACATAAGGAGGTACGTCCAGCAAGTCGCTTTAGTTTTCGTCGATTCTATTTAAGCGCAAACGACAAACACTAGCCATCCTTTTCTTCTCTATGCTTTAGATTGCGCCCCATCTCACTCACACTGTACCAATGTATGCCGAGTAAAAATATGCATGTGTGCTGCTGCTGTGTTCGGCACATTTTTTTTGGTCAGTTTGTTAGAATATATCGTATCTGTTTAATATTTTATCAATGTTCCGTATATTAAACAATAATCATCTTAAAGATATAGATACAAAATTAGTAACATCACGCTCTAATCAATTCCAAAAGTATTTTTCCGAATATTGTTTAACATACCTCTTATCCCTGCGTGTCCACTAGTGGGAAGAATATGATAATCGTTTTAAATAACTCTCTTTGTGTCATCGTCAATTATAATCTTTGTAACTCCTTTTACTACGCATAAGCGAGGTCCGGACCACTAAGGCAATTTATTTATATATGTATTGAGATAGCTCTTTAATTATTTTTACATTATTTTCATTTTTGATTATGTATAACGTATCTGTATTTAGATCCGCACAAAATAATTCCATTTCTCTCACAGAGACCGCTCGTGTACACTGTGATTGAGTACATAGTTTTACCGACGAATATGCGTAGGTAATCACTTTTCTCTAAAGCAACAAAACATTATTTTGAACCTTCATCCATTCTTTCTCATTCACAAATACTAATTCCGTGTAATCATTAGGTTAACATTTCTACAACTCTTGGGTGATCAGTCCAATCGTTTTTAGGAATATTAGCTACCGAAGTATGATTACAAGATTTTTTCAAGCACCCGTCCCTTTGCTCTTGTAAGTACAGATATAATGTGTTCATTCATGGATCGTAATTCTTCACTAGTCACTTCTATGCGTGACAATGTATCTGCAGCTACATTATCACGCCCTTTCACGTAAACCACTTTATAATCGTATTCTTCCAGTAACAACCGAAATTTTAATAATCTACTGGAAGGATCTGTCAAATTATACAAAAATACTAAGGGCCTATGATCCGTTTGTATAATAAATCGTCTTCCATAGAGATAGGGTCTAAAGTATTTTACGGACCAGACTATCGCTAACAATTCTTTTTCAATTGTAGGATACCTGCGCTCGGCCTTGTTTAAGCTTCGGCTGGCGTAAGCAATTGGTCTACGATCTGCATTACACAAAACTGAACCTATAGCGTATCCTGACGCATCGGTTTGTAGAATAAAAGTATTACTGTCATCAAATAAAGGATATTGCAATACCGGAGGCTGTACTAAACAGATTTTTAACTTAAAAAATGATTTTTGGCCGTTTTCAAACCAATTATAAACTACATTTTTACGACACAAGTTGTTTAATGGAATGCAAATTTCGGCAAAATTTGGAATAAATTTCCTATAGTAATTAGAAAATGCTACGAATCGTTTTAGTTCATCAGCATTCATAGGAACTGGATAGTTATTTAAAACTTTAATCTTCTCCGGATCTGGTTTAATACCATCAGCCGATACAACGTGACCCAAATATAATATTTCTTTTGTAAGAAAATCGCATTTGTCCGGATTTAATTTTAAATTTACTTTTCTTAGTCTAGTCAAAATATCTAACAAGTTTTTATTATGCATATCTAATTTTCGCCCAAAACAAATTAAATTATCCAAATAAATAAAACACTTGTCATAATTTAGTCCTGATATTGCTACTGTCATTAAACGTGAGAAAGAACTGGGACTTGTCTTTGACCCCATCGGCATACGGGTCATCTGATACTGGCCGGAGGGTGTTGTGAATGCAGTATACTTTCTACTGTCCGAATTTAATTTTGCTTGATAGTATGCTTGGGTTAGAACTAACTGTGAAAAATGTATTGCACCAGAAAGTGAATCTAATATATCAGTTATGTTAGGGGGAAACTTGTCATCAAGTATGCGATCATTTAATTTCCGGAAATCCAGAACTAAACGCCAACTTTTCTTGTTATTCTCTAGTTTTTTAGGTACAAGTAATACTGGACTAGACCACTCACTACTCGCGGGTTCTATAATATCATTAGAAAGCATTTTTTGATCTGATTTTCAATTTCATTCCGTTGCGAAAATGGTAACCGATATTGTTTAATATACGCTGGATCCGAATTGGGTTTTAATTGAATCTTTTGTTCGTAAAGGTTACAAGTGCCTAATTTATCTCCCGGTAAATAGAATACGTCAGCAATTTTTGCGCAAATGTTTTGTATACTTATGGATTCTTCTTTGTTTAAGTGCTGTTTTAACAACGATAATAATTTCCTAACTCTTTCTCCGCTTAAATCTTGCTTCTCGAATGAGAAAATATTATAATTAGACAGACTATCAATGTCAGGTTTAAAATAATTAAGTTGAACATCTGTTTCACGTGTATTTAAAATTTGTACTAAGATATTTCCCTCCTTGGATTGACAGATACATCCAGCAATAAATACGCACTCGCATAATTCTTTCAGAAATACAACGCAAGCCTCACTCTCAAAACAATTAATCTGGAAAAATTGCTCACACCTTGGTGGTACTGTAATAAATAAGTTTTTACCTATTTTTCCTAATTCTAAACCGATTGTAACCGAACTATCGCATTCATTTATTGTCAACGTGTTATATTCATAACTAAATTATGAATATAACACAGTTATACTTCTTTAAAAATTTCTGGCCAATTATGGCATCTTGTACACAAGGCAGATTCTTTAGAACATGAAACATAGGTTTGAATTCTTTTCCACATATGGAAAATGCTATGTAAACATAACCATCGGTAGTCGATTTGCCACCAATACCATTAATGCATTCTGGGTGTTCCGGTCTTTTAATACCTCATATTTCACCACTGACAAAGAGGTCCCCGTTTCAACTATCATTCTATATTTCGTATCGAATATTGTCAATTCTACGAAGATACTGTAGGTACGTGTTAAAATAAAGTTAGGATCGAAAAAACTGTAAATCTTTATTTTGACTGTTTGCCGACGCGTCTTGAACATCGTTTCTAGATTGATCTAGTAAATAAGTATTATGCCTGTTATTGCGATTAGAGTTTCGTGGCGTTGTCTGACCGTAACTACGTCCTCGCAGATTGCTACCAAAACCTCTTCCGCGACCTCGGTTGGAAGTCCTCAATGGTACCTGATTCTGCGGAGGTGGCGGTGGGTTTAACCTAAAAGTACGATTCGGAAAATAAGCACGTCCGTGTGGTAATGTAAGTTTGTAGGTATGTAGGGGTAATTATCTTAAGTAGTAACCCGACTCCGACAACTCATTCACTACTGAAAAGTCTTATAGAGTGTATATAAGCATTACCGAATGTTCCCTATTTCGCCCTCGAGTAATAATTGGTACAAGCTTGTACGGCAAAAATTATACTGATATATCTCGTATAACGTTTCCGGAGAGCGCAGACAGTACAAGTAGGTACGCACTCCTTTTCAAACGTATGTTCCCATTTTTATTTCCCCAAAAGAAAGACGACACCACGGGCTCTTCGCCCTCTTATCAGATCATATTTTTATTTCTCGAACGTACGTTCTATATATGGATGGATTACTTTGAATGGTCTGGCGAGGCTTAAAGTTTCTCCTGTCTGAGGCGACCTTGTTGTACATATGTATACCCGCAATAACGTAACTGGGAATTCATATTCTAATAATAGGTATCGGTTTTCGACACAATGAATGTATGGGGACTTAACTCATCATCATCATCTCAGCGTTTATCCCGGTTGCATCCGCGGCTTTCGCGTTGTAGCCCGGAATCCGCTTTCCTGCACATTCTCCTCCATTTCGCACGATCTTTAGCATCCTGTGGTATGAGCTTGTTGGCACGCATGTCAAAATAAATATATACGGACAAATCACACAGATTGAGCTAGCCCCAAAGTAAGTTCGAGACTTGTGTTGTGGGATACTAACTCAACGATACAATATTTATAATAGGTACATATAAAGATAAACATCCAAGACCCAGGCCAATCAGGAAAAGATCGTTTTCCATCATGACCTGGCCGGGGATCGAGCCCGGGGCCTCCACGTCGCAAGCAGGCGTGTTGACCGCTGCGCCACGGAGGTCTTATTAGGTCTACGTTATGATCATGCATTTCCTACCATAATTATTTCCCAATAATATAGCTGGTGTGACGTTGTTCTGTCCAAATTTTAATACTTCATATAAAAAAAGACTCCACTTAACCAAAATTTGAAAAATTTTCGGGTGGAGGTAATCTCTGGATTAGAAAATCCTTTTACCATTAGAAAGCCGCGTTATTTCCGTGTGTCATAAGCTTTATATTAACGAGAAAAATGAAAAGAGTTTTTCTTGGTATTCGGATTTCATTACAAGTAAAATACTACCTCCCAACGAGTCAGCTAGTTGGAAATAAGAACATTAAAAATGTTTTCTTCGGGAAATTGCACAACAACCTTCAGTGCTCCAGGTGGCAGACAAAGCATTCCATGTTCTTTAATAAAGATTAAATGAGAAATGTCTGAAGAAACTGCGCCAGAGCCAGCTAACAAAGCTTTTCATAACATACCTATAGATCATTTTATCTCTTATCAAAAGTATATACTCTTCAAATCCAACAAGTTAAAATCTCTTTCACAATACTTCTAACCAGGGACACTAAACCTACAAGTACATATAAACAACTCGAGAGATTCCATATGTTAACAATTAACCAGATTAATGCGCGTCAATAATAAGGGGGTACTATATAGCCTGTATATTATGGTGACCTAAACCGAAACAGTCTAAGGCACGTCAAATATATGTAAACCTATGACTGCAGCAGACCTTGAATACTCTTATTAAAACATGGGAGTTTAATAGAAGTAAAGAAAAAATACAGTGAACCAGAACTGTGGAGTAATATGTGAACAAATATACATCCATGTAAACATTTCTATTTATTAACTGTTAATACAGTTTAGTATTAATTAATCTATACTAATATGAGACACCTGAAACTGTATACATTAAAATAAAATGGTTTATTTTAGGAACAGAAACACATTTTCATAATAGAAGGAGAAACAATGATAGCTGTAATAGTTAAAACTATGTGTTTGTGGGTGGGCGTATGTATTTATATTTGGGTGTGTGGTTGTTGGAGTGTAATTTTGAACGGATAAGATCCATGGTTTTTAAGAATTCTGGCAACTCTTTAACTACATTCGCGTTAAGCTATAAATGTTCACAAGCCTGTTTATTTTGTTGTAAATTGAGAAGCGTTTCGTTTTACTAATTAACAAAACTCAGAAGACACAACCTGATAAGGTTGCAAAATGAAAATCTTTCTAACCGTAACACATTACAATCCACGTGGAGGATTCATTAGTGCGGCCTACCGTTTCACGTAAGCCGCACTAATGAATACAGTTTTAATTTGATTTTGATACGGTTTTCACAAACATTTATAAAATGTATTCAGAAAGGTTTTTGCGTTTTTGTAATATTAAGTTACATATATGTGACTAGCTGACACGGCAAATGTTGTTTTACCATTAGAACATTTAACAAATAATCCCTACGCAAAACATTACATAAAAATCCATCCAGTTGTTTCCCTCCGAAACATCTTGATGGGCCTCATACGAAGGCTCAGAGTCACACAAAGGGCAATGGAAAGAGCTATGCTCGGAGTTTCTCTGCGTGATCGAATCAGAAATGAGGAGATCCGCAGAAGAACCAAAGTCACCGACATAGCTCTGCGAGTCGCTAAACTTAAGTGGCAGTGGGCAGGGCATTGCTCGTAGAACCGATGACCGATAGGGCAGTAAGGTTCTGGAGTGGCGGCCACGTAATGGAAGACGCGGCGTAGGGAAGCCCCCAACAAGGTGGCCCGATGACCTGGTGAGACGGTCGCGGGAAGCCGATGGATGCGGGCAGCACAAGACCGGTCAGCGTGGAAAGCCTTGGAGGGAGGCCTTTGTCCAGCAGTGAACATCTATAGGCTGAAGAAGAAAAAGCTTGATGGAGTTTGGTTAGAAACACTGAGAGGTTGTTATGTATATGGGAATTTCATAATATCATGAAATTCCAATATACATAATAGATACGTTAACTCGATGTTATGTCAAATTGATAGTGCGAGTTGCTTGTAAATTATTTTCAAAATCACATTTGATTTTTAACTGAAATGTAATATAGTCAAAATTAATACTTCATTCAAATTAAACATTAAACACATACAAATGTCTTTTAAAACTGGTTCAAAATTTTATATTAGAACCATTATTTATAAAACAAAGAAGTGTTTTAAATGCAACTCGGAAACTGTAAATTTATAAGTACTTAAATACTTCCTTTCAGAAGCGCATTTAAACGGAAGAGCTTCGAGGAAATATTTAAGTACTTAAGAACAAATAGTTTCTCTTAGGAGAGCGCGACCCCGAAGCAGTTGTTTGCGCTCCGTGACCGTGTTTCTCCGAGATATTCAGCACATCAATGAGTCAAAAACTCTTTCAACGTATTTCCAGGTGCTTCCGAACCAGTCTTGTTCTGTTCTATTTTAACAAGCTTTACTTGAAACTTTTGTATGTTATTCTTCCGTTTCATTTGTAATGCTTTTTTGATTACTTCCACGTTTATATTCGACCTGACATTTCACAGATGCTGTTTGTCTTATTATCTCGTAAGGCGATCCTCAGTTAGTGCCTTTATTAATATCATCGAATTTAATTTTGACTTTTCGCACACAAAAGAAGTACAGGGGCGGAATAATTAATGCCTTAGACATTCTCTACGGATCACCCAAGAATGATGGAGCGATTAAATGGTAGGTGGTAAATTTTTTGATAAGATCAATGATAGAAAAGTATTTAAAATGTATTATAATGAATCTAAAAAGTAAAATAGGTACGTACCTACGTAAATATTTGCAAGGAAGTCATTTCAAAGAAAAACGGTGTCCAAACCATTCTACGCGATTTATTTAGAACTAGCTTTCAGCCCGCGGCTTCGACCGCGTGGAGTTCATTTGTATCGCGCTTTTTAGATTTCCCTCGGGAATATCATTTTTTTTCCGGGATATAAGGTAGCCTATGTCCTTTCTCAGGGTCTGAAGATTGTCTGTGCCATATTTCATCAAAATCGGTTGAGAGGTTTAAGCGGAAAAGCGTAACAGACAGACAGACAGAGTTACTTTCGCATTTATAATATTAGTATGAATTTGGGCAAGAAATTGCATGCAATTAAAAAAATTGAGTTCGGAAAATGAAAAACTAAAATAGGTAAGTACGTACACAAATGTCTATATAATACAAAATTCAAAAGAAAGTGGTGTTGAGATAACTACGCATTTTATTTAGAATTCGGCAAGATCAACAGTTGAGCGAGTGCCTGCCAGACACAATACTCGATTGGAGGATCCTCCCTTTTCTATGGAGGATGAGTGAATTTCACACCCTATTTCTTATGAGAAACTAAACTTATCTAAACTTATGCAGAAAAAAACATGTTCAGGAAGTGAGACTTATTGAAGGTTACGTTAAGATGAGTATTTATCAATACTTTCTTGTATGCCGTTCGATAATCAAATCCGTTTTACACTTGGGTTTATGATGTACGTGCTAATTAGAGATTAAAATTTAAGCGTTCACAAGTGACACCTACCCGCTTGTCACACTCCCGTTACAGCTCACACATGGATAATTTGATTACTTCTTAAGATGTGATGTATAGTAGTGGTTATGTTTCTTTTCTTTAAATGGTATAAATACTCTTATACACCGTTTGAAAGCATACATTAAACAACCTAATATTTCTTGTCTAAACAATAACATCGCCATACAATGTAGCAATGCTGCCAGCCATTTGGGCACTTTACCTGTACTTAAATAGCGATACCGTTGAATTCTTCGATGCCCTGTGATTTTCCCTCTTTTTTATTATACATGTACATAGCTCATCATTATGTACACATAGTCTTAAAGTTCTTTATCAAGCTCTTGTTTATAAAGAAACGTTTGAACGTCAAAAAATGGACAATTAAACTGACAATAAGAGTTATTTAACTTTTAACAACTTTTGCACCAGAAACGAAAAATTCTTTTCAATCAAAAGAATTTGCTTTGTTAGTTAAGTACCTCCCATTTTATACGTAGGTATATCAAAAGGTACAAAATAATGCTTTATTCTCGTTATCGTATGTAAAAAGTTTATAACAGATATAAAATAATTTACCATTTGATCTGACGCCGCCGTTTTTCCAGGCGACCGAAATACTACATCCAAAATACCTTTTACATACACTCCATCCATCGCCCATTAGCATTTTATATTCATAACTCTTTTTACTCCCATGCATTTCGTCCCCCTCACCCCAAAGCCATCCAAGCCAATATTTGTGTATGTATGTCCATGGTGGCGTAAATGTTGCACCGCTTATGCTTCTATCAGCTGTAACTCCTTTTTTTCTGTTTCTATCTACTCCATATTGGTGTGTGTGAGTATTCACTCAGCCGCATTAATCCTCGAACAGCTGTCTGTAGGCTTACAAATATCTGCTGTATTTTTATTTTTCGTCAGACTTAGGTGAAGTAAGTTCGAGAGTTAGGTGTCAATAGCATGAATTGGAATGAAAACTCATTTCATCTAAGTTTTTACTGTATAATGGTTCAAATTCCGAACGGATATTTCCTTTGACGTACTGACATGCTTAAGGAACATGATTTTACGCTAGTAGATACTTACTGCAGATAAGATTCAACATTTACACTATACTATCCCTTAATGATTAAACACCAAGCCTTAATAACCCTGATTAAAAAAAGTTGAGCAATATAAAAGCTATCAACGTTAATCTTCTACGAATATTTTATTTGAGTGGCATGTGTACCGAACTAATATCCGACCTATAGTTACAAGAGCCTGGATACGACAGTTGTCATCAATAACTGAAAGAACAGATGTGGTCCATTTTCCTTTGTCCTTCCACTATATAATAGCCTTGCCTAGCAACAAACAAAACTCATATTGTAACTAAAAATTCGTATTACCTTCATGTCATGTTACCTATCAAAATCATAAATTGTTTGAATCGACGTAGACCCCTGCACTATAACTGAGCTGTCTAAAACGAACTTTACCAACACACGTTCAATACCTTCAACGTGCGTTTCCAATGGCGAGATATAACCGCATTTATGTCAAGGCTGACAAAACGGTCAATCAAAGTGGCCTTTTCAAAAATTCACTTTACATTCTATTTCGAAGAAAGTTATTCTAGCCAATATATTGGTTATACCTCATACTGCAGATTACTACTTTCATAGTTAACACGTTTCTGTTTTTAGGATTACGTTTCCATATCAAATTATTAAATTGGCCTATTTTTTGTCGCAATGTTTCTAATCACGTCTAAACGGTCTATAGAATATCTGACAGGACAAAACTTGGCCAAGAAATTCCATGGACACTCTTTTAAAATCATAATATGGGTTACAATTCTTCGTTACTTATTTATGTTGCTTCTATCATGTGATGTGCTCACATGATAGAAGCAACATAAATAAGTATAATTATATATATATAATTATAAGTATATGTATAATTATAAAAATTAATGAAAAGATAGAAAATAAATTAAGCCCACTGGCAGCTAAGAGATGACCAGTCTCCACTGATGGCCCCCGTTCACGGGCATGATGCGCGCATCAGCCCCACTTAGCTCAACCATTTTGAAGGGAACCAAATGACCCAACAACACGCGCCACCATCAGCAAGACATTTGAGTGAGCATGACAAACTCTCAACTGCCATGCTCGTAATGTCAAACAAGTTATACATATATAAAAGAAAAAACATAGTCCATGGTGCCTCACAATTACAAACTTGAAAAGTGCTTTTACATTATATAATACTACTAGCTTTCCGCCCGCGGCTTCGCCCGCGTGGCATTCGGTTATATCGCGCTTTTTAGATTTCCCTCGGGAGTATCAATTTTTTCCGGGATAAAAGGTAGCCTATGTTTGTCGTGTGTGTTGTTTATTGTGTGTGTGAAAGATTGTCTATGCCAAATTTCATCAAAATCGGTTGAGAGGTTTAAGCGGGAAAGCGTAACAGACAGACAGACAGACAGACCGACAGACTGAGTTACTTTCGCATTTATAATATTAGTATGGATATTACTTGCAAAATCATGGTAGCAAAATCTTATGCACAATGTGGAAATAAACAAATAAAATAAAAAAGGAATATTTGGAAAACAGAAAAAAGGGAATGGTATCTCTTCCAAACCCACAAAATTGTCTGTGGCTGTAGAGGAGGACCGGCATTTAGCCAAGCATTTTTATCAAGAATATAATCTTCCAGTTTATAATATGCTTGCCCACACAGTGTGCGTTTAATGCATGTTTTAAATTGAGACTCATTGAGTTGTTGGATCGCTAGCGGTCATCATCATCATCATCATGATGACCGCTAGCGATTCAAGAACTCAATGAAAGCATATTTCAAATTTAGACTCGAGGCATGTTTTAAATTTAGACTCATTGAGTTGGTGAATCGCTAGCGGTACTTTATTATAAACTTTTACACAGTACCCCATAAAAGAACGATTTGCTTTAGCCAGTCTGAACCGAGGTTGATCTAAATTTTTCAATTCCTAGTATTAAAATTGTGCCTGTCACTTATCTTATTAAAAAGATCAACATTTTTCCGTACATACATAATGTTTTCATAAATGTATTCACATTGACATATGAGTTTATTTCTTTAAATAGTTCCCTAAGAGAATCGCGACTGCGGAGATTGTATATGGCTCTGATAGCTCTTTCCTGCAGAATAAAAATAAACTCTATGTCTGCAGCCCGTCTCCAAAGCAAAATACCGCTAAAATAGACTAGTCTCGCAGTATCTACATCAGTAAATTGACGGATTTTTCTGACAGCATATGCTGCTGAACTAAGCCGTCCTGCCAGACATCAGAGATGCCAGTTAAATGAGGACCCCATTGTAGCCTCGAGTCCAGCGTGATCCCTAGAAAAACCGTGTTCTCGACGAATTCGAGTTTCTCCTTGTACAATACTATATCGGAGTAAGTACTTGTAACATTTAGTATTAAATTCATCATCATCATCATCTCAGC
Source organism: Sesamia nonagrioides (assembly GCA_017933935.1). Taxonomy (NCBI): domain Eukaryota; kingdom Metazoa; phylum Arthropoda; class Insecta; order Lepidoptera; family Noctuidae; genus Sesamia; species Sesamia nonagrioides. Next base: position 285,567 of record JADWQK010001096.1, read on the forward strand.
GTATAATCATGGTCGCAGCCGCGGCTTTCGCGTTAGAGCCCGGGGTCCGCTTTCCTACAAAAATGCCTCCATTTCGCACGATCTCTGGCATCCCGTGGTGTGAGATTGTTGGCACGCATGTCATCTCTTACAACATCAAGCCAGCACTTCTTTGGTCTACCTCGCTTGTTCCGGCCCGGCGGAAGCGCCATGGCAAGACATTTGTTACGCACATAACCTGCCGATTTACGTAAGACGTGACCGTACCAGTGCAGGCGACTCTCTTGCAGTTTGTCTGCTATGTCACAGACACGGAGACTGCCACGGATGCGGGAGTTCCTGATGCAGTCTTGCCGCGTAACTCCACACATCCACCGCAGCATATTCATTTCCGTGACACGCAGCTCCTCAGTCGCTCAAGCACAGGCCACGCCTCACTGCCATACAGAAGGACAGGTCTAATGATGGTCTTATAGACCTGTCCCTTAAGCTTAACCGGTTACCGGCGGCCGGTTAGTACTAAATTATTAGCGGTAAAACAATTTTAGACTTGCTGGAAAGCATTGTTTACGTCCTCAAGGTTTGAGCAACGTCTATTGATTTTAAAAATTAACGAAGTATCATCAGCAAACAATACAATATGTGGTTGTTTTTTTAATAGATGCGGTAGATCATTTATATATACTAAAAAGAGGAAAGGACCCAAAATTGAGCCTTGCGGTACACCCATTTGGAGCCATTTGGAGTTTCTTGCACGTTCTTCTCTATAGAGATCTACGCTTTGGAACGTGCAGTTTAGCTTCACTTTTCTTGGACTGACCGACATTGACTATTCAAAAGTACCAAGTGATGGTTAATTTGAAATAAACAATTTTGATTTGATTTGAAACTAACATTTTATCGTTTGTCTTGTTCGTAATGAAATAGAAATAAACAGATGCAATGAACTTAAATTTAGTTTAGTTTATAAACAAGGGAATCGGCAGCATTCTCAATGTTGATTAGAAACTAAATCACCGACAGCGATTAACAGGAAGCGAGTAGAGATAGCAACTAAAAATGAGTTGACGAGAAGTGGATGAGCGACAAAGCACCGAATACCAGCTTTCTGATAAGAGCGTTCTGCCCGCCAAGCTAGCTCGCTGAATGAGAACGATTTTTAACGCGTCAGAAAACAGATGTCAACTATAATACGTGTGTTACTTTGCACTACAATCCTATCTCATACGAGAAAATCGCTGATAACTAACCGCTTTTTCATAAGCGGTGGGACCAGTGGCTCAATATATTTATTGTAAATTAATATACACATACGTTATTCAGGCACCTTGACGCCTACCCTTAGAATTTAGGCCGCTCCCTCGAATGTTGCGGGCAGCGGGGCGGCGGCGGCAGCGGCGCGGGAGCCGAGCGGGCATCTGACCCGTGACAAATGACCCGTTCTCGAAACTAGCGGGCAGATCGCGCGTCACTATAGCCGCGTAGTGTTGTGTTCACGATTGTGTCGACGAGATATTTGTTTTTATTCGCGAAAGAAATGTCTGAACAATGGCGGCAACATCTTTTTGATTCAAATTTATTCCTAACGCTCGATCACCGCTCGCTGTCCGCAAGATTCGAGAGCGAGAAGTACACCGCTCGCTGCCCGCCACCGCCCCACTCCCGCGCCACTGTTTTCGAGAACCGGTCCGTTTGATTTTACGCATAAGATCCTGCCGCTCACTCGCCGCCGCCGCCGCCGCCGCCCCGCTGACCGCAAGATTCGAGGCAGCGGCCTAACATTCTCGTAATCCAGTTTCCAATACGATTAATAGGGATTAACGTTATTAATGAGGTAATAATTAGTATGAAATTGAGGGATTTAGTGTGGAGGTGATTTCAAGATACCCATTAGGCAAAGTAAGTTTAACGAAATAAAAGAGGAAAACACTTCTCTACAATCCCTACCCGTAGCATATTTTTTAACATATTACTGGCAAGGTTAAATAATTTGTAAACTAGTGTTGCTATTGCAGCGTTAGCAAGTGCTACGTTTAAGATTTATCACAATCACAATCTTTTAAACCTTTTAAGACCGTAGTTGAGCGTCTCAGGAGACTTATAGTTTCACCGAGTCCAACCGCGGCTTACCTTTCGAATGATTGGTGGTACATACATAAATGAAATTGGGCATAGATATGCATATTTACCACATCGACAGAGTGCTAGATAAAATCAAGCAAAAAAAAATATTATTTTCCCTTCACGTAAACTGGGGGTGATTTTTTTTCTCGTGTCTACCCCATGTGTGTGTGGGGTTCATTAGATAGGATTATAAACATTGCGAGGTTGTTATGACGATTTATTGATTTAGGTATATGTTTGCGCGATATTTAGCTTAAGACGCTGTGAATAGCAAACTTTTAGGTATTTGAGGGGGTGAAGCAGACGAAGTGGGACACGACTAGCCCCGCCCACTGCGGGGCGCGGGGCGCTCCGCGCGAGTACATCGATGCGTGAGGTGAGGCGTCGTGCATCGAGAAATACGCACGTTCTATTAAATCTATACCAACCATTCTCTTCCATCTACATTTAGAAGCGTAATTTCACAACCCAACCGCGACGTATGGTTGGCTCTGTTCGTTACAGTCCCGGTTCGCATTAGACGAGCAGCAGGTTCGAATCCCACATCCGTTCACTTTACCTTGCGATTTTCGAAAATGTGTATTTTATACATATTTTCATTTTTTATTATTTTTTTTGTTTTCTTTTTTATTTTTATAATGCGCTTTGTCCGTTCTGCTTAAATTTTTTGTGTTATGTCCTATTTTCATGAAACTGTTAGAAATATATCATTTCTAGAAATTACTATTTATAAACAGCTGTTTAGAGTAACTGTTAAAAAAAAATGCATTTTCGGATATTTAAAAAAATAAAAGATTTCTTCTTCAAAACTGCAACTCTTATCGAAATCGGGTTTGTACGAGTGAAATAGATGGAGGCACTTGGAGGAGGCCTTTCTGAAAGGGGCCATGAATAATGGCACAAAATGAAATCTAAATTTACTGTTTTGAACTATTATCAAATCAACTATTATTTTTATTGTTTTTCTTTTCTATTCCATCTACATTTAGAAGGGTTATTTCACAACCCAACCCCGAAGCATGGTTGGCTCTGTTCGTCACAGTCCCGGTTCGCATTAGACGAGCACCAGGATCGAATCCGACTTTACCTTGCGATTTTCGAAAATGTGTATTTTATACATATTTTCATTTTTTATTATTTTTTTTGTTTTCTTTTTTATTTTTATAATGCGCTTTGTCCGTTCTGCTTAAATTTTTTGTGTTATGTCCTTTTTTCATGAAACTGTTAGAAATATATCATTTCTAGAAATTACTATTTATAAACAGCTGTTTAGAGTAACTGTTAAAAAAAATGCATTTTCGGATATTTAAAAAAATAAAAGATTTCTTCTTCAAAACTGCAACTCTTATCGAAATCGGGTTTGTACGAGTGAAATATTATAATACAAATTAACTGTTATTTTTATTGTTTTTCTTTTTTTAAATTATATTATGAACTAAGAAATTCATGGTTAAATAAAGGCTTATTATTATTATTTATTATTAATTTCTAGAAATTTGTAGAAAGAAAATTATAACGAATTGATTTTAAATATTAGTTTGCATTATAATTGTTACAAAAAGAATATATTTAAAAAGATGGAACAATTACTACAAAAAATACAGAAAATCGGATAAATTAATAATAATTAAAAAAAAAAAAACAATTGCAAATAAGAAATCCAACAAAAAGCATACAACGTAAAGCTGGGGTTTGAACCCGAACACATACAGGTGAAGAAAAATTTGCCGCGAAAAAGTAAAAAGAATAATTACAGAAAAAAATCAAATAAAATATCGGCAAAAATACAACAGTAAATTAAAAAGCATTTATTTCAATTAAAATCTACAAAAAGCATATAATGTAAACCTGGGGTTTGAACCCGGGCAAAAACGAAATATGATTATTCATCAACAAACAGACACGTAAATATAATTATTTTCTGTGCGGGGTAAAGCAAAAAGTGACATAGGTCCGACAAGCACAGCGCCTCAGCGGTCACTGTCGCTAAGCATAGAAGTGAAAGAGAAGGCAATGGACGCCGCGATGGAGCGACGTTTCGTTCACGTTATTTATCATTAAATACATTATTTATTTTAGAATATCTTAGTTAAATCGATAAACAAAAACAATGGTTTCATTTACTATTATATTTTACATCGCTCTTCTCAATTTTATCAAGATTTGATGATTAATAATACAGTTACAACTGTTATAAATTCAATTTTAGGGGTTACTTTAGGATTTTTTTCTATCGAGAAAATTAATTCAAAACGTGTTTTGAAAACAATGGTTTCCTGCTACATATAATCAAGATTAACATATAAATTTTTGGCTGCTCTGAAATGTATACATTTGGCTAAAAAATTGTTTTAAGAAGCCTATTTTTACTGAACACAGCGCCTTAAAAACGCATTTTTTGTATAAAAAAAGGTCCGTACAAGTTTGCGCGATTGATTGGGAAATGATCGACCTTTGCGAGTAATATGTTTGAAAATATTACGTACCTAACGGTTAAAGATTCTATATGCAGCAAATATAAGGTGATCTATAGACCCCAAATCTTGGTATCCAATGTCGTGTAGGTACTTCAAAGTTAGTCCGATAGATCGGTGGAATGCTATTTTACCCTCGTATCGGTCATGTTCGCTCTACAGAAAGGCTTGCGGGTGTGCCTCACAAACTTGAGTGTGTAAGCTCCCACTCGTATTAAATACACTTCTGTCGGCTCGCCACAAGACTTGCAATTTAATATCCTCTGAAAACTTTGTTGACTCGGATATGATAGACGCTTTGTCGAATATTGTTGTTTAAGTTCCATATATATAATTTTAGAAGGGACGCCCTTGTGACTAAGAAATAATAGGCACATGGTTTGATCCATCAAGTTAAACTACGCTTGCCGCGGTTGGTCCGAGGATGGATGAGCATTTTTACATACCAAAGGAAGTAATTCCATATTACCCAATAGCTCAGTTTTAGAGGTTATATAGGCAGTCGCTCCATGTAAAATAGGTACTGATATTTTGTAATATTCGGTTAACCTGGAAACAAACCCCATCCATATTCCTTGGTAAATTATCTCCTCCGACATTTATTCTGTTTACTGAAAAAACTACAAACAAAAACTAAAATCTGAAATAAACGGACCGCTGACTCCAAAGCTGAAAAAGCTTCCGATGCGACTGGGATTAACTCTGAGATGATGAGTTTTCTAAAATCTATCATACGTACAAAATGATATCCTGATTTATAAGCAAATGCTCTAAAGTGACAAATTACAATGCGGTATCTACACAAATCATAATTACCTTGGCTTGCGTCTTAAAATTTTCTATTATAGAGATTATTTTAATAAAAAGATCGATTTCATTCTAAACGAGAAAACATAATTCTGTAGAAGTTTGTTCTTTTCTAAGACAAACGTTTATTTTAAAGCTAACACGTATTTTATATAATAATTCAAATAAAATTACAGTCGATACAAAAACAGGGTCAACAAATAGTAACAGTAAAATGTATAAAACTAATAAAATAAAAATTCTAAAGATAAATATTAGTTCACTGCTGTCAAATCATAAAAACTGGGTGCAACGCTTGCCGCATTGCCATGTTGGGTGGCGATGGTTAAACTTTGTACCAAGAACGCGCCAGAGTGGGGATCACCCGTTTTATCACGGAGTTTGTGCGCCATCTCACTAATAAGCTTCTTGCCCTCAATACAACTACCCATGGTTTCCACGGCAATAGGCACAATGTTAACCTGTTACGTTGGTAACAGGTACTACATTGTGCCTATTGCCGTGGAAACCATGGGTAGTTGTATTGGAACAACTGCAGAGAGGCTGAAGTGAGCCGTTGGGCTCACTTCAGCCTCTTCCTATCAGCGACGTCTTCTGCACCCGCCGACGGTGAGACAACGGTGCGATCAAGGTGGCAGATATGGGACGCAACTGGCGTAACTTGCAGTTGTTCCAAAGCACCATCCACCAAATTAAAGTATCATATACCTTTAAAGAGTTATTACGATACCACTTACTAGTTCAAGTAGCTTTAAAATTCTCATAGCTAGACGAAAATAGTTCTTGCGTGTGAAAATCATTAGCCAGTAGGTGCGTTCACGGCTATTCAGGGTGTGTCGTCCAAACCATAAATTAACTACCTTGCCTCGTAAACGCTCTGAAATTGCACCTATGCTTCAAATATCACCTAAGCTATCAGATCCGAACAACGCGAGTGATGCCTAGGTTATAATAGAGAGTTATTTAATTGCGCCAATGACTTCCTTTAAAGAGTTATTACGATACCACTTACTAGTTCAAATAGCTTTAAAATTCTCATAGCTAGACGAAAATAGTCCTTGCGTGTGAAAATCATTAGCCAATACGTTCACGGCTATTCAGGGTGTGTCGTCCAAACCAATAATTAACTACCTCGCATCGTGAACGCTCTGAAATAGCACCTATGCTTCAAATATCACCTTGGCTATCAGATCCGAACAACGCGAGTGGCGCCTAGGTTATAATAGAGCGTTATTTAATTGCACCTATGACTTAAATATCCGTCTTGGTTTCCGTTTCCTTATAGGTGGCCGTCCGGCTCCTGAATATGTGATGCCTTGATTACCCGTTACAGTGGCGACACAGTGCCGTCTGCCGAGTGCTCAGTAAGTCGACGTCGAGTATCTGCAGTGTGCAGACACTGTACGGCATTCTAGGAGCTCTTAAGTGTAATTAACTTATCACACATTCATATGACAGTTTCAGTCTTCATATTCAAAATGTATTACTATATATCATTAAAGTATCTAGTAAGTGGAATAGACGTCGTCCCCTAACAAGTCCCTTGTTTTAATACCGTGCGTTCACGTCATTATTGCGATATTTGTCATTAATTATTTTCCACAGCCCCAGAATAATATCGTGTAGCAATTCAGATTTTTTTTTAAACACAAAGTTTATTTTCGGTCTCTTTAGTTTTCTAGCTTTCCTCGTGTAGCTACAGAATATGAAAGGAAACCTCTTTTAAGTCGGAAAAACTTTTAAGTTGCCCAGCGCTCTGACTCGTCCTCGGGCTTAAATTGTTAGCTGAGAGTTTTTTCTGGATTATAAATGTAAGTATCTATCTTCTGATAGAACGAAAAACACCACTTCTGGCTTATTTTTAGTTCTCTAACCTTGTTTGTGTTATTATGTTAGTGTATAATACTTTGAATATCATGAATCTGACGGTCTTCTAGAAACGTAGAAATAGGTTGCATCGTTGTTTACAATTATTTAATATTAATAGATGTCCAATAGTCCTGAATAAAACAGCTTTACGACAAGTTCTGCTAATACAGGTCATTTAGAATCACTAGATTGGTTATACATGATATAATTTAAGGAAACTGCGTTGTTTACCGCTACCTGTCGTGCAGCTACTCATACATAGTCAACATAATGGAATGAATTAAGCAATCAAATAATTTAAGTTGCAACAAATATAGGTTACATTGAAATGGAAAGAATTAGAAAGGGGAGAGCCTTGTACACTCTGCATGTAATTAGGCAAGCTAAATTTATAAAAACATTAATATTAGAAGCTCTGGTAGTGCCTCGGAAAGCACGTTAAGCCGTTGGTCCCGGTTGTCAACCGAACAAGTAATGGCAGTCGTTACGGGTTGTTGGAGCCCTCAAAAGCCCAACCAACCAAGCCATTGGTCTAACTGCAATGCTTCGATGTCGCCTTCGGGTTGTGGAGGTCAGACGGCAGTCGCTTCACGGAAAATATTGAAGTTTAGCCAAAATCAGCAGTAAGACTGTTAAAGCGGACCCCAGACTCCAAAGCTGAAAAATTTTCAATGCGACTGGGATTAACGCTGAGATGAAGAAGAAGAAGATTAATATTAGAAGCTCTAAAAATATATAGAAAAGGAAGTTATAAAAAACCAAATATAAAATTAGGGATTAAAATGTGACACTTAATTAATATTTAGAATAAAAGTGAAATAAATGCATCTCCATATATTATTTCAATAATAATAGTTTTTATACACATTGCTGATTAATCTTCCTGTTGGAAAGTGGATGGCCACTAATTTATCTTTAAAGTTTTTTACTGTTTAATTGTTCATTTCATCTGCCAATTACATATGGTACATACAAATAACTCTTTTCCTCATTAATGCTGTGTTAAACATAAAAAATACCAAACCGTAGATCTGATGCAACCAGACCATAATAAGGTACTAATGTAGAATTTTTTGTTACCAACCAATATACGATACCTTCCTGGGTTTTATTTATACGGTTTAAGTCATTTCTTTCTCACAAAAAAAAATAGAATTCACTTAATATGACAATTACAAAGTACTCTTAAAACTAAAATATTTAAGAATTAATGCCCTTGTGCTTAACTATCCGAATGTCTACTGACTCGGTGCCGTCATTGGCAAATAATACTAATAGATTATTTATCAACATAATGTGGCAAATCGTTGATATAAAATTAAGAAAAGAGGTGGCCCAAGAGCGTTACCCTGTGGTATATTTTATTGTTCGTCTTTCGGATCCGTACTTTCTTTCACTCATCGTCTCAGGGCAAATTCTTCCCGTGTTGTATGTTTATGATTCCAGCTGATTATGCGTCTTTTAGTGTTCATTCAGTAATCAGTAATGGTTAAAAGGGGCTCACGATACGCGTTCACCATCGTTACTCCGTCTGACTTCGGCTTCGATGCAATTTGATCTATTTAATTATTACTGCGGTGGTAGGCGTGGTTTTATCGGCAAAGCTGCCTTGTTAGTTTGAAGATATTTTTGAATTTGGAAGCTGAATTGTCAGATTACTGATTACCGATAAAAACGTTTCATCAGCAACTTAAATAACTTCTGCTAGTAGCATCCTTTTCAGTAATTAATTTGTTTAGCAACACCTCCATATATGGTGCTCCAGATACAGGCAGTGCCTAGTTTGAGACCAACGATACTTCCTTATTTTAAATTTGAAGGTTGAAATAAACGATGTTACCGTGATTACTGATTTATCTATAGGTATAAATGTAGATATTGTGGGGACATAGGATGGCACAATGGGCGGTTTGTTCGCTAAAAGCAATCTTTAAAGGACAATTTTATTTTCCTTTTTATTTCGACTTGGGTTGCTAATAGATTATCTTTTACCCAATATCAGGGGATATTGGGTAAATAAACAACTCCAGGGAGAAAGCATTCATGTTCTAAGTTACAACCGAATCTTTTCGGTAATATACCCTTACTTCTTCCATCAACCTAACTTGCTGACCTATTTTCCTTTGAAAAAAAACTTTTAAGGATAATTCTTTATTTGCTTTAAAACAAGGTATAAAGTTGCTAAAGTAAGGTATTAATCTAAAGTCCACATGTTTAGGTTAGGCTAAGTCAGAACATATAGATCAAATTTAGTTATTATAAAAGTGGTGTTGTGTCGTGGTCTAATATGTATACGGTAAAAAAATCAGTAGATTTTTCAAGTATACTACTTAGTATGTAAATTGATGAGAGTGAGATGAGATGAGATTGAGACTTAGTATGTAAAGTGTAAACTATAATATATAAGTCTTAACTTGGTGTAACTACAAGTTATAAAAAAAAGAAAGAATTTTCTCATGAACTAAACTTAAGACCGACTATTGTTGCAACTTGCAAGTCTTAAGCTTAACTAACTTCACCTTCAAAGTAGCATGTTTAAAGCACAGTAGAGGTAATACTTATTTTGTTTGGCCTCCGAATCGGCATTGAAGCTAATAAACTGTTCAGCGGACTTATCAAGCTGACTGTGCTACTGTGCTTAATGGATAATGATCTGGAAGGGTTCGGTTACAGCAAATTATTGAAATTAAATTGTCCAACCGTACAAAAACCAATGAGCTAATTAAGTTTTATCTTATTCAATTTTAATATGTGGTAGTATTGTGTGTGGTAAATAAATACGTGGGTTAACCTCAATTTTTCATGAACGAAACTCCTGTTTTCATTTTAATTCTTGTATTTATTTTTCATCTCTGTATCTAACGCCTTTACACTCATTTCTTTTTCAACCACAGAATAGTTCCCCTTACGCTTCTTCTACCTTTTCAAATATTCATTCACTATTTCTTTCACTCTTTGACTATTTCGTATATTCACGTCTGAGACTCATTTATGCTTTACATCTGTCATCCTACTTCACGTCACATTAATAAAAAAAGTAAAAAGAGTAGATAAATTTAATGAAAGAAAGAGAGACATGTTGCCGTGTGTTACAGTTGGTACCAACCGTTTGAGTAATGAAGCTTCTTCGGTATTAATTTTACCCCTGGCTTTTCAGTTGTAAAGCCAGGGGCATGGAATCATAATTAGTTGCCGGCAAACTACATGCTTACTTGCTCCCTTTGATGTCAATGCAATATTGCATTTTGGATGCCTCCCCCTTCCCCTTATAATACTCGATGTTTAAAGCCTTTTGGTAATATTTATGGACGGGTTCTGTTTGTGTAGAAATGTATGCTTTGGACTGTTATTACTTTCCTATGCAGTCCATCGTTATTAATTGCTATGAATTAATTTGTCATGATTAATTTTGTGACGCATTGACTAATTTTAGCTCCAGTATAATTTTGAACGAAAATGCAGTAATAGATTAATAGTAAGCTTATATAAATAAATCTTCCAAACATGACGCGAGTAGCCCTCATCATTATTAAAGTATTCATATCAAGTAACATATTATTATTCGATGCAGACATCTCAATACCGTATCAGTCTGTCAATCCTCTTTCTTCGTCTAGTATTTATGCAATACACATGTTTCGATAAGTAATCGATTTCTTTGACAATTCGATTACAGAAGCGATCAGTGGGTAATACAGCGTAGTACAGTTGCGTGCAAATAAAGTTGTATCTATTATTCAGTGTATCTGTTTTGAGATTAGCACATGGTTTAAATCTTTATAGGACCATTATCTAGCCAAGTTGACCCTGTAATTGATATTGATGACGATTTTTACTTCATTATTTTTTAGTTATTATGGAATTATTAGTCTGTAAACTTTCCGAAGAAATACAAATAAATAAAATATGATTTGATACAACATTCAGGTTTGTCACTCGTGTTAGGAAGGAGCTATATACCGATAGGAACGTGTATTAAAAAGTACTTCAAGGAAAGTTTCTATGAAAACGATATTTTTATTAGTGTTCAGGAATAGCTTGATTTCCTTGCTTTGACATGACTTCATTTCCTAGAAGCAATTTAAACGTTAGATCTGCATGGAACAGGTAAGTATAAACGCTTTAAAATTTATAGGGAAATCAACAGGAAATCGATTCCTTGAACGTCTGGTTCCGCTGCGAAAACATAGAAAGTCGCATAAACTAATTACGCTTTCAGAAACAGGAGGATATTGCATTGAAAAGACGCGAGATGCAGCCGGAGGTAAAATGATTGCGGTACCTATGGCCCTTTGTTCTGTCGATATACTATATATTTTCAACGCGATACGGAATACAATTTGACAGTACACAGTGCAGCTAATAAAACATACCTGTTAAAAAAGGAGGCTAAGTTTCTATCGGATAATTGTTCGTATAAAAAAGGGTTAAAATCCAATACAATGCCAAGTTCAGCTGCATTTTAAAATCAATCATAATCGGCTTCACGAACAGCCTGTACCTAATACTTCTAAATTAGAACTTCGATCTTGACCTTTAAGATCTAAGGCAGAATTCTGTTATTTTAAAGAACCTTGTCATTAAAAAATACAATATGTAAAGAAAACCCTGTCCGACCCGTGAATGTATTGTTAGGTATCGATAACTGATTCTACTAATGGGTACAAAGCCGGGCTAAACATAAAAAAATCCCCCTAAAAAATAAATATTATTTCGCAAAAAGAGAAATTTAATACATGTGCGGTATGCAACCCTACCGCGGGCGGCGGGGAGCAGGGGTTAATTGTGGGTATTCAGTTTAACTATCCACACTAACTCACAGAGTTTTCGCAGCTATGGGAATGTTACAGGCTGATTTCACTAAGCTTACCAAAACACTACAACATAGATTTGACGTGTGTGTGGTTGATGATTTCTTAAGTATCCTTTCTATTGATGCCAATTAATACTGAAACCTAAACATAAACACGTATTCTGAAAACATGCAAGTCTCATATTTCTATCGCTAAGCAATAATGATTGAATTAATAAACAGAGTTTGTATGCTATATCGGACGCACGGAGCACTGGTCCATACGTCATACTCCCATACTCCGGCGGCGGGCTCGTAGTAAAACATATTTAAATGCGTTACGCAAGTTACGTAACCTTACTTCAATCGTAAGAAAAATAATATTCGGTAGGCCCACTATGTTAGGATTCTTTCATCGACGTCCACTGCTGGACATAGGCCTCCCCCAAGGTTCTCCACGACGACCGGTCCTGCGCCTCCCGCATCCAGCGGTTTCCCGCGACCTTCACCAGGATTCTTTAGGATGACTAATATCTTGATTGATATAATCCTGTAGTCGTTTTCTAGCTAGCTTAGCATCAAATACTAGATAGTGATGAAGAGCCAAGTTATGTAATTTACTAGAAATAAATTATTCATCAATATAATTCACTTTTAATGGTCTCACTGCTATAACATAGACCTCCTCGCGGTTACAGCCAGTGAGGCGAAATTCACTACACAGGTCTATGAATGTTTGGTTCTAGGAGATGCCGGTTTTCGTTCACCGTTTTGAGTGAAGTAATGATTATTGAAATTGAGCATATGTAAGACACCGCTTTAAACAAATAAATTTTGGAAAGCATTTAAGATCCGTACACGAAGCAAAGTTTCTTCATAGCTCGTGGCACACAATAAAATTGAGACTCTGAACTCTGTTTAGGTGGTCCTACTTTTTAATACTAATTTAGCTTCAACTTTGATCTGCTATAAGTAATTAAATCGCACCATGTATACCTGATATAGATACACATACACAGTGCGATTTAAAGCGTGCTTATTAAATGCGGGATATACGCCCGGAAGCTACAACCTATGTTACACTCCAGGCGTATATCGTGTATTTTCACTTGGAAACAGAGAAAGAAGTGATAGTATTTAATTTATTGAATTTTAAATGAATATTGTGATATTTGACCCATCGTACTAGGTTAATTACTTGTTGACTCCGGTGGTGATTAAATGAAAGTAGATAATCTACGATGACTGATCCCACACGGTGGTACGTCAACTGTCTGTGTACCCCATCGGCCATCGGTTCTACGAGCTATGTGCCCGGCCCACTGCCACTTTAGAAAGCTAATCCGCTTGGCTATGTCGGCGACTTTAGTTCTTCTACGAATCTCCTCATTCCTGAATCGATCACGCAGAGAAACTCTCACAAGCTCTCTTGTGCGACTTTTCTTATGAGGCCCGTAGTGAGCTCTGCTCATAGCTTGCTGGTCTCAATACAATGAAGGAAAACATTGTGAGCAAATCGACATATCCTATATTTGAGCCAAATTCGATAAAGAATAGAGGTAAACAAACCGTTGCTAGGCAACGAGTAGTTTACGCCTAAAAGACAGATGGTAACAAACTTTTCTACATAGATGCTTTTTTTTTATTTCATTATAAACTAGCGCTTGACTGCAATCCCGCCTGATGGTAAGCAGTCACGGAGTCGTTGATGGTAAAGGGCACAAGTTTATTAAGAGCCTATTCACTCTAGCCTTGAAGACACTCAAATTGTAGTCCCACGGAAACACCGCCGCTGGCAAACTATTCCAGTCCCTCGATGTGCGCGGTATAAAGGAGGAGGCGAAACGCTTCGCCCGGATCCTAGTGGTGTTAACAACGTAAGGGTGGAAACTTGCCGTACTAGCATGTAAAGTCGATAATCATGTAAATAACAGGAGATTTGTAAAACGTGAGTTGTGTTGTCCCTAAAACTAAATTGGTCTGTTTACCTCTATTCTTTATGGAGCTTGGCGATGGTATAGAAACAACAATTTTAAGATACTACCGTAACCCGTATTGGACCACGTGGTGAATTTCACAGGGCAGACATATGTCTCAACAGGGAGACAATTTTTTTTTTTTTTTTGACAAATCACACAGATTGAGCTAGCCCCAAAGTAAGTTCGAGACTTGTGTTATGGGATACTAACTCAACGATACTATATTTTTATAATAGATACATATATAGATAAACATCCAAGACCCAGGCCAATTAGGAAAAGATCGTTTCCCATCATGACCTGGCCGGGGATCGAACCCGGAGCCTCCACGTCGCAGGCAGGCCTTTTGACCGCTGCGCCACGGAGACCGACAGTGAAAGACACGTGGTGAATTTCACACAGGGCAGACATATGTCTCAACAGGGAGACAATTGTAACCTGAATGCGATATGAATTGAAAATGAGTCACTTGCGTTTTACCCTTCGTAATGAACCAACAGCTGTTGAAATGAAATTGCATTTTTTTACCAATTGTAATTTCTTAGCGACTTGTTTAGTATGTTATGATGCATTGCTTCTTCTGTGTTTCTCGTCCTAGTTAATTTTACAGTATAGGTCAGCTTTCTTCATCTTCTTTCTACTTCTTTTCTAATGTGTTCTCTCTTTTCCATTGTCTGTTTATCCCAGAGACCAGAATTTCGTCACCATGCACTGCAAAAATGTTAGCGCTGAAAGTCTTCAGTGTGCGGTGTCATAATGAAATTAGCTCAAGGTAAAAGCTGGTAACCTAATTTATTAGCTCTCTCCTTTGAAAATACCTACATATGGAAGAAAATCAAGCGGCTTTTACTACAAACGATACAGTATAAAATTTATAATTGTGTTTCCTTATGTATATCTTGTTACTGAAAAGATAATAAAGAAGAAAGACGTTTCGTATCGATATTTTAACTCGATAAAACATATTTTTTCAAAATTCAAGTTAAAAAGTTGCTACAAGTCTTTGACTTTTAAAGAAGACATGAAATCTCTTTTATTTTACGGTGATTAATAATAATGATACCACTCACGTCGCAGCTATTTTATTTGACCCTGTTAACATAAGTAAGTTAAGAGTCACATGGGAAAGGAAACCACACTGACGGACTCATAAACTGCATCAAAGTAATAGGCGACTTTGAAATAAATATTTTAACCAAGTATGCAAACTTTCTATACAGATTTCAATTGAAACCTCTAGATTGGTTAGTGAACTTAAAAACAGCGTAGGGTCATATCCTTAAGTTTAAGTTTGTGTACTGGAAAGGACCTTAAGACTTTATTGAAGAAAAAACAAAATTTTTAAGGAAAATTGACTTAATAAAATAATTGGTTTTAACAATAGACACTAACTTTATGAGTTTTAATAAGGCGTATTATCTCCACGTACCCTTATTACGGATTCTAATCGGTTCCGCATAAATTTTATTAGGGTTATTAAAAGATTTTGCGGAATATTGTGCCATTCTTCTGAAAGTGCTGCCACTGTCGTGGGCACAGAATTTCTCGCATATACAGCTCTTTTTATATTGTCTCAAACATGCTCAATGGGATTAAAATTCATGCTGGCCAATTCATTGTACGTATCGCAACCTCTTCGCAATATTATCGAATTCGTGCAGCAGCGTGCGGCCGAGCATTATCCTGCATTAAAGTAAAATTTTCGCCTAAGAATCCCATGTAAGGCACCACGTGATCTTCTAAGATCTCCGTTATGTAACGATGTGCAGTGAAACCCCCTCTATTACCGGTTTAACGGACCATGTCTATGAACACAAGTTCTGTTCGCCCGTTCATCGATATGCCACCCCAGACCATACACGAACCGCCCCCAAAAGGAACACGCTCTTCAATGCAACTTTGAGCATATCGCACGTCGACAATAGACTCTTCTGCGACCATCTGCACCATATAAACATGTCCTACACTCGTCCGTGAACAATACGGAGGAGGACCATTGCTCTTCTGTCCAATTAAGGTGATCACGAACAAATCTTAAGCGAGTTTGTCTAGTGTGAGTTACAGACAACTTTGGACCATTTGGTCCAAAGTTGTCTCTAAGTTCTTGTAAGTTGGTCTAAAAAGGGTGATATGCGCTTCCTTTAATCTTCTTATTGTTCTTGCACTCAGATTTACTCCACGCACTTCATTAAGCTCGGAACGACTTCGCAGGGAAGTTGTAACAATAAATCGGTCATCACGACCGGTGCTTGCTCGAGTCCTGCCTGTACCACGTCTCCTTCTGTACGGACCTGTATCCATAAACCTTTTGTATATTATAGAAACCGTAGAATGGTTTAAATTTAAATTTCTACCAATCGTTCGTTGTTCTAAGCCCTCCCGCACCAGTGCTACAATTTGAGCCGCTTGTTCGAACGAAGTATCCATGTTATGGTTCAAAAACTCCCGATGAGTATAAAACTAATCCAACGGTTCTGCTGGTAACAATAATTAAATTCACAAAAGAATAAAAAAGCAATCCGAATCAATTTAAAACTTTACTTTAATTAACACGCAAATCTGATACTACGAGTAAATTTTCTTTTCCCGGCAATATTCTCTTTTTTTTTACTGCAGTTCTATTTTTAAATTTTACTTTTTTAAGATTAAGTGCCGGTATCTCCATATTAAAGTAATATTGAACTTTGATGCACTTTAGGAGTCCGTCAGTGTACGTATGTACATATTTAAATACTCCTTGTGCTACTTTTACTACTTATTCACACCTCAAGAACATATTAAGGAACCCCAAATCCCCCAATCGCATACATATATATAAATATCAGATATGTATATATCAAATATCGGTTTTTCATATACCCAGGTTATTAATAACATCTCTTCATCAGGTTATACTATACGATTTCATTTTGCATGTTTTACGTAGAATCACTTGAAACATGTAAATTTTATACCTATCACCATTATAAGTGTTTTCTGCAAAATAAATAATTTTAATTTGAAGCAAGTGGGTCTAAATTTGGTTGCTAAGCTCCCGGAGGCTTCAGATCTCTCTCCGCGCAGTGGGTCGGAACGTGAACGGTTCATTTACATGTCGTTAAATAAAGATAACAATAATTTTGCAAGCGTTTCGCAACGCATCCCTCCGCAGGCGCCGGTGCGCACGCCTTGAACATATTGATAAGGGTCTCTTGTTGCTGTTATCATACTTATGGCTTAGCAATGTATCCTAAGGCTCGTTGTTTGGTTACTTAATCCTTTTTGTGATTAAGTTGGACTAGAAGTTCTGGCAGGATGCGTTCAATCATCATCATCATCAACCTTTTTATCGTCCCACTGTTGGGCACAGGTCTCCTCTCATACAGAGAAGGATTGAGCGTAATCACCACGCTTGCTCAATGCGGGTTGGCGATTTCAAACTTAAAGTCCAGGTTTCCTCAAGATGTTTTCCTTCACTTTCAGTCAGTCATTGGTGTCCAAGATATACTTAGAAAGTACATATAACTTTAGAAAAATTACATTGGTACTTGCCTGACCTGGAATCGAACATGCGCACTCATACTTGAGAGGCTGCTGTTTTAACCATTAGGCCACCACGACTAGTCAATAATATAACCTTTTGCATACCATAAGTTAAGTACGATTCTCTTTCTGTAATCGGTCCCTCAAGTCTAAGGATCATGGTTAGCTTCTAAGTTGCATCTGGCGATGATGAACGACGATTGGTGCGACCAAGCATTCGCTTGCTTTTGGTTTTCATCATTCTCCGAACTGTTCATTTTTCCGAACTTTCGCTTCTGCGTATATGATTAATCCACAAATAAATAACAGAATAAACGGCCTATCAGGTTTTCACTGCCGGGAGACTGTATAATAAAAAAAATCGTAAGCTTTCTCTAATTAAAAGAGTTTTTAATGATGAGTGAAATTAAGAGAAGTATTAACCCTAAATTATTAATTGAGGAAAAAGCTATTAATTTACGTAAAGAAATTTGATTTAATCCCATAATAGCTCCAATTATAATATTTAATAAAATAATAAAATATCTATTAAAATAATAAGATGAAATCATTTTAGGGGCAATTAGGCCTCCGATCTTCTAGAGGTAATTTAACACGGCGGCAAAGTTCGGGTCAATAGATTTCACGTCATGTCTTCGAATAAACAGAATATCTACTCAAAAATAATTTTACATCTAAACATCATCATGTTTCTAAATCCGACATGACGTGCTAACTCATTTTAGATCAGTGTCATTAACTGTAACTATTTATAATTAGTTCATCGACAGCCCTGTGCCTAATTCAAACGGCCAGATGCGTCGGCGTAGTAACCATGTCACACTGAATTCATACTTACGATCTAAAGCCGTCCCAACCATTATTCACACATGTTGCCAATATTACCTATATTAGAACCCTAATTTTTGTCAAGCGTATTTGCTCACCTCGTAAAGATCATTAGTTGTGGTTATAACAACCGCTTGGACATCATAACTTCTTCCAGATGTGTGCAATCCACTGAATATTATGTACGATTATTGTTAGTGCTGACATAGTTTTGTTAGCGATAGACATAAACACACAATAACGGTTAGACGCCGTTTGTGGTTGGTGCCAATACACATTAGTGTGACGAAGTCTGAGGCTCCATACTAATGGGCCGTAACGGGAATAGAACCGTGGGCCTTAGTTCGACGGACATGCTTTGGCCTCAACAACTAAATACAACTATGTTATGGCAAAATACATTATTCTTGAAAACACGCATCTTCTCCTTTGAGATATTTTCTTAAAAAGAAGTAAAATATCAATGTAGTGTGTGTGTATTTTTTTTACTTTTTGTGGTCTAACTAATACTTACATCTATTTAAATGTATTATTATCATCATTCGTCATTATTATGTGTTACTATCATCTTAAAAAATCTAAGAATGTGGATGGCTATAGAGCAAAGAAAGATAAAAAAACAGCTAAGTGCGAATCGGACTCGCGAAAAGAGTAGGGAAAGAGTTGCGTATCATTATCTAAACATTTAAAAAAACAGAAAGAAACATTTTTGAGTATTTGCTGTGTTACAGAATACAACAGGTTATTATACAATAGGTATCACGGTTCTTGAGAAAAAACCTGTTAACAAACAGATAGACAGACAGACCGTACAGTCTTAGTATAATAGATTATCGTTCTTACCCTTTGGGAACGGTAACCTTAAGAAGGATTCATATTGACGACTAATAAAGAATTAGATATAGGAATATGGAAAACGAAGACATGATGCACCGATTTCAAATAAATAGGAGCAAGGGCAAGAGAATTATGATTCGCATCAATAAATATCTTACTATTCCTCAAGGAGAAATATTATTCCATCCCAACTAAAATGAAAATAAATGTTATGCACACATTTCAGCACAATAATGCTACTCAAACATGTTTATAGTTGCCATTATGTTCGTAATTAAAGAGTCTCATTTGTACGTCGTAAATAATGTAAACTGTATGTTTACACGAAGCCCAGCTCAGCTGCGTGATCGTGCACAAATCACGTGGATTATATATTTAGGATTATAGATTATACAACGTTATTTTTTGTTTATGCGAAACCCGAAACACGTGTCCAGTATTTTTAAGCAAAGAATCTATGTATAAAATTTCAAAAAGATATCATGAATAACCACAAAGTTATGAGCTTGTTATCTTACCTGGTTGTCCCGACAAAAATATGGTCAACGCACGGCTCGCCCGGCCGAGCCTGCAGCGGCGCAGCGCGGGGAGACCACAGTATAAAAATCATACAGTAGGTTGACGCCTTTGATCTCGTGTAAAATGCCGACATCGTCTAAACAGTAACGCATCGGCCAGGGTTGTCACAAATAAACAATATTTATGAAATTACCTATTTATTGCAGATCAACATCGATAGCTGTACGAGGGGCGATTCAAAAGTAATGGTAATGAGTATAATAAAACAACGATTCTAGTTTAAATTTAATTTAAATTTCTACATAGTCTCCTAACAAGTTGATACATTTAGTCCAACGTTTCTCTAAACCTGCAATACCCATTAAAAAAAAAACTTTATCTTGGCTATCACAAAATGCCTCTACAGCAGCCATCACCTCGCAATCATCCTCAAATTTCTTGCCCCTGAGGCGTTCCTTGAGCCGAGGACAAATAAAAACAAATAAAAGTCGCTGGGGGCTATACCTGGAGAATAGGGCGGGTATTCGGCCAGTTCGAAGCCTGCTATTCGAATGGCAGCCATCTCAACTTCGACTTTGTGTGCAGGGAAATTGTCCTGATGAAACAACTTTCGCTCGGAGTTTGCCCCGTCTTTTTTCCTTTATGGCTTCTCGTAGTCATCTTATTTGATCAGCGTAGTAGGAGCCCGTTATGGTAACTCCCTTTTCCAGGTAATCAACCATTATAGTTCCCTCAGCATCCCAGAAAACGGACGCCATAACCTTGCCTGCCGAGCTCGAGAAATTCTTTGGCGTCGGTGAGGATGGCCTTTTCCAAGTCATCGATTGTTGTTTGGTCTCAGAATTAAAATGATGGATCCATGTTTTGTCCATGGTCACCAATCGGGACAAAAAAATTCTTGGTCAGCCTGGAACTTTGTAAGATTGGTTCTTGAAATGTCAACTCACTTTTTCTTTTGTTCGTCCGTTAACATTCTCGGTACCCAACGCGCGGAGACCTATTTCATATTCATTTTGCTGGTCAAAATGCTTTGGATGCTACCCTATGAGATGCCTGTGACCTCAGCTAAATATCTGAGGCTTACTTTTCGGTCTGCTAACACGATATCTTCGATTTTTTTCACGTTTTCCTCACTCAAGGACGAAGTCGGGCGTCCCTCGCGATGTTTATCTTCCGTGGATGTTCTTCCCAGCTTAAACTCTTTGCACCACCACGCCACCATAGAATATGGAGGAACAGAGTCCCCCAGTGTCTCTACCAAATCAGCGTGTATCTCATTGGTAGACATTTTTTCAAATAGAGGTACTTGATGACGCATCTCACTTCGTGTTTCTCGATTTTTGTGTTGTCGCTCCGACTGCTGGTATTCAAATGAATGTAGCTTCTCCAAATGACGTCCTATTCATACATTTTTTTTTAGCTGGGAAGCTTTTTTTACTGAAGGACCAAAGATAAGAAAAAAAAATATTTTGTGTTTTTACTTTTTTTAGAAATACCCGTTTATCATTACTTTTTGATCACCCCTAGTATTATATTTAATTAATTTGCTATTTTTACTAAGGGAACAACTCGAGACAGATTTAAGTTATTTAGATGGCATTTTCGTAACCAGCACCCCAATCCACCTCGGAATTAACACCCACACCATATTAATATACATTTAAATTGGGGTCCGCCATCTTGGATTTCAAAAAGGGTGGCTTTTTCGTAACAAGTACCCCAATTATACTCAAAATTGACACTCATATCAAATTATAAAAAAAATGACGTCCGCCATTTTGGCTGTCAAAAAGGATGGCTTTTTCGTAACAAGCACCCCAATAATACTTAAAATTGACACTCATATCGAATTATAAAACAAACAAATAAAAAAACAAACACGCTTTGTCCCTTAATGATAGATACCGAGCTACGAATAAACTTTGGTTCGCAGCTCGCGCTCGGGTGCCGCTTACCCGCGTCTCGTCCCTCACACCCCGCACGATTGCTCTGTCTTCGTTGGACGACTGTATGATTTTTAGACTGTGGGGGAGACCCTGTCTCACGCGCCTAATACGTCTATCTTGTCGTCGGATCTAACGTCAGTTGAGTTGAGCGCTCAGTAACCATATTGCAACAATTTCTAAATGTATTTGGGCAAAAATATAACATGGTGTAAAAATGATTGGAATTGGTTCAGTTGCTTTTTCTTAAAAAGCTATATTCAGGTTTCGTATAAAGAAAAACTAAAGTTCCATATTATAATTGTACATATATGACACCAGCTTTATACATTGTTCGATTGGTCTGAAAATTTTCGTGACCTATTTTGAAATTTTTCATTGATTATTCAACTTTTATTGTACGGCTTATAGGTCTGAGTCTTAGAGGGTAACATTGAGATTTCTTTTTAACGAGAAAATTGTTTAAAATCGTCCTCATCTTTCATCATCATCATCATCTCAGCGTTAATTCCAGTCGCATCCGAAGCTTGTTCAGCTTAGGAGTCTGGGGTCCGCTTTACCAGTCTACAGATTACTCAGATATTTTCCTTGAAGCGACTGCCGTCTGACCTCTACATCCCGATGGCGATATCGAAGCATTGCAGTTAGACCATTTGTTGGACTTTTGAGAGCTTCAACAACCCGTAACGACTGCCATTAGATGTTCGTATGGCAACCGGGAACAACAGCTTAACGAGCTTTCCGAGGCACGACCAGACCAGTGCAAATTCGTATTCATGCATACAAATATTTGCACTGCGCGGGAATCTAACCCGCGCCTCTTTGCGTAGCGGCCGCTACGCAAAGAGGCGCGGTTCGTTACCGCTACGGCACGGAGGCTCAACTAACTGTCCTCATCTTTATAGTATATTAATTGCGAAGTACTGCAGTATTATTGAACCTAGTCATGAATACTAAAACATTTTCGTATTTCATGGAAATCGTTGTATCGGAGCCGCACCGCACCTATTTGAGGGACCTTGGATACGAAGCTGCATGGAATGGAAGTTTCATCTGATATTTTGGAATTATTCACATCTCCTGTGGACCGTATTCTATCACATGTACCCAATATGGGTTGGTAGATGTCACATGATAAGTTGACGAAGTTTTGATTCTAGGACATGTAGTTTTCTTTCACTGTTTTGGTGAGGTTCGAATCTACGACTTCCATGCAACCTATAAGTCGCGGGCCACCGCTGTCCTCAAAATGGTGAAGCAAATTATTAGAGTTTATTTGAAATAAATTCATTGGATATTTTACCATTGTATTGTTTATGAACTTGTAATTATCTCTTATTGATTTCAATATTAGATTAAAAAATTTCTCCTGTTCGAATAAACTTTGACTATACCTATACATAAAACCATCAAACCATCATCATTTCCATCGTCTCTCTTATCCCAATTGGGTGCCTGCGCAACATATACTTTTCTTCCCAACTCACCTCTATCAGCCGCCATCCCGACATTCATCCTCTTTCCAACCATATAATCATTCCCTCAGTCCATCCACATTTTCTATGCTCATCCCTTTCACTGACAGCCATACTCAAAACTTCCCACGTGACATTTACCTCATTCCTCCGTAACACATGTTCATACTATGACAACCGATTTCCAAAAGACTCTTTAGCTTAAGTTGGGGACTGTCCAATTTCATCATGACTTAAAATATATTTTTTGTTAACAGAATCATCTTGACATGGACAGCCTAGATCTGTCCAACAGCGAACACCGACATTTAGTACTCCAAATTGCCCTGAAATGCGCTGACATCTCAAACCCCTGCCGCCCGTGGGAAATTAGCAGAAAGTGGAGCCTTAAAGTTTGCGAGGAGTTTTTCCGCCAAGGCGACTACGAGCGACGACTCAACCTGCCAGTCACGGCCCTCTGCGACCGACATACCACCTCGATACCTAAGATTCAAACAGGTAAACTTAAATGAACGTAATTAATAGTACAAAAATGAGTATAAACGAACTACAATTATGTTTTATAATTACAGGTTTCTTCAAATTTGTTGTGACGCCATTGATTACTCAATGGCATAGATTCCTACACAATGACTTGTCCACTCAGATGCTCTACAATCTAATGTATAACCAAAATAGATGGGAGACATTAGTGAATGAAGAGGCGAATGAGGAAACCAAAACTGAGATATCTGATGCGGATATGGCGGAGGACGACTTGGAAATTGACAACGAAAGCCTGAAGTCGGAGACTTCCAGGCTACTTCTGCCGCCGCGAAGGGCCTCTCTCAATCCTGTCAAGAAAAAGAGCCCTTTCAAAGATCAGATCCGGCGTTTCTCCGTGCCCCTGAACGTGTTCCAAGATGTTAGATTACGACTTCGCGAGAGGAGTCAAGCGACATCGCTGGCGGATGAGCGCGCGCGCAATTTCGCTAGCGTCGTCAGCAGTCAGCCTTCCCTGCACTCGCAGCTCAGCGTGCGTGGGCACTGCTCACACCCACAGGAACCCGAAAAGCAACTTAACTCTGAAAATCTTGTACCTGATTCTACGATAGCTTCAATCACGACTCCCGCGCAGGCTGTACGCCTCAACACTGTGCTCAGGCAAGGCGGTACTGTGAACAAATTGGTCAGACAAAAAACTTTCCCTCCTTTGGAATCATCATTTTGGGATTCCTCTGAGGATTCTGACTTCGTGACACGGTTCAGATCAGACCCTATTAGTCCTGTCCCGGGAACAAGCAAGAAAGAGCCCAAATATAGCTTTTTAATCGTGAGAGATATTCAAAAGACTGATTCTGAAGACACTTCTGATACTAGTGTAGAAGGAACGCCGCGTAAGTTAGAGAAGGAAAACTCCGCACAAAGGCATAGCCGTAAGGAGTCAAGCACGGTAGGCAGTCAACTGCGTGACAATTTGACTTGGATGCCTTTAGAACTCGAATCAGACCCGCTGCTGCAGCGGCGGAGGAAATCGATGCCTGCTGAAGTTTTACCATTTAGTGAGTTATTTTGGAATAATTCTACTTACCAACTCTTAAACAGATTCTCATTATATTATTTAAACACAATAATAAATCTTACAGCTCCCAGAGAGAAGAAGATTCGCGAGGTGCCGACAGCCCTTCCGCAGTTCCTGCGGCGTACTTTCTCCGGCAAGGAGTCGTGGACGAAACGGCGCGGCTCAGCCCCTTCGCCTGTGGCCCCCTCAGACTCCGAGCTGCGCGGCCTGGCCGCTCTCGGGTCCCTACGACACAGCGTAAACGGCGGCCGCAGGAAGCCAAGCCTCACCGTCACATGTCAACAATGGCTCGCCAAAGCTACCCACGGGGTTCAAGAGCGAACTCTCCAACAGTTCCCACGCAGAAGCTCTCTCCCCGCTGAGGTGATGACAGGTGCTCAATAGCTTAGCGGCTTTTTTTATATTTTTCTTTTGCATGTGTTTACTACATTATTTTTGCAGAGCAGGTTTTATTTTATGATGCCGTTTGAATTTTAGTAAGTTTTCTTATTGATTGATGATTTTGGTTGTTACCAGAGAGGCAATTGTCATCATTTTAAGAATATTCACAGTCTGCACCCTAATTACGTAACACACTATGTATTACTATCAGTTGGAATCATTTCGAAACACATTGGTAATCCATTCCTCCAGGCTCCATGTGTTGGAAAATCAATCTGCTCAACAACTTATATAACGCAATGAATATTGTTGATCTGTCAAAATTAAATCCAGATAGTGTGTTACACAATTACCTTGCTGTTTCAATCTGTGAAAAATAATTCAGTTTAAAAGATTTTTGAATTATGATATTTGTCCTTGTGACTGTTATAATCCAAATCGGTGGAATGTTTATGCTGTTTTGAAGTTGTTCATGATAGTAGTACGTATGCAGGCTGCGTGCGGGTAGGCTATCAGAACTATACTAAGAATAACGTATTATGTTGCGGTATTTTACGCCGTCTCTTCACAAAAATAATTACCTTCACATTTTGAACACGAATGCCCCTCAAAAATACTTTTGCCTATAAATATCATTACCATTTCGAATGTTATATATTCCAGGTATCTCATCACACTAAATATGGCGAAGATACGTAATATTTGCTTGAGCCCAGGGAGGCTCAGTACTATGATTCACTGGACGATGATGATTCCGACCATTCTTGTGTTAATTACGATGCTGACGAAGAAGATTCGGATGACGAAAGTTCGTACGACGAAGACTACACAAGTCAGTTCCACGAAAATTTAGTCCTCGACTCTTCTGACGAAGCTAATGAACGTTTGGAGGATGATGAAGAACTCATCAATCTCCCCTTCACCAATCGTCATCGCGCCTCATCCATGTAAACGATATTTGGAATCCTGTTCCTCTCCCATGTAATTTTCTGTAAATACTTTTCCTATAGTTGATAAATGACCGCAGAAGTGTGTTTACATCTGTTGGTGTTCGTATAAGAGAAATGTGTACTATATAAGTTGTGTTAGTATGTGCGCGGGTCATGAAGTTCCACTCCCTCTCCATCCCCCCATTTCCACTCTTGAACCAAATCGTTTACAGTGATTACAGTGAAATCAAACTCCTCAAAGACATATACATTAGTGTATACTACTTACTGAAAGTGCTGTGTAAATAAATGCATTGTCTCGAACATAAGATTAATTTGTGATTATCATAAATTTGTGACGTTCTGACCGTACCGATATTTGTGGTATTTAGTTTTCCGCTCCATTGCGCTATATGTAATTTGCTGAATGATAATTTATGAAATACTTAATATGATATTGTCGAGAAGGCCTATATTTTGAGCGCAGTGGACAGTGAAAAAATACACGTCATTGTATTATAGTAGTGTAATAAGCAAATGTCTCGAACATAATTTGTGATAATCATAAAAAAAACAGTGTAAACAGCCTTAAGCTGAAGGCCATCATTATAATCATATTTATAAGCACCATTGGGTACATTTCCCCGTTCCAATGCGCTACACCCAACAATGTTAATATACTATCTGATACTTCGCGCAACAGATAGACAGTACTTACTGGAACAATGGCGTCGCATAGCTCAAATGCGTTTTCTAGATTTTAGACACAGATGTCACTCCATAATGGAGAGACATCATGTATTATATTATGCATATTGTCATGGATATTAAATCTATGATCTACTTAGTATATACTATACACACTACTGTGTAGTATATATATAGTATATACTATATACATATATTGTATATACTATACACACTACTGTATATATAGAATAGTGTCTTCTAAAGTATAGCATTTTAGAAGGTGGATATTGTATGGAAGACACGATGCTGCCTTCTACTTATAATATTTATAGAAGTGAAATTTCTTAAAACAAAATCTTCAAGTAAACTTTTCTGTTACGCATCATCTTGATTTCTTATCGATATTCAGATGTGATGTAAAATAATATTTCAATTAGGAACTGATAAATAAAAAGACTTGCACGAATCCAAGTGAATTTGTCGTGAAAGCGAAAATAATTAAGTATATCCCTCGTTTAATAAATGTTGGATATAATTATTTTCGCTGTCACGAAATGTGAGCGGGATTTTTGTATTTATTTGAGGTTAATCTCATATTTTATTGTAAGTATCAAGTATAAATAAATATACATCTATTAAAATTAGCAATTATTGATAAATAGGACTATCAAACTACTAAATATGCATTATCTGTCCCATATCTGTAAAGTTGTATATAGTAGAAAAATTGTCAAGAAGTTTCACTTCTTACGAATATAGACACGGTCTTTTTTTTTTTAAACCCAAGTACAAATATTTTCCACACAATGAATTATTTTTATTTTTTTAATGTATATTTAGTAAATGAACTACAATATTTTTTCTCACAAATTTATTGTAAGTTTTAACAGAATTTATGTTACGTCTAATTTATAAAAAGAACATTATGATTATACCAAAAAATATGCTTATCCTAATTGAAAAAGATTACGTTAAAGCACAACAACAGAGGAGCAATTATCGTAATTTTAATAACTTTAACAGTCTGTTCTAAATCCAAATTTGTTAAAAATACGTCTAATTTCGATATATTTTGGCAAAATTTTTCACATGTATTTGCCACCGAGATGAGACTGAGCACTTTCTCAACGTTTTCAACGTGTTCAACGTGTTTTGTATAATTACGAGAATTGGCCCTCAGGTTAAACTTTAGGGATTTGAGTCTCATAATTTGTAACTTTCTTTTTGTATTTCGAAAGTTATATAGTCATAGAATTTAAGTACTTAGTAGTTTTTAAGACGGCAAATGATGAAACTGGTAGACGCTCTTTTTGAGTGAAACACATGGAGATGTTAATAAAGGAGTAAGGTGGAAAAATGTTCAGTATTAATTGGAGACAGTCAGCGTATGACTGTTGATCGCTTACACTTGCTTGTACAGAATATTTCAGCTTAGTTTAATGAAGTTGATACTAATGGCTCTCGTTTTGACCATAATAGGTTTGCCATGAATTTGCTATAGTGTAAGTAGCTTACGTGGTCATCGCAAAAATCCATAATAATATTGTAAAAATATAAAAATGCATAATCTTTTGTAATATATTTTCAATGTAGTACACAAATGGATTTAATAATATTAGGATTGATATTTACAATTGTAAGTCCTATGATAATTACGGTCATGCGGTCAACAGGAACGCGGCGTGGTGTGGACAATTCGTGAAATATTTTATTAAAATATTCAATATTTTCGTTGCTTTGTTTATTCTGTTTTCTTTTTAAAAAAAATTAATTAATTAATCATCATCATCAACCTTTTTTTATCGTCCCACTGCTGAGTACAGATCTCCTCTCATACAGAGAAGGATTGAGCGTAATCACCACGCTTGCTCTATACTGGTTGGCGATTTCAGACTTAAAGTGCAGGTTTCCTCAAGATGTTTTCCTTCACCTTCAGTCATTGGTGTCCAAGATATACTTAGAAAGTACATATAACTTTAGGAAAGGTACATTGGTACTTGCCTGACCTGGAATCGAACCCGCGCACTCATACTTGAGAGGCTGGTATTTCAACCACTAGGCCACCACGACTACTATTAAGTACTAATTAGGGTAAATTCGACTGTGAATTTATTGCTTCGGAAATATATTTAGAAAAAGTTTTCTTTTTTTTTTGTAATGATAGATTTATTTGTTCCAAAGATCTTTCAGGGTTGTCCACGTCTGTTATTGTCACAGAAACTCGTGCCAGTTCTGTCTAAATTGGGGCCTGTATTATGGGCAATAGGTTACTTCGCAAAGTTCGAGAGGTCAAAGACAATGTCAAATAATTGATGAATTAATGGTTCATACATCAGTCTGCTCACAGCTTTTTGCTGAAAACGCGTCAGTGTAAAGGTGGCGTGAACTTTGTTGTGCAGCGGCGGGCCCGTAGGTACGCTTGTGGTAACACTAGAGGTCATATTGCTAAAAGCAAGAACTATTTTATTTATTACTTAGATGTCGATACTGGTGGCGACTGAGCGAGACTCAAACTGATCACTGAAACTCCCAACAAAAAAAGTGTTGTTTCATACGAGTTACAAATGACGACAGCTGGAAACTAAATCATCTTGCTTCCAAGTCAAAGATGTGTAACTCACTAAGTTGGGTTGGTTAAGCGTCTTGGCCAAAGCTGAAGGCACAGGCTTCTAGGTATATCATACATAAAAGACTTTACAGAAGAGAGATTTGTGAAGACACGGCACTTGTGTTGAGACTCGGTCGTCACTCCGAAGAAAACTTATCAGCGCTGGCTCGCTGAACGATTGTGGATGCTCTCAGAAAGAGCACACAATCCTAGGAGTAATAGGAAAGTATTTTAGTAGTAGGTAATAATGGGGATTCAAATACGACTTTTGTCGATTTGAGATTTTGACGGATTCTGAGCCTGGCTCGTGATCAATATTTTTGTATACATTTTCTTTAATTTATTATAATTATATAACGGTGGTAAGTTAAACTAAGCATCATGATGGAAAGCAATGTTAAGAAAAGACGATTCCTACAAAGGATCGTGAAGATTTTACTTTCGATTTCATATTATAGCGACCTCTAGTGGCCAGTAGCGCGGTAGGAGGAGATTCTCTTTTATATGGAAGCAAACAGTGTTTCGCTAAATGTATAAAGTGTTAATTTATTTTGTGATTGTGTCCCGATTAAGTATTTTAACGAAACGTTGCATCGTTTCGTCTAGTAACCTACGGTATCATAATAAACCGTGTTTCGTATCGTAATATGTATAAAATGACAATACGTTTATCATGAATCATGCGTTGAATATGCCAGGGTTTGTATAAAATGGTATGTGTAAAAAATTATGACGACGCGAGCTTTAAAATGGAATGAAAACAGATTCTGAACCAATGACCACTCATTTTCAACAAGACGCATTTTCATTTAGAAGAGATGTGATTATATTTGATCCTGAACTTTTACCTCTAGACTACGACAATGTTTCGCCACTTCAACGTAATTGTTAGCTGTTAAGGTGTTAGCTTTAGTAATTAAGTCGATCTTATGGATTTTGTTCGATAGTTAACTGCCACGCCCGCTGTGACACGTTTGTCACGATTATCTTATAATAGGTATAATATAATCATTATATGGTAGTCACATAGATAAGTACAAGTCTGCAGACGTTATGTCTTTGCACAATATTTTACAAACCTAAGCCCTCTATTCTTAAACGTTGCTTAAAGGTAACTAGTGATTAGTGACTGTTTAACCATACATTTTTGACGTTTTAACGTCACTTAACTTTAATCATTTTTAGGGTTCCGTACCTCAAAAGGAAAAAACGGAACCATTATAGGATCACTTTGTTGTTCGTCTGTCTGTCTGTCAAGACCCTTTATCTCAAGAACGCATTGACGTATCAAGCTGAAATTCACATGAAATACTCAGGTCTATTGTCCCTTTAAGCTGTGGAAATATCAAACTTCTAAGCCAAGCCAATCAAAAGATACAGCCGATTATGTCGATATTTTCAACAAATTTTCGACACTCGCAAAGAAATCAAAACCTACAGGATACTTCCCGTAAACTCAGAATCTTGAAATTTGGCGTGAAGCGTTGTCATATAATGCAAATATAGGAAAAATTGCGAAAATCACATTTTTTTAGTTATATAATATAATAAAAATATTTTAATTAAATTAAACTTGCACTGCTTGAACTTTGTACGGCGGAACCCTCGGTGTGCGAGTCCGACTCGCACTTGGCCGGTTTTGTATGAATAAACCCCTTATACACTATGGTGTTTCTTCTTATACGATGATTAAAGTTAAGCGACGTACAAACGTCAAAAATTATGGTTAAACAGTCGCTAATCACTAGTTAACTTTAAGCAACGTTTATGAATTAAGGGGTTAATGTATTAGTAGGGTGTCCCTCACACAGGTGAAGTCTTTGTATATACATACGCTGATAGAGCGCACTTTCACAGAAGTCGGATTAGCTCTTCAATTTCAATATGATAAATACGAAAACGTGCCAAACGTATCCACAGCGGGATATTTCTCAATTTTTAGTAAATAGATTGAAAAAATAATGTGCTCAAGAACACTACAATAGTATTATTCAGAAGGGACTTTTCCTTCGAACTTAGATGCACAACGCTATTTTCTAAACTATCTTTATTATATAATGTAATATACATACTCAAGACTTATTTGCATTCATTCCTGCAAGTCGTAATGAGCATTCCATTACTGATAGGTTAGACGTGGAGATGAACTAGGCACATGCTGCGGTACACAAGATAAGTGGAGCAACATCATAACAGACTGGTACCCTAGAGATGGGAGAAGGAACAGAAGAAGACAGAGCTAGAGATGGGAAGATGAACTAAAACTGACGGCAGGCCCAAAACGGAGAAGGGTTGCTAGAGACAGAGTGCAATGGAAATTGTTTGATGAGGCCTTTGCCAAGAGGCACACTGAACTCGGAGATATTTTATAACTAAATAGAAAACCGCAATACAAAGAAGAAAGCGGTTCACGATAAGAGGCGTATTATTATTATGCTGTTAGGTGCTGTTCCAACTCCACGTCGCCGCGTCGCCATGTCTCATAGCTTTCAAAATATAACAAATATTGTTGATACAATGAAATCGCAAGTTTTGTTTAGAAGGCAAAAAGTATTGCGTGAGCACATCGTGAGTACAGTTCCCAATGCTGAGATGTCGCTAGATTGACGAGATTTAGCTATAAGCCGCCCGCGTTTCCACTGACGCGGAGAGGAGCGGTGAAAAGTGGTCGATGTTTCCACTAAAGCAAAGCTGGGCGGAGAGGAGCGGTGAAAAGTGGTCAGTGTCTTCACTGAAACGGAGTCGAATGGATCGGAGCGGGGCATACTTTTGAACTTCTCATCCGTTTTGATACGTTTGCACCTAATGACAATAACTGAGGCACACACGGCCCTGCTCCACACCGCCCCGCTGTCCTCCGCACAGCATCGCCTCGCTGTCCTCCGCACAGCATCGCCTCGCTGTCCTCCGCACAGCATCGCCTCGCTGTCCTCCGCACAGCATCGCCTCGCTGTATTTTTATTATGAATATCTGCTCAGCTCTGCTCCACCCAGTTTGTGCTGTTTCCATTGAAGCGGAGCGAAGATTTCGAGCATAGTGTTTGGTTAATTCGTGGACCTCTAAAGTCTAAACTCTTCTCTGCCCCGCTCCGCGTCAGGGAAAACCCAGCCTTAAAGTTGTGGGCTGTGTGATAATTAATGAGTCATGGTGTCTTAGAAGATTATCAGAACATCATCTTATTGTAAAGTGATGCTTATTCTGACCTGCAGTAATGAATGCGAATAAGTGTGTGTATGTACATTACATTACAATTGCCTCAAGAGTTTACTGCTCGTGCGCAGTAGTATCGCATTATCTTTTCACTAGTCTTTCGTCTTTTATGACGGTACTTGTTTAAATCGGGCTCAATGTTCATTACGAGAATAGTCCCTTTATTCATAAACGTTGCTTAAAGTTAACTAGTGATTAGTGACTGTTTAATCATAAATTTTTGACTTTTGATACTTTATTCATCGTTTATGAATAAACCTCTACGCAGTATATGCATGTGTAAAATCTGTGTTTATAGTAGTTTCAGTGTTAAGAATGGTATATCAATATCAAACAGTGACGTACTTTGCTCCGCTATTGATATCGATAATTATGAATTGCTCGATTAGACCCGAGCCTTCAAAAAGTAGTCTGTAATTTAAATATCTATGTGTTTTGATGTTAGATAATAATTTAAATAAGTATATCGACCCGGGTCTCCTGTTGTATACAGTTCAACTACAGTTCTTAAATTCGGGAATAAGGGATCATTAGTAAATTGTAAGGAGGGAAATGAAAGGGGCTCTGAAGTCTGTGGTTCAACTGTAAACGACTGATTTTTTTCAATTTAAACAAGAGATTAAGCGATTTATGTGTTTAAAAGCTGATAATTTAATCGGCAGACTTACTGGCTTAAATCATTTCAGGGCTGGTTGTAATGTCAGAAATAAAACCGGCATAAAAAAAAACGAAACGAAGCGTTTGAGTATGAAGTAGTTGAAAACGATTATCGTCCCTCTCTGTCACTCCAAATCTATCTCTACCTATTTTCGAACAAAAAAACTTGTAAACCTATTTCTACAAATGTTGAGTAGATTTTTGATAAATGTATTTACCACCTTTGTCTGCATCAGAAACCCTGCTTGAGGTGTTCATATTATTCGATCCTGAACTAATTTATTGTATTCTGGGTTTCAAAGACCATTTTTCAAATGCTGTTCAATATTTGGTGTTTGGTTTTGTAAAAGTCAAGAAATCATGAACATTTTGGGAACGGAAGTTGTCCTCTGTCTCTGACCTCAACCATTCCTTTGCATATAATGTAAA
Organism: Sesamia nonagrioides; assembly: GCA_017933935.1. Lineage (NCBI taxonomy): Eukaryota > Metazoa > Arthropoda > Insecta > Lepidoptera > Noctuidae > Sesamia > Sesamia nonagrioides. The sequence goes on from JADWQK010001096.1 coordinate 319,181, forward strand.
CCAAAAACATGGAAGAGCAACCATTAGGCAAAGGATAACAAATTTAAGCAAACATTTATGTATTTCACTATTCTTAAATACTTTTACTTAAAATCAAAGCGTTTAGAGGCAATTCCTATTTCCTAATGTAGCTCAAAATTTTATAATTATATTGTACTAACACAAAATAATTTAGTTTATTGATATAAAAATCTATATAAATAACACCTTCAAAATATAAAATAACAGTGTCTTTGATTACAAACATATAGAAGAAGTCTGATTTATCACAAACAATAAATAACATGACGTATTTAACCAAAAGGTTACAACACTTAAATAGGAAATCGAAAAAAAACTCAACAAAAAATACTCAATATGGGACCATTTTCAAGTTATTGAACAAAAAACTAAATTGCGTACTTAATAAAGTTCAAATTCTAATGCAATCGAAACACTTTTTGGACGTTTGTTACAAATGGTCACTCAAAAATCAACTTAGAATACATTTCAATAAAGCAGATAAATGAAATGTAAATTATATCTGAGACTATGAACACTGGTGCAGGGGCTTTATATCAATAAATTAAATCTTTTATTGTTTTTGTTTCATTTAAATGCACAATAATATGTAATATAATCGAGTATTTAACAAAAAAATCCAAAAATTCATGTCAAGTTATTTTTTAAATATGGATGTTGTACTTAAAATTGTTTTCGAAATAAATGTTTTTTTTTTTTTTAATTGGTTTTCTTTCATTTCTCATGTTCTTTACTAGCTATTATATTATGTTATCTATCATGATGCACTTTCACATATATTTAGACACTTCCCACAGATTTTTGTTCTACAACATATTTCGGTAATGTAAAATCTATCCGTAAGAGAAGACTGCAAAATTTTAATACTTGATACCTATATATATCCCTTTGTAGTGTATTTCTAACAGTACCCACCTCGGTACTTCTAATTTGTACGTACTTTCTCTACTGACTATTGTCAAGGACCGATATTTATCGTTGTATGAGTATTATAATATAAATGTGAGCAATTTATGACCGGAATCGAAGTTTTATTTCTTACCCTTGCTTATAGAATTACATTAACCTATCTTAAATAACTCCAGCACTGTCCCACTGGCACTGTAAGGTAGAGGCTCCGCAGGAAACGCCCTCTACGTCGGGATTCAACGGCGGCGAACAATGGATAGCTCGCTGTCCGATAAGGCCTAAACCTGGGTCGACGCCATACTAGGTTTCACGCGCGCCCCAATTACAGCTAGAGATTTCAGTTAATAGAGACAGTGTGGTAGGTAAGTCCGACGCCTGGTAGTCACGAATCCTTCGAAAAGTATAGTCTGGCACAGGCAAATAAAGTAACACGGGTGGGTTTTTATCGGTAAAAGTCTGACAGTTTTATTTAAATTGCCCTGTTTTTTATGTCTTTGTCCAGTGTGTGTTGCCAGTGTTGACATAAGGAACTGAAATGTGGTTACTCACAATAGGCCTCATACAAAGGCTCAAGGTCACACAAAGGGCGATGCAAAGATGCTATGCTCGGAGTTTCTCTGCGCGATCGAATCAGAAATGAGGAGATCCGCAGAATAACCAAAGTCCTACCGACATAGCTCTTCCAGTCGCTAAAATTAAGAGGCAATGGGCGGGGCACATTCCTGGTAGAACCGATGGCCGATGGGGCAGCAAGATTCTGGAGTGGCGGCCAGACGACGCGTAGGGTCCAACAAGGTGGACCAATGACCTGGTGAAGGTCGCGGAAAGCCTATGGATGCGGGCAGCACAAGACAGGTCATTGTGTCAAGCCTTGGGGGAGGCCTTTGTCCAGTAGTGAACCTCTATAGGCTGAAGAAGAAGTTTTTTATGTATTTATTTCGATCAAATATAGTAAGACCACTTCTGTTGACGGATTGGTATGACTTTAAATAGTACCTACACCGTTAATTCTAATGACAAATAATGGTTGCGGCAACTGCCTCCCCCTGTTTATAGCTCGTTAGATAGCCCATAAGATGAGGATGTTTTATTTCGTGACAATAAACTTATGAAATAATAAAGGGTGTATCTAAAATCTACGCACAAACAAGTACCATGGATCCAGTACATGATTCTGAACCTCCCAGTGGTAGAATTTTTCGTCGGATTTTTCATGATTAAAAAAAATATACAATATGTAAAGAAAACCCTGTCCGACCGATAAGGATAATAAAGGTTAGGTAAACACTTGACCAAATATAATATAAAATTTTACATAATCATCACAGTAACAATAATAATGAATTTTGAAATAATCTTTTTTCCCGGGTATTAATTCCAATTTCCCCGAAATTTGGTCATTTTTAAAAAACTGACAACACCATTTGTGACGGAGCGAATAGCGATGCGACCACGTGCCGCATGCCCGCCCCCCTTCACCCGCGCATGTATGCGCGGGTGAAGGGGGGCGGGGCTATCGGGTTGTCTACCGCACATGCATTAAGTTACCTCGCTTTTTCGAAATAATATTTATTTTTTTGGGGGATTTTTTTTTAAGTTTAGCCCAGCTTTGTAGGCATTATTAGAATCAGTTAACGATACCTAACAATACCTTCACGGATCGGACAGGGTTTTCTTTACATATTGTATATTATGTAGTTTTTTTCACTTTAGACCGTTTATAATTGCTATACTTTTATAACCCAATAAGATTTTAAAGTAAACAATAATTAATTCGCTAATTACACAAAAAAGCACAATGAAAACAAAACTCGAAAAACCCTCTAATCGGCTGATTTACTAGAGATTAGAGTTCACATCAGGGATCAACGTCACACCTACAAAACCGCACGGCGGCACGCTTGCAACGTTCAAAGGCCGAGCCGACACTTTTTTAACACTGTGGATTCTGTAACCGTTCATTAGCGACATTCATGATTCTCATAATTTTATTAGTGGCATGCGGTCTAGCCTTTTTGCGAAGTTTGCGTAACGATGTCAGATACATCCTGTATAACTTGTGTTTGGTATACTCCGAAGATGTTTTAATTACGCTGCTTAAATAACCAGATTGGGTTAGTTTATTATTCAAAAACTTATCAAATGTGTTTTGGATGTTTTCTTTTCATGTCGAACCTACACAGACATTCGGTTTTCGTTCTGTATAGTTATTATGCTTACACAAAAGCAGACTGGGTCACCACGCACCCAAACAGTGTACAAAATCAAGTCACTATCAAAAGTACATAAAGACAGTCTCAAAACACCCGCCCTTCACCTTCCTATTACTGATCGGGAATAATCGAGAAAAAGCATTAAAGTTTGTGTTTATTTTCACTGAACAAATCTAGTGAGTCTTAACGTTTGTCCAGTTGTCAACAGAGTTGATGACAAGGTATTACTGATCTTCTTTTTTAGCCTTTATAGGCCACTGCTGGGCAAAGGCCTCCCCCAAGGTTTTCCATTACATACATGGGGGGTTGCCATAATTCCCACGCATGGCCGGCGAGCTGGAGATCGCAGCAATTTGATATTCTACAGAAGCGCCGCTGCCCGCTTCCCTGGTGAGAGTTGCCTTAGTCGCCTCTTACGACACCGACGGGAGGATGTGGAATGCTACTATTCTAAGCCCGGTACCACACGAAGGAGGTATTACTGATCGGGAATATAAAACTTAATTATAATAAATTTCTCGGTGGTAGGCCATAACATCGGCTGCCGGCAGAAGTTACCATCCACCAGACAAAGCCTTGCCGCCAAGCGATTCGTCGTGTTCCGGCATGATGTCTGGTGAAGCCGTATGGAGGACGTGTCTGAGCAGTAACGGTGCACCACTTCGCTCGCTGCCGTCTTCCTTCCTATTCACTAAGTTTTTTTTAAGTGATTGGGCTTAATAAACTAGCGCGCTTTACCATCAAAGATTGCATCACTGCTTGCCATCAGGCGGGATTACAGTCAAGCGCTAGTTTATAATTATTAAAAAAAAAAAATTACATGGAGCGACTAAGCTGCTTTCAGACAGAAACTAATTCACAATAAAACTACACTTGTTAACTAACATGATTTAATTTATATATTGTTAATAAACTTAAACAAAGCAACTACTAAATTATATACATTTAAACGGGTGGGCCATCGGGCTTGGCTGAAGGAGCCCCTGTTGGTTGAGTAGAGGCAGCATCAGGTAAAGTCGACGCCGTCTCTAAGCTCTTCAAGTTGGTCTCAAACTCAACGGGTTCAATGAACTTCTTATGAGGGTATGGTGTTGGGCCTAAAATGCGTTCGACATCTTTGAAGTTTAGAGTTTCTTTCTTCAAAAGCTCTTCGGCCAACTGCGGGAAAAGTACGAATATTTTAGATCTTTGATAAACGATGTCAATTTTGAGATTTACGACTAGAATCAAGAATATCAACCATCAAGTTTTACCGCAATTTTCTCTTTTGTTCTTTTAAAAAAATATAGCCCCACACTAGGAATTTCTCCTGTATCGTGGGTGCGTTTACAAACATAAATTCATATACACAAACAGCCAGACCCAGAACAACTACTTGTAAGGTCATACAAATATTTGTTCCGTGCGGGAACCGAACCCGCGACACGCAGCACTGCAATCAATAGCTTAACCACTGCGCTAACCGTGCAGTAGATTGTTACGATTCCGTGGGAATATCGGGATAAAAAATGTCCTGGTTATAAAATATTTGTGCGCCAAATTACACCCAAATTCGTTCAGCAGTTTTGGCGTTGCAATGTTTAGCATTGCTTTCATATTTCTGGCAATCGCCTGATGGTTTAAAATATATATGACTTACCAAGACAAGTTTATCTTGATTGTCCCTGAGGAGCTTCTCAGTCCTATAGTACGCATCACCAATTAGTTTCCTGGCTTCCAAGTCGATGAGGTTCTTCATCTTTTTGCTGAATGGACTCTTGCCGTGCGCCTTGAGGTCAGGGAACGATAGTAGTCCTATGTTCGGTGACATGCCATAGACTCGGACCTGGATAAGGAATAAGAGTATTTTTAAGACAAGTTAGAAATTCAAACTCGGAGCTCTTAATTAAATGAGCAGTTTTCCGATAGGTTAGTTTCAAAAGTCATCAAGAGATGGCGCTACCATAACTATAAGACGTTTTTTAAATTTATTGTGGTTAATTTAGTCTGCAGTAAAAAAGAACTGACCGTGACAGAATGTCTTATAATCATTTTTCGATTAATTTAAACAAATAAAAAATGTGGTGCCAACAACACTCTTCTATTACCAAAAGTGCCGGCTGCGCTATCTATACGTTCGACCCAGCCGTCCCTTGCTGTCCTCTCTAGCGACGCCCTAAGCCGAGGTTCGTACCCCACAGGGGGTGCCTTTAGTGCGTAGTCGCCCAATTTTAATTTAGTTTTAAGTGCCCCTGGCTGGAGGCTTTAATTTTAATTAAGGCATCCACAGGAAAGTCCGGTTAAGTAGTTACGGCCTCTAATGGCCACCTACGAGAGGCCATATCAAAAAAAAAAAACTGCACTATCTAGCAAATTATAGGATTGCTCCTTGAAAACTGCTCATTAGACCACTTATAACCGCTTTCGAATTGACTTTGTCAGTTGAAATCAAGTTGAAAATAGATAGTAGAATACAAAGTATTTGGGTCTAAAGCATGATTCTCGTCATTAAAACATTCGGAACCTTGTCGCAATCTCACCCGAAATAAATATAGAAATAAGATATGAATAACATGCTTGACTGGTAGAGAATGTCTAAGACATTAAATCTGACTCTGTACATTTCTTTGTGCGAAAGAATAAATAAATAAGACAGACCGATCTTTAAATTAAGTAAATTGCCCCCTGAACTAAACTAGCAATGCTTTAAAATAAATTCGCAATTCGCTTTTAGAAATGAAAGACATTCGCTCAGTAGACAGTCGCAATCTTCGTTTTATTCATTGTTAGAACTTTGTTTGTGTAAGTGTCTTCAAGGCTAGAGTGAATAGTCTCTTAGTAAATTAGCGCGCTGAGAGGGTTAGCAAGCTGACGTGGCAATGGGCTGGTCACATATGCCGCAGGACCGACAACCGTTGAAGTAAACGAGTCCTCGAGTGGAGACCGCGTCTCGGCAAACGTAGCGTGGGACGCCCTTGGGCGAGATGGAGCGACCACATCAAAAAGGTGGCTGGTAGTGGCTGGCGGAGAACTGCTCAGGATCGAGCTTGTTGGCGTGCCATGAAGGAGGCCTATGTCCAGCAGTGGACGAGTAGGGGCTGATGATGATGATGATGAAACTAGTGCGCTTTACCATCAACGATTGCATCACTGCTTACCATCAGGCGGACGCATAATTATAAAAAAAAATGGCAAAATGCAACCGCTTTCGTTTGTTCAGAAAAAAAGCATGATTATATTCTTCTTCTTCTTCCAGTGCCTCTTCAATCCTGAAGGTTGGCCATCAGCTTCTTGTACTCGGTCTTGTCAACCGCGAGTCGGAACAGTTTTTCGACTAAAGTAATGATTATATTCATCTTATGATATTAAATGATAAGTTAACCAAATTAATAAATTTCATAGCTCCGTCAGAAAAACAATGGAAAATTGATTATTGATATTTATTATGTATCTACGAAATTTATAAGAAGTATAGATACTTTCACAAACAGAATACTTAGTTTTATTAACCAAGCCCCAATAGCAAAACTCGTGAAGTGTTCAACATCTTAGTGTCCAGAATACCAATTCTCGTAAACGTTCAAAATCTAGCCAGAATCAAAACCAATTTCATAATAGAGGTTTTTTTTAAATGTTTGGTCGCAGTCTGGCTGATTGTTCTTAAAATCACGAAAAATTACCCTCAAATGACGGTCGCGAGACTAGCGGAACCTCGCGATCTTCACCGGATCCGAGATAGTTAAATATGGAACTAAAGACCAATTCCCCTAATTAAACACGTACAAAATCTAGTCATAAAGACTTGTCAAAAATGTAGGGAAAAAGGAGAAATTTTTGACAGATTAGCATTGAGATCAGGCTGATAATATTAAAATTACAATAATTGTCCCTCTAGTCGATGTGACGACGGACGAAATGATGATGGTGATCTATAATGGTACTTATCCTATTGTGGAGGTATGAGGAGCAGCGTGTAAAGCTCACTTATCTTCCATAGAAAAGGGAGTATCCTCCGACCGGACTGTTTGTCTGGCGGGCACTTGTCCACCGGTTGATGTCGCGAACTTGTATGCGTGCTAGATGCACAGAAAACTGCCTGCGAAATGCCACGTGACGTCGCGTGACGTCAGTTTGACGCGTTGTCCGCAAGTTGCACCGCTACACTATGATACCTGAGCGTACGCGATCTTAGTGACTTTCTCAAGGTCGTTCTGGGCTCCGCTGGTAATCGAGTTGAAGGTGATGGCTTCGGCCGCGCGCCCTCCCAGAGCCATGCACATGCGATCGAACAACTGAAACACAAAACATTTTTTAATTATATGTAACTAGCTGTTGATGTTCATTCCGAAAAGAATTAAAAAAAACTCATTTGATATAAAATAAGCGCCTGTTAAAATAATGGGAGCAATATGTATGTACGTGCACGTTTGCCCCCGTTTTCGCAACATCTTTTGTTACTGCTTTGCTCCTATTGGTAATAGCGAGATGTTACATAGCATATATCCTTTCTGAGGCTCTAGACTATCTGTGTACCAAATTTCATTACAATCGGTTCAGTAGTTTTGAAGTGAAAGCCGGACAGACAGACAGAGATACTTTCACATTTATAATATTAGTATGGATTAATTATCAAATCATGAGACATTTTAATCTATATTACATAAGAAAGTTCCCCGAAACATTCGGCTTTCGCCACTTCCTAGTGCTTTCGCTGGGAAGAAGTGACGGACCAAACTCCCCAGCAGTACAGCTGTCTATACACTTAGAGCCGGTTTTTCGATCTGTAGTTAACTCAGTCAATTATTGAAGAACCATTAAAAAAACATATTAAAAAAAGTAACCCACAGTTACAATTATCAATAATTGGTTAAGTTAATTATGTATCAAAAGACTGAACCTTAAAATGAATTAGAAATTCCAGCATTCCACTACTACCCGCTATGTGACCCTCACCCGCTTCCCCGCGCGGCGCCCCGCATTCGCCGTAAGCGCTCCGTAGCGATAGCATCTTTGTTACAATAGGGTATTTGACTAAAAAAACTAATTAGTCAGTCAGTCAGATTTCCAACAAATACTAGACAGGTATTTTTTCTTTTTTCATTATAAACAGGGTTCGAAGGATATATATCAATTGATATATATCATGATATATATCCGATATATATCTGATATATATCAAACCATTTTTTGTGATATATATTAAAATTTATGGTATGTTGCATTTAAGTACTTTTACCGACGCGCTGCTGGCATATTCGTCGTTTTTTCTGTCTTCAGACCGCAATACTTCGAATTTACCAAGTAGGTACTGCAATCAATAATAATAGTGCAACGTAAAAGAGCCAAAATAATTTTCAATTCTATCATCTGCAAACATACCTACTCCTTAAAAGTGAAGTGTAGTGCTAATCCTTTAGGAATGTCAACAGGCGATTCGACAGTTCTAGCTGACTAGAAAAAGACTAATTTGTTATTTGATTATAACTCGACTAAGTACAAATATTAGGATTTATAAGAAATTTTAATTTTGTTTCCCTAATATTTATAGACTTTGTTTTCTCAGAAAAAGATGGTTATTTTTAGTTGATTTTTGTGAACTATAAGATTTTATGTTTATTTTGTTAAATAAAAACTAAAAATATGTTGTTTTTATATTGTAATAAATTCATAATAATAAACTGTCATGTACCTACCTGTGGAAATCGTATAGGTAGTAATAAGATAATAAAATGGCAGTCTTAAGAAATGGATATAAATATCGGATATATATCCGATTTTGGATATATATCGGATATATATCATAAATATCCGATATTTTGATATTTATTATAAATATCGGATATTTTCGAACCCTGATTATAAACAAAAAATGAAGACGACAACAGCGCGTTGAAAACTCGTGTGACGTCATTGCACGCTACACTTTTTAGCGGCCAGTGACATCACCAGCCGCCACTCCTGATCTTTGTTGATTTTTTATATTTGTCAATTTTTATTGATTTCATAAAACAAAATTTATGTATCGAATATTTTTCTATAATTTGAATGACGGACTAAATAGAATCATTTTTTTACCCAGGAAACATCCCTATTGTCTAAACAGTTTAAATTCCCTGTTCTTATTACTGTTTCTGTGGAGCTTTTGCTTTATTAAGTTTTTTTTTTTTTTTTTATACTAAGTTTGTGTTTCAAAACTATCTTTTACTAGCTTTCCGCCCGCGGCTTCGCCCGCGTGGAGTTCGGTTATATCGCGCTTTTTAGATTTCTCTCGGGAATATCAAATTTTTCCGGGATAAAAGGTAGCCTATGTTCTTTCTCAGGGTATAAAGATTGTCTGTGCCAAATTTCATCAAAATCGGTTGAGAGGTTTAAGCGGGAAAGCGTAACAGACAGACAGACAGACAGAGTTACTTTCGCATTTATAATATTAGTATGGATTAACATAAAAACAAAACTTAATTCTCATTTTTTACAAACGGTACCGTCCGGATGACGTCATGGAGCGAGGTGCACAGTTAACACGCGCGAGTTGTATGTATACTAAAGTGGTATATAGATACTATACAACGTTATTTTTACTTTATACAAAACCTGAATATAGTTTGTTCAGAATAAGCAACTGAATCGATTCCAATCATTTTGACCCCATGTTATACATATTTTTTCTCAAATACATTTAGGAATTGTTGCAGTGTGGTTACCGAGCGCGCACAGCAGACCATGTAGGTACTCTGCGCTGGCGCAACAGCTGACGCACCGCGCTCGCGCCGCCCGAGTGGATTTGGGTGGTGATATTTTTGAAATTTTGTACGTAGATTTTTTACTTAAAAATACTGGACACGTGTTTCGGGTTTCGCATAAACAAAAAATAACGTTGTATATATAACAACGTTGTAAAATAACGTTGTATATATAACAACGTTGTAAAATAACGTTGTATATATAACAACGTTGTAAAATAACGTTGTATATATAACAACGTTGTAAAATAACGTTGTATATATAACAACGTTGTAAAATAACGTTGTATATATAACAACGTTGTAAAATAACGTTGTATATATTGTCTAAACAGTTTAAATATGTTATGTGTTTCATTATGTTTTTTTTTTACATATAATAAACTACTATTTATTACTATTCATTATGTAACAATAAAATATTGTTTACACTTTCAGCAGATGCTTTAGGAACACTGTCAATTACATTAAGATTTCCATCTTTACCTCTTCCTTATTGTACAGCTTCTGGTCGGACATGGTGTACTGAGCGAAACCGAGCGCCATGTTAGTTCGTGGCACGATGGTGACCTTTAACAGGGCGTCCGTATGTTCAAGCAGCCAGCCAGCTAACGCATGCCCTGCCTCGTGGTAGGCGACCACGCGCTTCTCTGCTGGTGACATCGCGTGACTACGCTTCTCCGTACCACCTGGAATTTGAATGTTGGAATAGTTATTAAATACTAGCTTTCCGGCCGCGGCTTCGCTCGCTTGGAGTTCGGTTATATAGCGTTTTTTAGATTTCCCTCGGGAACATCAAATTTTTCCGGGATAAAAGGTAGCCTATGTCCTTTCTCAGGGTCTAAAGATTGTCTGTGCCAAATTTCATCAAAATCAGTTCAGTAGTTTTGGCGTGAAAGCCGGACAGACAGACAGAGATACTTTCGCATTTATAATATTAGTATGGATTTCTTGCTGTAAAGGTTTCTTTGTATAAAGCCTGATTTACACATTGCAATTTAATTGCCTATGGCTTTAATTAAGCCGAAGCAACAATAAAAGTTGCATTGTCTAAACACCATTTAGACGATGTAAGTCTTGCAATAATAGGGATGTATCCAAGGTATGAATCTAAAAAAAAATAATTAGTCCATCTTATAGATAATAATAAAAAAAATAAGACTCGTATTTTTTATTTTGTCGAAATTAGTAAAAACTACTGAGATATAGCGTATTAAAGTTACGGAGTGGGGGCTATGTCATGCAACATTTCAAATCAATATATCTTCCTAAGTATTTGAACGAAAGAAAAAATTAAAAATATGTATATAATTTTTTTTATAAATCTATCTAATGGACATTAAATTATTTTTTAGGATACAACCCAATTACAATGATGTCTACTAACCTACGACCCTTTCAACGGCGTACTCCAAGTCCGTGTGTCGCACGAGGGGCTGCTTGTGTCGCGCCGCGTGTAGGGCCGCCTCGTTGCACACGTTGGCGATGTCGGCGCCACTGAAGCCGGGTGTTAGGTACGCGAGCCTGTAAATATATCAGTTTTAAAAAAGCATAGCTTGTTACTGTTGTTAGGGCCTTATAAGAAGGCTCAAGGTCACTCAAAGGGCAATGGAGAGGGTTATGCTTGGGGTTTCACTACTCGATCGAGTCAGGGATGAGGAGATCCGCAGAAGAACGAGAGTAACCGACATAGCCCGAAGAATTGCAACACTATGGTAGCAGCGGGCCGGGCACATTGCACGTGGGACCGATGCCCGATGGGGCCGGCGGGTTCTTGAGTGGCGACCACGCACCGGAAGACGCAGCGTGAGTAAACCCCCGACAAGGTAGACCGACGACCTGGTGAAGGTCGCGGGACCCACCACGTTCATGGCAACGACGTCTCCTCGTACAGATATAATAAGATCGATTACAGATTGATCAACCACCCTTACTCTCGACTGGTCGACGATTTCATACTCTTATATTACGTAGGGTTCAGATTTCCTCATGATTTTTGGAACATAAGTTATTCTTTTTCAGAGCTTTCGGTAGAAGTAATCTTAGAGAAATCAAACATGTATTGTAATAGAGAGACAGGGAGAAATATAACTTTCATAGTTTTTGAGAGCGCTGAAACTGATCAAAATGAAAACCCACAATGGCTGCTGCAACAATTTTTCCTTTTTTTGTATATCTCCTAATATGGCAACCATATTTTTTGTGTCAAACCATTAGTATGTTTCCATTGCTCTATGCAAGCGAAGCCACGGTCAAAAACTAGTCACATAAAAAGAACTTTCCAAAGGCAATTTTCTTTGGAAAAACGTGATAAAAATTTACCTTTTAACATAGTAATCAGGCAGTTCTTCAAGAACGATATTTTTGAGATGCCTGTTGAATATTTCCTCTCGTTCGCTCAGCGTCGGCAAGTCGATCAGGATGTGACGGTCGAATCGTCCGGGACGCAACAATGCCTGTAAAACATACAATTAAATTTAAATATTTGCACACCACATGTATTGGTAGAATGTATATGGGACACTTTTATTTTTATGAACAGCTATTTTGTACAGCTACATTTTTGCAAATAAAGGATTATTATTATTATTATTCCGTTTATTTTTCTACATAGACATATTAATTTACATTTTTAGATATTTATAAAAACAAAAAACATTTAAAAATATAAAAAATAGTGTTCCACCGATGGCGGGAGCGGGGTCCAAGCTACCGGTGGTTAGGGCTCCAGAGACAGGAACCTTCTCACGATGCGGGCCGTATCGAGGAGTATTTATTTATTTATTTATTCATATATTCTTTATTGTACACCAAACAAATATCGAACAAAAACAATCAACACAAAAAGCATACTGCCTTTTGAATCTGGCCCTTGATCCAACTGCCTAACGAGAGCCTCAATAGATGTTGGTCGAGGCTCTTGGCTATCAAACCATTGGCCGATACGATAATCGGTACAACGAGTGCCGAGTTCACATTCCACATGTCAACAATCTCGTGCGCCAAGTCGAGATATTTAATTTGTTTCTCTTTCTCTTTATTACGTGTTTATTAAGGTGTACTTTACACTACAGATTGACATACTGAACAGCACGTATCTATTTGAGGACACACCTCTAATATACTTACTTCCCACGTTAAGACTCCGGGCTGATAGTGACAAATGTTTGATGGAATAATCCAAGAACACTTTATTCGGCGCGGGTTGAACTCATCCTCATGCCTTTCTGTAGATATCTAATTAGGTAATATAACAAACAAACAGACTTGCTATCTGTTTTTAGCCTAAACTACTGAACCGATCATTCTAAGAATTTATTTATAAACAACGTAATTTTTTCTAAATACGAAATCTAAATGTAGTTTGTTCAGGATAAGCAACTAAATCGATTGCAATCATTTTTTTTTTTTTTTTTTAATAGTAATAAACTAGTGCTTGACTGCAATCCCGCCTGATGGTAAGCAGTGATGCAATCGTTGATGGTAAAGCACACTAGCTTATTAAGCCTATTCACTCAAAAAAACTGAGTGAATAGGAAGGAAGACGGCAGTTGAGCGAGGTGATGCAATGTTTAACCCAACAACACGACCAACGAAGCTGCGCCAGAGGATGATCTGGAGAGCCTTCACGACCAAACTTCCGATACAACAACATTAGGCACATCGTACCCGGCACACATCGCAACACAACTGCTCAGACCCGTTCTCCGTACGGCTTCACCAGACATCATGCCGGAACACGACGAATCGCTTGGCGGCAAGACTTCGAAATTCTTCGAGATTATTTTATTCGATTGGATTTCTTTGAAATTTATACACTATGTTATATTTTTTCCCAAATACATTTAGAAATTGTTGCATTGTGGTTACCGAGCGCGCAACACAGCTGACGGTAGATCATAGTACTAGGCCCGTGAGACAGGCCCCCCTCCAAGCCGCGCTACTGCAGGTGCGGGCGGGCGACAGGTGCGTTGACAATATTTTTGTTGAGACAACCAGGTAAGATATCAACTTTGTGGATTTTCATGACACATTTTTGAAATTTTGTACATAATTTTTTATTTAAAAATACTAGACACGTGTTTCGGGCATAAACAAAGAATAACGTTATATGTATACGTTGCCAAGAGTACAGCAATGGACATAGGGTAACGTTTATCCCGAAAAATAGTGATGTTCCCGAGGAAAACAACACTAACCTTATTATGATAATAGATGGCGCCACGTGTTTTACAAATCATGATTAAATTAGAATTTTCGTGAATGAATTCGAGGGTAAGGAGCCAGTAAATATCATTATTTCTATCTTGTAAGTCCTGCTTTAAGTATAAGCCTTTCAAACTGCTGATCCCAGCTGTAATTTGTGAATTTTTAAAAGTCGTAACAGGTTGACAGAAGCTCAAAAGTCTGACAACTTGTATTACCAAGCAGAACCATATTACCCAGTAAAGTGTAAGATGTAGAGGTCGACTAAGCCATGCCTTCGTGTAAAATCCTGGTGGTCAGTTATATCCCATTGGAATGGAAGCTAGCCCCAGCATAATTGGCAAAGTACTAAGCAGACGATTAATGGACGTAACAATAAAAACATTACCTTATCAAGTACATCAGCTCTATTAGTAGACGCAAGAACCACAACCCCCTCGCGACTCTTCATGCCATCCATCTCCACTAGCAGCTGGTTGAGGGTCTGTTCGCTCTCGCCGCCGCCCGGGCCGAAGGAGCTGGGCCCCGTCGCCCGAGCGCGCCCGACTGCGTCCAATTCATCTATGTAGATGATGCACGGGGCCCGGGAGACGGCTTCCTTGAACAGGTCTCTGTATGAAATGAAGATGAAATTAAGAACTTGTATGGAGAAAAAGTTCTGAATCTGACTTGCAAAAAAATATCTTGATCTGGCATTGTTTAAATTCAAATATGTACTTTGTATCTAGCTAGTAAAGTACAGCCTATATTTAAGTAATATTATTATAGGTACCATTAAACTTTTTATGACTTTGAATTACGCGTCAGTTTACGGACGACATCTGCCCCCTAATCGGCGAACACATTTTTGTCAAATGATTGGGACTAGTTGGGATCGTTTGGACTGAACGGACCAATAGGCGGTCCGAACGATCCCAACTGATACCAACTAGTCGCAATCATTTGACAAAAATGTGTTCGCCGATTAGGGGGCAGGTCAGGCAACCCGAAACTGACAAATTATTCCATCTTAAGCCAGACATCCATCTTAAGCCTGCTTACCACTTTGCTACCGAGCTTAGAATAGTACCATCCCGTATCCTCCCGTGGGTGTCGTAAAGCGCTCTACACACCAAAGCCGGCTTCGGCGGCAAATGCCGGCAACATTTTGCCGACGGGCTATGTTGTCGGCTTCAGTCATTGAAAATCGTAAAACTTTGCCGGCGGCATGGCGGCGGCTCGAGCTCAGAAACTTAATTTGGCAGTTAAAATACTAGCACGTCACTACAGCTCAGATGCCGCCGGGCAACTGAGCGCTTGCGTGCGCTAGCCACCGGCAAGCCACCGACATGTCGGCGGGCAACACGAGCGGGCGAAGGTTGACGACATGCTTCTTTCAACATAAGCCGCCGGGTTCTCTCGGCGGGCTGTGCCGCCGGGCGCATATGTTTTGTAGTACGCTTAGGGGCGACTAAGGGAACTCTCACCAGAGAAGCCAGCAGCAGCGCTTCTCCTGTGGAATATCAAATTACTGCGACCCACAACCCGACGCACAAGCGTGGGAATTATGATCAATCCCCACAAAGAAATAAAAGCTTTAGGGGAGGCCTTTTTCCAGCAGTGGACCTCTATAGGCTGAAGAAGAAGAACCTTAAGCCTTAATGCTTGAGCGATAACGTTGAAAATCCAATAAAAAAATCTGACAGATTGTAGTAACTTAATGTGCTCATACAATAGCATTCGGATACATTGAAATCCAACCCATATTAAATTTCTAACGCATCCGGTCCACCGAACCGGTCCAGATTGATGGTTCACACTTGAGCCAAAATCTTCATGTCATCCCCATACAATAGGTTTTGTGAATTAAGGAAACACGATGCAATGTCAGTTATAAAAGTGTGAAATAAGAGAGGTCACCCAAGGAACCTTGAGGAACTATCGACGGATTGTACAAGTACATTGCTCTCGGCGCATACCCTTAGAGAACCAATGTCTACCACCGCTTCTCCATATGTGAAATTTAGCCTTACTAAGAAAGGGAGCGTTCAAGTATTACATAACGCAATTTGGGGGGGGGGTCTAGAAAAACGTTAAGATGCGTTACAGGGGCGGGAGGGGGTCTTTCTTAAAATACATTACGTAAAATTGTTTCTAAAACAATATTCTTTAGTAAATTAAAACTGAACCAAGTGTAAAAACTATTACATAACTGTTACGACTTTATGATAAAATTGATCACTCGAGTGTTACGTAACGTTTAGAGAAGGGGAGGGGGGGGGGGGTACAGTTAAACGTTACGTTGCGTTAAATGGGGGGAAGGTGGGTCAAAAATCTTCAAAAAATGCGTTACGTAATACTTGAACGCTCCCAAAGATACTTGTATTGGTGAGGTACACTAATTTTAATAGGTATATACTTAATGTGAAGCGAGTTGATACTGTCATAGAAGAAATAGACAGCTTCTTTAGGGGTCATGTGTGATAGCAGAGCAATCTCTAGCTACCATTTCGTCAGTTAAAACATAATAATTCGCATGAGCATACAAGAATTTGACCCGAGAATGCATACATCTATGTATGTGTCTACATCTTTGTATTTATTATCATACTAGCTTTTCGCCCGCGGCTTCGCCCGCGTGGAGTGCGGTTATATCGCGCTTTTTAGATTTCCCTCGGGAACATCATATTTTTCCGGGATAAAAGGTAGCCTATGTTCTTTCTCAGGGTTTAAAGATTATCTGTGCCAAATTTCATCAAAATCGGTTGAGAGGTTTAAGCGGGAAAGCGTAACAGACAGACAGACAGAGTTACTTTCGCATTTATAATATTAGTATGGATTGCACTCTACTTTCTTTTCTAGTCCATTTATGTGTGTACATAAATATTTAAATACATTCAGCTGATGCAGTTAAAGCGCCTTATAGTGTAAATATTCCTCCACTAATGGATTAAGACACAGCAAACACTGCATTTTTCGCTAATGCAAAATCCAGCATCCTACCAATCACTTTACGATAAGAATTGTACAGTAAAAAATTACTAGAGTGTCATAAAATGAGGATATATGTATAAATTATGTAAAGAAAACCCCGTCCGACCCAAAAGGATAATAAATGACCAAATAAAATATGAAATTTTACGTAATCATCATAGTGATAATACTAATGAATTTTGAAATAATCTTTTTTTCCGCGAATTAATTCCAACTTCCCCGAAAATCGCTAATTTTTAAAAAAAGTGATATCAACATTTGTGACGGAGCGAATAGCGATGCGACCACGTCTCACCCGCGCACTAATTGCCTAACGTGTTGCCTACCGCACATGCATTAAATTACCTCGCTTTTTCCAAACAATATATACTTTTTAGGGGGATTTTTTTTTAAGTTTAGCCCGGCTTTGTAGGCATTATTAGAACCAGTTTACGATACCTTCACGGATCGGACAGGGTTTTCTTTAACACAGAAATACCTGACTCTTGCCGCTCCAAGGCCTCCAATCATCTCTATGAACTCCGATCCGTTCATAGACAAGAAAGGTACGTTGGCTTCAGTGGCCACCGCTTTCGCCAGCAACGTCTTGCCACAGCCAGGCGGCCCTAGTAGCAGAGCACCTTTTGGTACCTGAGGTGACACATAAAAAAGTTAATAAAGAAGTAAAATACAAAATGCTTTTTTTTTCAACTAAAATTCTACAGATTCTTTAAATGACCAACAAAGTACCTTAGCTCCCAAACTTTTATAATGCTCAGGTCTCTTGAGGTAGTCCACAAACTCCATGACTTCGATCTTGGCCTCTCGCAGTCCGGCAACGTCTTCGAACTTCACCCCTCGGCCCTGGCCACTCATAGAGTCTACTAGGGTGAACTTGGCACGGCCCAGCTGATTCTATAAACAAATTAATGTATTTTTAACAGTGTGCTTAAGAAGCTACATACAGGTTTTATGAATTAATAAAACTAAATAGTGGTAAAAGCGTCCTTTGCGTTTTTATTAGAACATGAAAGTTTACATGGATGTATGTTTGTTAAATCAAAACGTAATCTGGTTATTTAGTTACTTTTAGTAGTTTAATAATAAAGAATGGCACAAGGTTATTGAACCCAACCCGCCAGAAATTCTAACCTCTAGGCTATTTATGCTCTACCGCTTTTAAAGACAAAAACAATACTCACAAACCCTCCCAAGTTGATGCCCATCTTCATGGACTTGGTAGAGTACAGGAAAGAGAGGATGACGGCCGCTAACAGAAGAGTCGTTATCACCTTGCCGGCGATGCTCCCATTTCTGTCATAAATCACGCGCACCCCTGCGCACAAACAACCAAATTAAAGCCACAAGCAATTAAACAGCTCAAGATTCTCTTGGTCTTTAAGAGTCAGTTGCTACCTTAAAAGACTATGACGCCAATTCCCTGGCTCTCAAAGTGCAGTGCACCTTTTTGCTTCTATTTCTTTAAAAGGACTGAAGTTAAATCTTAGTTTAAACAATTCTATTACAGGCTTGGGCATAGTTTTCAATAAAGAGTTATGTTGCAGGACGAAAAAGGGAATAGAACTACTCGACAGATATGATGAGGAAATTATTCTTTGCGATTTAAATTTGGTTAAATCATCCTCTTGCGAGATCAGCGTGGACGGGTCACCAAGTTTCTGGCGAATTTTACTTTTTTATGTTTAGGGACTCTTACTGACTATGTGTCTTGTGTCGTTAAGTATGTTATGATCTTAATAATGTTTAACGGGATTTGGGTGCAAGTGCAGCAAAAGGGATCTTTTACGATGCCTGTAAAAAATGTTGATAGATGAGGAGCAGTCGGCCTCAGAGCAAAGTGTACTTTATGTAAACAACAACTGTTCTCAAAACCATGAATGAAAATATAGTGAGAAAACAGCCATGTTTCAGGATCAAATAAACGAAGACGTGATACCCATCAACGGCCGTGTAGCTTACGGCCCATTACCTCTCACTAACCAGATCCCAGCATTACAGGTTGACTATACCAATACCTCTGCAAATCGCCAACCCGCATTGAGCAAGCGTGGTGATTATGCTCAATCCTTCTCTGTATGAGAGGAGACCTGTGCCCAGCAGTGGGACGATAAAAAGGTTGATGATGATGATGATACCAATACCTTGAACTTCGCCGTATGTTCAATCGACACAGTCCGACGTAAATAACACCATTAAAACCTTCAACATAACATACCTTCTTTAACACCTAAATTCATCTCGGTTTCTCGGAGTTTTTCTTCAAAACGATGAATATCGCCGACGTTCATGTGAAACACGCGATGATTAGACTGCAAAATAATACAAGAAATAATAATAATGTGAACCTCGTGAAAAACAAGAAAAAAAATACAAATCAAGTGTATCTATTTGGCCCACGAAGTTGTCGACATCTGAGATATGCCAAGAACTCGGGCAACATCTGACGAGGCTCTCGTTGGGCAGCGGGATCAAGGGCTTGAACGAAGAGGTAGCCGGAGATATACACATGCTATAGGGCGGGTATTTTGCCGTTATAAAATCAGATTTCCGACTACTATTAAGGTATCCTCATTGGAACTACGCTATCTATTGAGACATTCCCGTTGGAACTTACGTTATCTATTGCGACATTCCCGATGGAACTACGTTATCTATTGAGATACCCCAATTGGCACTGCGCTATCATCTACTGAGACACTGATTATACAATATGTAAAGAAAACCCTGTCCGATCCGTGAAGGTAATGTTAGGTATCGATAACTGATTCTACTAATGCCCACAAAGACGGGCTAAACTTAACAAAAAAAATCGCCCTAAAAAATAGCTAAGCAATATACAATATGTAAAGAAAACCCTGTCCGATCCGAAAGGTATTGTTAGGAATCGATAACTGATTCTACCAATGCCGACAAAGCTGGACTAAAGTTTAAAAAAAATCCCCCTAACAAAATAAATATTATTTTGCAAAAAGAGGTAACTTAATACATGTGCGGTAGGACACCCTTCCGCGGGCGACGGGGGGCAGGACACGCGACGCGTGGTCGAATCGCGTAAGCGTACCGTCAAAATGGTGTTGTCACTTTTTTAAAATTACCAACTATCGGGGAAGTTGGAATTAATTCACGGGAAAAAAAGATTAATTGAAAATTCATTAGTATTGTTATTATGATGATTACGTAAAATTTTATATTATATTTGGTCATGTGTTTACCTAACCTTTATTATCCTTATGGGTCGGACAGGGTTTTCTTTACATATTGTATACCTAATAGAAATAATAATGGTGTAGTATAATGTTAAATTCCGCGTAAGTATAGTTATTTTACCTCTGATTTTGCATCACTGTCTAAATCACATCTTAATTCTCATTCTAAAAAGGATGCTGGTGGGTTGCTTTCACTAACAAGTGTGTCTAAATCACTGTGATCTTTAATATCAATAAAGGTGCTGTTCGAGGCTGTGCCACTATCAGCGGTAAAAAGTAGGGTGAATCTTCTTCTTCTTCCTCAGCCTATAGATGTCCACTGCTGGACAAAGGCCTCCCCCAAGGCTTTCCACGATGACCGGTCTTGTGCTGCCCGCATCCATCGGCTTCCCGCAAAAGTAGGGTGAATGGTCTGTACAAAATATAGAGTGGCTACTTACCCGTTTCCCTTTGATGATGGCACCTTCATGCAGTATGATTGTGACCACTTCAAGGTCAGGTCTCACGATTAGCTCTTCGACTTCGCCTTTGGACAGCATGGAGTAAACAAACTCGTTCCATGACACGTAGCGTATCATCTGAAAGAACAAGTTAGGTTAGGAAGTGGACCTTTGCGGTCACGGGCGCATAGAGCTGGGACTCTGTGCACCCAGCAGGTGACCCCAGGGAATACGGTGGCATAGTAACACAGCGAGGCCTAGGGAAGTCTCCATAAGTCTCCCCACAGATGTGCCTTTACAGGCGTTGCACAGGGACGGGCCTGGAATTTGTCGTTTAAGAGGAACCGGGACCACCCCCATGTGCGAATGGTGATCACCGCGGTGGTTCTAGTGAGATAAAAATCCCACACTCCCCGACCTCGGTCCCCAGAGGTGGCGTGCTTTTTGAAAGTTTCCCCCCGAAAACAAAACCAAAAATTTGCTTTGTTACATTAAATATTGGTGCTGAATTTATTATAATCAACTTATATACCAATTTTTATACTTAAATCAACTCATTTATTCTACCTATCTTCTTAATGCATGAGACTTTTAATTAAATTAATTAATTAGTTTGTACGTAAAACATAATTGTCCATGTTAAGAACCTGAAATAATCATAAATAAATTCAGATTTTCAGAAGTTCCTCTATAGACGCTCGGGAGGTCGGAAGACAGCAGCTAACTCCCGGCCAATGTAGGCGCGGGCTTGCGGGTGGCGAGCAGTGGGACGCTCACCTCCCGATAAAGACCATCATAAGACAAGAGATTCTGTACACATCTCACAGTGAAAACGTAGCTTAGGTTACGGAATCACACTCCCCCAATTTGCTTATTATTAAACTGTCCCGATTGTACTAGAATTATGATTTTGTATCATCCGGAGAATCACTGACTCCTAAGTCACAGGTCTCACCTAGTTTACGAGTCAGATTACCAATGTATTTTTCATTAATGAAAAGCGTACAAATACCTACTCATCTCATCCTACAATTATTGTTGAACTTTTGTAAAAAAGAGACATAAATATTATTATTATTATTTTAACTAATGGTAGTAGTTGTAATAATTTAATAATTTTGCACTGAAACCGATACAAAGGTTTTATATTTTATGGCTATCTATAAGTAAAAATATAGAAATAGTAATAATAATAAATGTATAGAATCAGTTTTTCAATTTGTAATAAATTTCACTAAATTTCACATTAGACGCCCGGGTCGGCCATGTGTTCCAAGCACGCCTCAGAGATGTTTGCACACAGTGACGAGATCCGCTAGAGACGATGCTTGCCAGAGCCGCAGAATGTTCGAAATACATACCGTCTCCCCTTCTACCTTCACAGGCAACTAAAACACACGGGTGAGTTGTAGTCAGTAAAAGTCTGACCAGGCCCCCCGCTTCACCCAGCGCGAGAGAATCATTTGATGAGTACTCAACCAAAACAAGGCACTAGTTGGCTAGCAGAAATGCCAGCCAACGACAGCACAGTTTTTTTTATAATTAAAACTAGTGCTTGATTGCAATTCCGCCTGATGGTAAGCAGTGATGCAATCGTTGATAGTAAAGCGCGCTAGTTTATTAAGCCTATTCATTTAAAAACTTAGTGAATAGGAAGGAAGACGGCAGTTGAGCGAGGTGATGCAATGTTAAACTGAATAACAAGACCAACGATGTTGCGCCAGAGGGAGATTGATCTGGAGACCATTCACGACCAAACTTCCGACACAAAAACATTTGGTGCATCGCACCCGGCAAACATCGCAATACAACTGCTCAGACCCGTCTGCAGTACGGTTTCACCAACGCACTGAAACACTTTACAGCTATTTTCTTACATTGGTTTTTACAATTTCTATTTGATTTTTATGTGTCTTTTACCGTGTGCTAATATAAAAAAACAATTGTGAAATATCTCACCTCATTTTGACTATTATCTCCTCCCGGTACAATAAGTGAGCTCAGAATAATTAGAAAGCAAGTAGTGAACAGCCAGAAGGCTGCCTTCATCATTAGGGACGACATTTCTTCATTCTTTTTCTTTTTATCTTTGTCCTCCTGGAAATGTTAATAAAAACGACAAATACCTAAGTATTAAGTAAATTACAGAAAGTTGAATTTTGTGAACAGGGCATGCCTATTGGTAGTAAAGAAAGTAAAGGCTGTTTCTCGCCAGTGCGAGTCATGTCATTATTATTTCATAAAAAAAAGCTATTTATGATCGGCCATTTACGCCATCAAATGTAGGTAGGACCGCGTGTGGTCCACTGGTTGACCGCGCGACGTTTTTTGGTAATAACGCGGCGTCCACCCGTCGACCACCTGTTGAGAACGAGTGGACGCCGGGCGACGAGGCGGTGCGGGGTGGGTGCCGGATGGCTCTAATGAGCTGTGACCTTTGATTCGTTTTTTTTTACAAGCTAAATTATTGCGCACCTAGCCACAGATATTTTATTTTGCAAATAAGTGTGCAAGTCATGTTGGTACTGGGTACATAATATTAATACAGAAACCCATAAATATTAATATAGAAAGCCATATTTCGCCAATTACAAGGCATGCAAAATTAAAATGTTCACAATTTAAAAAAATAAATATTTACAATAAATAATATAGTTCTCATCATATCATAATAATATAAATACATCCATAAACACAATAATTCTATTTCAATTTCATCTGTCAAGAATATAATTAATGTCACAGTTTCTAATAATTATTCAAATAAGTACATGATATAAATTAGTCAACCAAAATCTTTCTCCAACAAAAAGTCTGCAACACTATAATAAGCTTTGTCTATTAATTAAAATAATACGAAGTCTTTTCTTAAACAATGATGCCATGCAGCAGACACCCTTGCGCATCAGAGTTATTCTAGCATCAAGGATACACACTGCTGCTGACTACTCTTGAATTAAACAGTGTATATAACCTATAAAAAAATGTGCCAGCTATAAAAGCGGCTGGAATTTCTTAGAACCGCACGGGCATTCGCTTTACGCAGCTTTAGGCCTTAAAGTACAGAGCATAAAACTCGACAATTAACCTAATGACGCTGGCAAAACTGTCGACATCGGCTAAATTGCCAAAGAAGAAAAAAGGTTATGTGATATACCTTCCACCCTGTATGGTATAAATGTAACATACCTTCTCATCTCTTCCAGGTTGTTGTTTATTTGAAGGAGTGGAATGAAATCCCCGGACATTGTTATTGAATAAAGAATGTACACTTGGTAGATTAGACCTCTTTATTAAACCACAAGCTGCTTTGAATTCCGCATTGAAATGGCGCAGTTGCTGTAAAAAGGCAATAATATATAATAAATATTTAAATTTGCGAAGTAGTAGGTAGTGTATTGTGATTGTGGTGAATAGTTTTATGTACCGGGTGGGGATTTATGGTGTTAGGAGGGGAAACAGAACATTTTTAATAGATAAGCATCTATTTTCCCGAGACAGAGGGTGCCTATGAGAATTATTCCACACACAAATAAAATAAGGATCTGATACAAGATACAAGACTCAGATACAAGAGCTTTCACATGCATACACACCCTTGCTTCTTTAATGGAAAGGGTGATACATAATATCAATCAATGTATTTTCATTCAGACAATAAGATGCTGTGGTGACGATGGTCCCAAACAGGCAGAAACAATTGAATATCCATTATGTGTTAATTGGAATCCACATTCCAACTTAATTAAAAGACATTAATTCCAAGAAGGGTTTGAATTTCTTTGAAATATGGGCAACTTTTTAGGAGCAATCTAATCTATTTCATATTGACAAAAACAATACATATATAGACATTAATTTTCTGGATGAGTACGAGACCTGAATTTGAGTGTTTTTATATGAGAATTTACCATCTGGTTATTCTGCTTGTTAGAGGTTCCATTAAGACTGGAAGCCAATCCAAATACATGAGAAAGGGGCTAGAAAGATAATGATACTTTTAAGGTACTGAAAAGTTAATTCTATTTTATTAACTTGAACTACCTAATAGTATTCTATTTCTTATTTCTATTCCGCTAGTAACTAGTCAAGTAACTTTAATTGACTAATATAAGCATTAAATATCATCATGATATTGCACATAATGTTTCACAACATTGAGATTAAATTGTATTAGGAAATGTCCAATAAGATCATTATGATAATAATGTTTATTTATAATGCCTAAATGTGTCGAGCCTTAAAAAGAAAATCACCCTTATATTATTAATTCCATCGTTCGGTAATTTTTATAAAAACAGCGGTTTTTGCTCTAAGGATTCAAAGGTTACATAGAAAATATTATCAATGTAATTAATTTAAGTATTAACCCTGGAAACCAATATACTTCAAAAGCGTC
Organism: Sesamia nonagrioides; assembly: GCA_017933935.1. Classification (NCBI taxonomy): domain Eukaryota; kingdom Metazoa; phylum Arthropoda; class Insecta; order Lepidoptera; family Noctuidae; genus Sesamia; species Sesamia nonagrioides. Next base: position 344,267 of record JADWQK010001096.1, read on the forward strand.
ATCTTACCGGGTGCCTCGATTTACTCGTTAAATTGTGTATTATAGAGAAAGATCTACACAAATTCACTAAACTATATTGGCACTGTTTATATATCTGCCTTTCAACAAGGCTATTACGCAGCAGAAAATTTTGTTTGGGTTGTATTTTAGATGCAGAAAATGCCGGTAATCGTTTAATTGAGAGCATTTTTAAATAAGGCTCATTTGTTTCTCTTTTAATTCAAGTAGTATGCAGCGGTAGCTAAAATAATCATTTTTTTCTATTTCCAGAGTGGGGACACAATTAGGTTAGCCCAAATCTGTCATAAATGTCATTTTGACTTTGACTTTTATGTCTTTCATAGACATTTTTTTTTTTGGTTCATTTCTTTCCGTTCGGGCGAACGGAAAAGGCAAAGGCATAGTACGCCATACAGCCAAGTCTTCAGTAATTTTTTTTTCTTCATTAAATATCTATCCTAACTTATCCTAATTTATCCTAACTTATCCTAGCATAACTTAACCTAAACTAACTCCTTTCGTTTTACGCGTTTGGACGATAAGGAGCGGTTTAGCGTAAAGACATGATGAGGCCACTATGCTACAATATTTCACTGTTCTTTTTGAATTATTCACTGAATGCACTTTTTACTACATAAATCACGCGTTTTTATTTAGTAAACGACACTATAATTAATTTTAAAAGTCCAATGAAAAATGAGCGTGACACTCATCTTGACATTCCCGCCAAACTCCTTTCATAGACATTTTTTTTTGGTTATTTCTTTCCGTTCGGGCGAATGGAAAAGGCAAAGGCATAGTACGCCATACAGCCAAGTCTTCAGTATTTTTTTTTCTTCATTAAATATATATCCTAACTTATGCTAATTTATCCTAACTTATCCTAGCATAACTTAACTCCTTTCGTTTTACGCGTTTGGACGATAAGGAGCGGTTTAGCGTAAAGACATGATGAGGCCACTATGCTACAATATTTCACTGTTCTTTTTGAATTATTCACTGAATGCACTTTTTACTACATAAATCACGCGTTTTTATTTAGTAAACGACACTATAAATAATTTTAAAAGTCCAATGAAAAATGAGTGTGACACTCATCTTGACATTCCCGCCAAAACTTTCATAGACATTCTTTTTTTTTGGTTTCATTCTTTCCGCGTTCATTTGAACGGAAAAGGCAAAGGCATTGTACACCATACAGCCTAGTCTTCAGTATTGTTTTCTTGGGTTTTATATCCTAACTTATCCTAGCTTAACTTAACTTAACCTAACTCCTTTCGTTTTACGCGTTTGGACGATAAAGAGGGGTTTAGCATAAAGACATGATGCGGCCACTATGCTACAATATTTCACTGTTCTTTTTGAATTATTCACTGAATGCACTTTTTACTACATAAATCACGCGTTTTTATTTAGTAAACGACACTATAAATAATTTTAAAAGAACAATGAAAAATGAGCGTCACACTCATCTTGACATTCCCGCCAAACTTCCTTTCATAGACATTTTTTTTTTTGGTTCAATGAGGATAGTTCATTTTTTTTTTTTAAATGAGTTAATATGAAATCCATTTCGAGGAATAGGGTTACTCATGACTATTAAGCGTATAAAAAAGTAAAATATTCACGGATTATTGTTATTTACCGCTTCAAGTAAATAACCTTAATTTGACCTCTAATTACGTCATCATTTGGCTCTAAAGAGACAATTCCTTTGCCATCAAATATACACACGCTCACACACACTCGTTTACAACTGTCAAAAGTGTCAAGATACATAAACAAACATAACCTCAAATTCTTCAAACATTCGATTATTATATTATACTTAGCGTCTAGCGAAATTACCAGCAAATAACGATGGAATATAGGAAGTGCTTCGTTCCAACCTGTAAAAATGACTCAAAAAATAGTCCAGATAAAATGACAGATTGACTATTGACATTATTTTGTCAGATTTGTCTAACGTCAAAGAAATTCTTTTAGGTAAAAGGGCAAAGACACGTAAATATTCAGCCAATGATGACGTAATCGTAACGAAGTTACTCCTAATTTTAAATAATTAATAAAAATAGAATGACTATATGAAATAAAAAAATATTCAAATTGGTTTCTTAGAATGCTCTATATTATCGAAATCTTAAATAAAAAATGAGGGTCGAAAAAATTGGTCAATGCCCATTCTTTCCGTTCTTCTGAACGGAAAAGGCAAAGGCATAGTACGCCATACAGCCTAGTCTTCAGTAAATATTCTCTTGAGTAAACTTCTATCCTAACTTATCCTAATTAATCCTAACTTATCCTAGCTTATCCTAAACTTATCCTAACTAATCTAACTCCTTTCGTTTCCCGCGTGTGGCCGATTAGGAGTGGTTTAGCGTCAAGACATGATGTGGCTACTATGCTACAATATTTCACTGCTCTTTATGAATTATTCACTGAATGCACTTTTTACTACATAAATCACGCGCTTTTATTTAGTAAACAACACTATAAATAATTTTAAAAGTCCAATGAAATATGAGCGTGACACTCATCTTGACATTCCCGCCAAAAAAAAAAAGCAAAAAAGAAAACAAAAAAAAAAACAAAGAAAAAACAAAAAAAAGCCTTTCATAGACAATAGCATAGTCACAGAGCAAGTAATCACTACGTTATAGCATAGTGCCCAAAAAAAACAGCGCAGTAAAGTCGGGAATACACAACAAATAACTTGGTATCGTTTGTAAATTAAATATCACATTGCGGCATTCGTAATGGACCGTTGGCCCATTTAAACTAAGTTCACGACTATTTCCGCGACAGGCTAATATGCACCCCCTTAAATTAATGAGCTTGGCTCGTTTGGCTGGCAAACATGTATAAATATTAAGTCGAATGATTTTCCAAAGAGTATAACAATATAATAGTTATTTTCTTAAACAATAGAGCGTCAAACGTCGAAACACCAAATAGTAATTTATTCACTTTTTCAATCGTTGCGTACAAGTGTCGCTATTTTTAAAAGTATCAGTAAAATACTCAGAGATATGTTTCGTATAAGATCTTTAATTGCAGGTACTTTGCGAGCAAAAGGAATGTTCACTCATATACACACACCTATGAAATTGCAAAAATATGGTTGCTCTCGTGGACCTCCTCAGCCGTTTGACAATATGCCGTTTAGAGTAACGAATCGGTTAGCTTTTTCTTAATATATTGCAATATTGACCTAGGCTTCATGTAGGTATAATCGCCTACCTGTTTTCATAGCCTTACGTGCCCGAACGATTACAGTTTACGTGTTTTTTCTTCGTACTTATTCCTAAACAGTAGGGCGCACAAAGTCTTTATGTAGCCCATAATTACAGCAAATTACGCACTAATTTATTCGTCCCTTTCTAAAAGCTGCTTTCCTGTTGGGGTAAAGTACACTGATAAACATGAAATAAAAACGCGATTAGTGTGCTCCGTTACAAAAGTTATATAAAAATGCCACATAGTAACAATAGCTAGTCATCAACTAAGTAGGCACTAATCCAGACCCAAGGCTATTACTGATAAATTCCTGTTAACAAATTAGAATAACTCGTTTCCCGACCTGGGAATCAAAGCCAAAACTATCACGCTGGCCAGACGTCCGATCACGGGTTGAACGAGGCAGAAATCCTCTCTTACCAAGAAGTATAGGTGGAATCGTCGTATGTGCTAAGTACTTCTTTTTTGTATGCAACATTACTGTATACAACCGATAATTGTCATCTTTTATCGACAGAAATCTAGGAAAAAATCCCTAGTGCCATGAGACTGTGGATATTTAAAATACCGCTGGACCTGGTAATGGGCCGACAAACCAGGACTACGGTGAACGGGTTAAAATTTTGCAGCAACATGCATCGCAACACCGTCATTCTTCGAATCGGGTGTAGGTAGAACCGATGGACCAGTGGGTCCAGCTGGTCAAAAATAGTAATTTTAGTTAATGAAAGGTACCCGGATACCCTTTCCCAATATAATTATTCCTACAGAAAATTTTGGGGTTAAAAGCCGATTAGCCGAATGCATGTGCCTACAATATAATGGTATTTTCCTTTTACAGGTACGTAGCAACAGTGTTCTTCTCAATCTTCTTCGGTGTGGGTCTTTGGGCTCCATTCCTTATAGTGTGGTATTCCATGGCTAAAAAAAGTTTGTAATAATGATAACCTCAAAAAATAAATAACAAAGAACAATCGTGTAATATTATTGAGCCCCTTTCTACAACGCCTTGTCTTTGTTATATGCCTCATCATCATCATCTCAAGTGTTAATCCCAGTCGCATCCGAAGCATTTTCAGCTTTGGAGTCTGGGGTTCGCTTTACCGGTCTCAACTGCAGATTTTGGCTAAACTTCGATATTTTTCGTGAAGCGACTGCTCTCTGACCTCCGCAACCTGAAGGCGACATCGAAGCATTGCAATTAGTTGCAATGCTTCGATATCGCCTTCGGGTTGCGGAGGTCAGACGGTAGTCGCCTAAACCAATTATTGGACTTTTGAGGGCTCCAACAACCCGTAACGACTGCCATTAAATGTTCGTATGGCAACCGGGACCAACGGCTTAACGTGCTTTCCGAGGCACGACCAGACCAGTGCAAATATTCATATTCATGCATACAAATATTTGCACTCCTCAGGGATCGAACCCGCGCCTGCTTGCGCTGCGGCCACGTTCGCTACCGCTACGCCACTGAGACTGGCTATGTCTTTGTCATATGCTGATATGCCTATTTAGATGTATTTGTTATAATGACTAAGATGGTTTAACTAGGTAAATATTTAGCAAGAAGTAGGGGAGACCGAGGGGAATTGAAGCAATTTTGACATTTTGTTTCATACACGAACGCTATAGATAGAAATCATGTGATTTTAGTACCAATCGATAGGTCATTTTTTACACTTGCGAATGACTAACTAAAAAAGAAAGAAAAAGTAATAAAGAAATTGTAAACGTTAAATATTGGGGTAAAAATCAACTTAACCGTAATAAGTCAACTTGCTTCAACTCCCCTCATACCGAGGTAAGATGAAACAGCGGTCGAGTAGAGTTGAAACATATGATTTTTAAGAAGTAATAAAGGCTGTATAATAAAAATGATGATATAATTTAAAAGTATGTAGCAGCGCCTCACAGATGCTACAACAATATTGACGACCTTCCGCGAAAGGGTCCAAATAAATCACACCAGGATCTGGCGTGTGTCTCGACAACAAAGCGCTAGGGTCTCGACCGCCTAGAGCAAGGGTTGGCTAATAAATCTCACCCCGGAACTCCGGAAGCACATCTGTGGACCCACGTGCTTGGGAGCATGTGAAACCATACCGAACCGCCTTGCACGTGAACTAAATTGGCGCGCACTCTTCACTGACCGATCATACGCCATCTCCCTACGATCAACGAATCAGCAGCGAGGGCGCCCGATAGGTCACCCCACAATTATTTAGATATAGCTAGAGTATTTAAGCGAGTGCATAGCTTGTAAGAGACATTCTCCCCTCTCACGACTCGAAGTGTCAACCCGCCGAATTGGCATGTCAGGTCACCAGCCGATCACCATAGTGTCGGTCTACCTCCCCCCCACTAGTCCTGCTGAAAACTATGCGCTTCTGTCAGATGACATCTCCCTTCTCCTTGGTATGAGTGACTCCGTAATCATAGCGGGCGACCTCAATGCCAAGCACACTGCCTGGAACAGCACCAGGACCAACACCAGAGGCAGACACCTATTTGACCTCTCCTCCCTGTTCAACTTCGATGTTGTGGGCCCTCTGACCCCAACTCACTTTCCCCCTGTCCCCAGACAAACCCCCGACGTCCTCGACGTGGCACTTCTGAAGAATGTCAACCTACGGTTAGACTCTATAGAAGTGTCCCACGAGCTTAACTCCGACCACCGACCAGTCATCATCCGACTGGCTCCCCGCGTTGGCCTTTATGACCCTGATCAACGTCCCATGACCAAAGTGGTAACGGACTGGAGGAAAGTAGGCGAATGTCTGAAATCCACCAGATCCACCCAGTTAGACTCTATTCCCGATGTTTTGGACTCAATCGCGAGCACGACGGCCGCAATCGACTCGTTCACAGAACACGTACAGTCAGTCATGAACGACTGTTCAAGGGAGATCTCAGTGACAGATTACCGCCGCGGGAAGCTCCCTGACGACATACGTGAACTGCTGACCGAGAAAAATGCAGCCGTCCGGACCTACAGCAACTTCCCCTGCGACGTAAACAAAGCCCATATGCGCTATTTGCAGCGAACTGTAAAGAAACGCATAAAGGAGTGGCGTGAAGCCAGCTGGGACAAGTTGCTGAGCAAACTAGAGCCAAACCACCAAGCCTTCTTGGACCTTCAAAGAAAACTCAAATTCAGAGAAGAAGTCACCATTCCCCCTTTAATCCGACCGGATAAAACCATCGCCTTTGACGATGATGACAAGGCTGAATGTCTAACCATCAGCCTAGAAGCTCAGTGCTCCCCCAGCGCTCAACCAGTAGACCCAGCTCACCTCCTGAAGGTTGACGCGGAGGTCGAACGCAGAGCTTCCCTCCCACCCGTCGAAGACCCTGAAGATCCTCTGCCTCCCGTCACTCCAGACGAAGTGCAGGATATTATCAGAGGTCTCAAACACAAAAAAGCTCCCGGTTCTGACGGCATCACCAACAAAGTGATCCGACTCCTCCCTGCCCACCTGATCATCCTACTGGCCACCATCTTCAATGGAGCCATGGGCAACAATATCTTCCCACAAACGTGGAAGGAAGCGACCGTTATAGGCATTCCTAAGCCCGGCAAGCCAAAATCTGAGCCTTCGAGCTATCGTCCAATTAGCTTACTAAAAGTTCTCGGCAAAGTCTATGAAAGGCTTATTTATAAGCGTCTCAGAGCCTTTGCCGAGAACAAGGGCCTCATCCCCGACGAACAATTCGTACTCCGTTCTCGGCACTCAAGTGTCCAACAAGTCCTCCGTATCACCGAACATATTCACGCAGGATTTCTACGTGGTATGATGACAGGTGTTATCTACTTCGACATAGCGTCGAAAGCCTTTGACAAAGTCTGGCACAACGGCTTAATATACAAGCTGTACCAACTCGACGTGCCTTATCGTTTCGTGCTCATCCTGCGAGACTTCTTGTCAAACCGCACTTTCCGCTACAAGACCGAAGGAGCTCTCTCCCCCTCCCACCTCATCCGGGCCGGAGTCCCCCAGGGCTCCGTACTGACCCCTCTGATCTTCACGCTATTCACCAGCGACATCCCCAAAAGTAAAAAGGCCCACCTCGCTCTCTTCACAGACGACACGGCCATTTACTGTTCAGGAACCAGCCCCAATCAAATAAAACTAAATCTCCAAATCGCTGTCAACGCCCTTACTGACTGGTTTAAAAAATGGAGAATAGAAGTTAATCCCGAAAAGAGCCAAGTGGTACTCCACTCGAGACCGCGACGCAAACCCACCCTTCCCCGACCAATCATCATGTTCATGTCTCAAGCTGATCCCTTGGGAAAAGCGAGCCAAGTACCTAGGTGTTATCCTAGACGAACACCTCACCTTCGGAGAGCATATAAGGACGGTACGCTCGCGCGCCGCCTACGCACTCTATCATCTCCACTCTCTCCTCAACCCGCGCAGCAAGCTGTCCCTCAAGTGCAAAATGCGCCTGTACACAGCCTGCATACGCCCCATCATGACATACGCCTGTGTAGTCTTCGCACACACCAAGCCCAGTCATATCCATAGGATGCAGACACTCCAAAACCGCTTTCTTCGTAGAGCAACAAACGCCCCTTGGTTCGTCCGAAATGAGATCCTCCATGTAGATCTCAAAATCCCCACTATCCAGCAATTCATGAAACGCCTCTCCAAGCGTTTCTTTGACACAGCCGCTGAACATCACAACCCTCTGGTTGTCGCGGCAGTAAAATACACCCCCTCCAAAATGAGTAAGCTTCGCCGACCAAGGCACGCTCTCATCGACCCTGATGACCCCATTACCCTCCTCCAAGAGGCCAATAGGGCCACTAGTACAAAATACAAAAGACCGACCTACCGACCTCGCCGCCGAGGTCCAACGCGACGCGTTCAACGTAGTAATCGCCCCCCAAGTCCCTTGCCCGATGAAGGCCAGCCCGCGCCGTAAATATAAATTCCCGACTATGACCTCTGAGTTTGTTTCGGACGTTTCTTCTCAGAGCTAGTACTAGGAAACGCCGCGGTCATCAAACCGAAATAAAAATAAGAATTCGATCCAGCCGTCCCTTGCTGTTCTTCTAGCGACACCCTAAGCCGAGGTTCGTACCCCACAGGGGGTGCCCTTAGCGTGTAGTCGCTTAGCTTTTAGTAGCCCTGGCTGGAGGCTATAAATTCACTTAAGGCAGCCACAGGATAGTCCGGTTAAGTAGTACAGACCTCTCAAGGTCAACTACGAGATGCCATATTAAATAAAAAAAATGTAAGAGACATTAACATCAACACTACATTACATTACATTAACATTACATTTCTTCATCTGTAACATTCAAATTCACATTCTGTACATTAGTCGCGTCTACACTCTTGTAATTAGTAACTCCTAAGTCCTAGTATACATTGTACCTCTATACTTAGGTGCATTAAACAACGTTTTATCTATCCGAGTTTTAATTACGTAACACGACCTACGCGCTACAGATATTTATTGAGATAAAACTGTTCAAGTACAAAACAAACTTTTTATTATGGTTTTGCATTGACATAATTTTTATTAAAGTAGGTAACTTCAGGTCTAGTTTTTCTAATCAATAATAGTACCATTCATCAACCCCCTAAAGTAACGACCTATTTATAAGATTATTCAAAATAATAATAAAAATAATAGGAAAGTATAAACCATTAATCTGACAAGCAGTTGTGGCAAACATACGAAAGTTCCTCACCAGTGCAAGCTTCATGGGTTCTCTTCTTTGTTCTTGCATCTAGACATTGCACCTATTTTTCTTTGGCTCTCCTATTAGAATATGGCTCAAAACAACAATGACAAAAGGCTTCTTCTTCTTCCTTTTCACTGTCTTCGTTGTTTCTTACCAACTTTGGTTTTAGTTTTAACACCTGGTTTTGATCTTTTTCTTGTTTTTGTTTCTTCAAAGTTAGCTTTTTCACATTTTTATTAGCTGTTCTAACTGCTTTGGTTGCAGCTAGTTCATCTTTAATAGGAGTGTCGGTTAAGATAGCAGATTTTACTTTGTATCTATGTGTTTGATTTCCTTTCCTTGGTGGGAGCCTTTGGCAAAGGTCTAGAGTTTCAGTGAGAATGGAATTGCTGTCACAGTAGCTGAAGTATCTCGTGAGTAGATGTTACAGGTATTTCTCAGCAGTCTTATGTTAGCAGGCGCCATTTCGTTAGCTACATAAGCAGTTTTTAAATATACCCAGAGGGAGCCGGGAGGTATGGTTCCGTTGTAACTCGAAGCCGCGTCGCGGAGACTTTTCTAGCAAAGTTACCTCTTCCACTGATTCGCGACCATACCTCTGTCAGTCTTTCTTTATATTAAGTAGGTAAAAAGTAAACAAAATAAATCAACAAAAAACGCTATTTTTTTATTCCGACCGTTATTATCGACTGTTGTTTGATACTAAATGAAAACGAGGAGAGTTGAAACAGCTTGTTTCAAATCTCCTCAGTAAGAAAAAATCTTCCACTTTATATTCTTTCAATTTATACTAATACTATTAAAAAGCAAATACACAGAAATCAATTGTAACAAATTTATATAATATATGTGTAGTTAATGAGCTTTCGAAACATATATAACTTAAACCAAAGTACAAAACCACTACCAAAATATAGGCATAGTAAAAATACGTTAAAAACTTACTTTTCTTGATTTTTGTCACATGGCACTCAAGGCTCCACAACCGCACGACTCACGCGACGGACAGAAGTGACACGTCCGCGGCTGGGTAGGGAGTAGTAAAAGTGACGTTGCTAATTCGCTAACGGTTTTGAGCTCCAAAAAATCAGTACTGTTTCAAATCACCTTTGTTTCAAATCCCCTCGGTCTCCCCTATATATAGTAATAACAAAGAGGCACACAATAAAGCCATCACCAACCCGCACTGGGCCAGTGTGGTAGATTATGGCTCACTCCCTCTCACCGAGAGGAAGCCTGTGTCCCAACAGTGGGAACATTATTATAGGCTGATTATGTATGTATGTATGTACTCAATAAACAGACATTTATTTTGGTTTGTGGTAGAAAGAAGATGCGGTATCTCTTTCCTACCCAACCACCTCCTTTGAGGACAGAACATCCTCTCAAAAGGAGGCAAACACGTCCCATGCGCTCTCACTCTCAACCATCGATTGAATGACGGCCGGAGCGAGAGGTCGCTTCCACTTATAGCTACGATGCAGTCACGGCGAAGCCCTGCCCAAGCTGAGCGTTCTTCCAACGGATACTAAGCTGTATCCTCCATTCAAGCTGCACATTGGTGACACACCGGTGTCTACTCCCGACCTATACGGCACAGGTACTTTCCAAAGTAGTCGTGTCCAGAGAGTACCTGCGTCAGCCAGCAGCCTCTCCATCCACGTCTTTATGACGGTTCTTACCGTCGCTGTAACGGCGTGACCTGCAGCGGGTTGTGCAAGTAAATTTCTTTATTAGATTTTCAACTTTATCTCTAAAAGCAACAAGTTCAAGGTTGATTGTAAATATTAGACAGTGTCGGGTAGCTTGACCGGTAGTCGTCCATACCTTAAAAATTAATTTATGTACAGACGACAGCACATTACGCTACTATTATAATCTGTCAGATTTCTTTATTACATTTTCAACTTAATGTATTGTTACGGGCTAGGGGTACTAAAATGCCGGTTAAGGGTTACGAAGTTTATTGGCAACGAAGGTACAGTCGATTGTAGGCAATGACAAGTAGAATGTCGCTGACGTTGCACCGAAGTCTTCCCTTAGGTCCACGAAGTCCGTGTTGTAAACACACAATAACAGTACAGATGTTACTCCACGTAGTACTCACAGTTCTCGTTACAGTTGTCGCAGTAGGTATTCTCAAAGATCGCTTCTTAACTGTCGCTGTTTTCGTATCGCTAGTCGAGTGAAGACTGACTCTGCGGCGGCGTCACGGTGCTTTATATAGTACAGCTGATCGAACATTCCAGATTCCTCTAGACGTAATAATAATAGCACATAACTTCGAGGTCACTCGGAAGTACCTACGGTAATTCCCGGAAACGGGTTTTTAGAAATTTCGATGTCGACACTTTGTTGACAAAACTGTTGATACCTGTACCATTCGATAGGCCGTCCTAAGTCTAGCAATGCGTTTTATTATTATACCTAGAAAATGTCTAGATCTGGAAAAATAGGGCTTAATAGTGACTCACTGCATGTCACGCGATATTGAACCTTATGCCATCGACATAAGGTCCATTTGTAACATTGCCCCCTTCTTAGTCATGCTCGTCCCGAGCATGATTTGATCCATAATAGCGAGCTAGGCGGTCAACGTGTACGACCTTCAGCTTCCCTCTAGGTCCTTTCTTAATCCTGTAGGTGACATCGTTTATTCTGGTTACTATCGTGTACGGACCCTCCCATTTGGCTTGGAACTTTGGACTCTTTCCTTTTCTTCTAATGGGATTATGTAACCATACCCAAGTTCCCTCTTCGAATCCGGGCACGTTAGCTTTGCGGTCGTATCGGATCTTCATTTTCTCACTGGTTTTCAGACCATTCTCTCTCACTAGCTCATGTATTCCATCTAATTTACGCCGCAGGTCGACCACATAGTCGACGGCTAGGATAGGAGTATCGGGAGGTGTTCCGGTTAGTGCATCTATGGGTAGTCTAATTTCTCGGCCGAAGTTGACTTTCGCCGGTGTGCAGTTTGTGCTATCATGTGTTGCAGAGCGGTATGACATTAAGAAGAGTGGAATGTATTGGTCCCAATCCCTTTGATGTTCTTCCACTACTTTGGCCAAATGATTCTCCAACGTCTGATTGAATCTTTCGACCATTCCATCTGACTGTGGGTGATATGGTGTTGTAGGAGTCTTGTGTATCCCGAGCAGTTGGCAAACCTCTTGAAATAGTGAAGACTCGAAGTTTCTACCCTGGTCAGAGTGTAACTCCAAAGGGATGCCAAATCGACAGAACACCTCGTGAACTAGCTTTTTGGCGACTGTATGAGCTTCTTGGTTGGGTATTGCAAAAGCTTCTGGCCATTTGCTGAAATAGTCTTGCATGACGATGATATACCTATTCCCTTCTTCAGTAACAGGGAATGGCCCAGCTATATCGACAGCAACTCTTTCCCATGGTGCACCAACATTGTACACTTTCAACCGACCTCTGGCTCTCGTTTGCGGTCCCTTTACTGAGGAGCAAGCTACGCATTTTCTACACCAGTCCTCTACGTCTTCGCGGCAATGCACCCAATAGAATCTTTTCCTCACCTTCTCCAGGGTTTTCTTTACTCCTAGATTTCCTCCGGATACTCCGTCGTGCACCTGTCTTAGCACTGACGCGACTTTATCGCAGGGGACAACTATCTGTAAGGTGATCTCCTGTCCACTGGGCGATTCCCATTTCCTCTTGAGAACTCCATTATCAATTATCAGGCTGTCCCATTGAGCCCAGTAACTTTTTGCTGTTGGGCTAAGCGCTGATATTTCTCTCCAAGTGGGCCTTTGGCCACGTTTCTTCCATTCAATTACTGTCTTCAAGTCACTATCTTCCTTCTGTGCATCTTCCAATGATTGATTATCCCAGTCTTTATCCAAAGCGTTCACCTGGATAATCCGTACGTTCTCTTTCTTTTCCTGTTTGTCACAATGTCGGCCCTTACTTCCTGAAGTAACCTGGCGACGGCGGTCCTTTTGTCTTGCCTTTTTCTCGAGGAGCTTCTTCTTACGCGCCTCGTCCTCGACTTCCTTGTCCCGCCGTGCGTCTGCGTAACTCCACGACCTTCCGCGCGACCGCTCGCGCTCGTGTTCTCGGTTGCCGGGACGTTCGCGTTCCTGGTCTCGGTCTCGCTCCAGGTCCTTGACGCGTTCCCGCTCTCGTTCAGCGGGTCGCTCGCGGTGCCCGCTCCGGTCGCTCCGCTCACGCCACTCGACTCGCTCGCACGAGCGCTCGGGCTGGACCTTCGCATCGCGCTTGCGCCACGCCATCACCGGGACCTCCTCACGTGACCAAGAAGTTCTTCTTCCCTTGGCCTTCCTGGGACAATCAATTCGAATGTGCCCCTTTTTGCCACACTCATAGCAAGTTGGTCCTCGTCGGGCTTTTATTTGTGCGGTCACTTCTCGAATACAGTCGTGTTGTGGGCCATCTTGACGTACTGCTTCCACCTCCAGAGCATGCGTCAAAGCTGCCTTCAGGGTCTGATGGTGACCCAGACGTACAGCAGCCCTGACTTCTGCATCTCGAATCCCATCAGTAAAGAATCGTAGAGTAGTCGCGCCAATCAATCCCGGTGTTGATGCATACGCCTTCCGAACCATACGTTCAATTTCCGTGGCCCATTGTTGCAAACCCTCGCTGCTCTTCTGTGTGCGTTCGCGGAGTTGAGCCCTGTAGACATGTTCGAGGTGTTTCTCTCCATATCTAGTCTCCAACGCTTCTAACAGACAGGCTAGGGTATTGCAATCGCCGGAAATATTCTCGAGGATTCGTACGGCATCACCACGCAGAGCAAGCGTAAGGGCGGTTACGGCTTGATCGTCGTCCCAATTGTTGCCTTTTGCGACCTTTTCAAACTGTAGACGGAAGGCCACCCATGACGTTGTCCCGTCAAAATGAGGTACCTTGAAAGTCGGCAAAGCACTGGGTACCGGTACCACACCTTTAATGACTCCTTTTTGTACCTTCTCGTGCAAAAATTCTACTTCCTTCCCAAACTCCATGATGGTATTGTCTAATTTATCGAAACGCGCATCATATTTGTCAAAGCGCGTGTCTTGCTGGTCCAGACGGGCATCTTGTTGAGCTGTTTTAATTCTAAGTTCATTGACCTCTCCTTTGGTCTTTTTCCACTTTTCATTTAATTGTAATACCAGTTGCTGGGATTCCTTTAGTTGTGACTGGGTTGCTGCCTGGGATTGTTTTATTTGAGCCTGGGTTTTTTCTATTTGTGCCTGGATTTCTGCCTGGGATTTTGCCTGTGATTCTGCTACTATGCCTTTTATTTGAGCCTGGGTTTCTGCCTGGGATTGTTTAATCTGTGCCTGGGTTGCTGCCTGGGATTCTGCCATAGCTTTTATTTGCAGCGTCAAGTGAGCCAGCAACGCCGATAAATCGCTTCCACTGCTTCCGGGAATAGTGGTGGTAGTAGGCGCACTCACATTCGTCGGTGTTACGGCGGCCGCATCTACTCCGGTTGCAGGGACACCAACTGATACTTCCTCTTGACGCGCCAAATCCATCGCTGCTTGTCGTCGCGTGCGAACTCTTTCGTCTTCCCTTGGCGTGACCGGCATGCCGCTTCTGACACCAGTTGTTACGGGCTAGGGGTACTAAAATGCCGGTTAAGGGTTACGAAGTTTATTGGCAACGAAGGTACAGTCGATTGTAGGCAATGACAAGTAGAATGTCGCTGACGTTGCACCGAAGTCTTCCCTTAGGTCCACGAAGTCCGTGTTGTAAACACACAATAACAGTACAGATGTTACTCCACGTAGTACTCACAGTTCTCGTTACAGTTGTCGCAGTAGGTATTCTCAAAGATCGCTTCTTAACTGTCGCTGTTTTCGTATCGCTAGTCGAGTGTAGACTGACTCTGTGGCGGCGTCACGGTGCTTTATATAGTACAGCTGATCGAACATTCCAGATTCCTCTAGACGTAATAATAATAGTACATAACTTCGAGGTCACTCGGAAGTACCTACGGTAATTCCCGGAAACGGGTTTCTAGAAATTTCGATGTCGACACTTTGTTGACAAAACTGTTGATACCTGTACCATTCGATAGGCCGGCCTAAGTCTAGCAATGCGTTTTATTATTATACCTAGAAAATGTCTAGATCTGGAAAAATAGGGCTTAAAAGTGACTCACTGCATGTCACGCGATATTGAACCTTATGCCATCGACATAAGGTCCATTCGTAACAGTATAAAACATTAAGGCCCAAGATTGATTAGGAATTTTTAACAGTTTCGAGTTGGTTGGCCTTACAATTTTTCTTTACAACATCCAAAAATGAACTCTCCCGGTGAATGAATTTTCTTCGGCCACAACATCGGTCGCCTGCATAAGTTACCACCCACCAGACAAAGTCATGCCGCCAATCTATTCGTTGTGTTCCGGCATGATGTCTGGTGAGGTGAAGCCATACGGTGGACGGGTTTGGGCAGTTTTGTTGCGATGTGTGCCAAGTACGACGTGCCTAGTGCTGTTGTGTCGGGAGTTTGGTCCTGGAGGGTAGCGGGGTCCAAAGCACGGTGCTCCGCTGGCTGCCCGCAGGTAATAGTTGGAGGCCGAAGTAGTGTACCAGCCACACACGAAAGGCTGCCTCACCAACTGGGAAAAATTCCAGGGTGGCACTCCAATATCGATGCAGTCTATCACCACCTTGAGACAGAAAAGCCCCACCTACTTTTCTTGACGGATACCCAGATCAGATGTCCGTCCGATGTGGCATACCTCAACAACCCGGGATACTCTTTGGAGCATCATTTCCTGCAGCGTGCTGGGGTATACATGTCCGCAATGACATCTGTTGCCGGCGTCTCCATAAGACCGAAGACCCTCACTTATCGTCCTTACGGCTGTTGCCCACTGCAGAAAGCAGATCTCTTTGCATCTCTCTTTGCCCATATATCGCGTCTTGATGCTAAAAGTGCTACTCCACCTAAATTACCTCATTGCGGAACTTTAATGCCGTAGGTTAGCATTAGGAACAAGAAGGTTCTGAGAGTACTGTGTCGTCTGGACGTGAATATGGCTAGTGGTCCAGATGATACACCAGCGATTGTTCTTAAGGCATGTGAAAAAAAAAAAGCTCCCGCTCTGGGCAGAGCGGAAGGGCGTGTCAGTCCTTTTTTTACTGACTAAAACCCTCCCGTTTTTCTTCACTTGCCTGTGCGCCAGGGTCACGGCTTCCGTAAACCTAAATGAAATAGATAATCACATAAATAGTTAACCCTTATCGTGGCAAGATTCTTTGTTTGAAGAAAATAAAAAAATAAATTATATAGATAGGTAGCTTCTTTGGGCTGTAAAAAAATCTTGGTATGAAAATTTTGGAAAAACAAGACGTATATTATTCTATAAATTGCTACACGTACAGTGAATATTGCAATTTAAGTGATGTATATTATGCTATACATTGCTATGTGTTGATGCTTTCTGGAAGGGTCACTGCATTCTCCTATCAACCCCAGGGTCTCAAAGCAGGGAAAACAAACATGCAAAGCACTAACCTGGATCCAACAGGACAGGAAAAGAGGAATCACCAACGACGGGGCACACGCTGGCCGGTCAGCTATCTTCTTTATGTGGACTTGATGCTGCTTGTTCACTGCCTACACTCGTCAAGCACAGACACACCACCAATATGGAAACTGAGGGTTTATTTGGCCAGTGAAGCCCTTAGAAAGTCAGATATTCGAAATTATTTAGAATAGACGCGGCGTTGTATGCGCTGAGGCCGCCATACTCCTTTCTGTTTTTTTTTTTTCTTCGCACTCTTGAGAGAGGCGCCACCAGCACGAGTTAAGAGAAGCCCGCGCTTATTTAAATCGTCGTTGACGCAACAAGGATGGAAAATGGAAATGCATGGATAAATTATTAGGATAGTTAATGCTTACACATTTGCCCCCACCTGAAATCCACAAGGGTTTCAAGAAGAATGCGAAAAATTAAGAGTGAAATCAGCAATAGCTGGACTATGAGCTACTGCCGAAAAAATGCATAAAAATCTAGTTAATAAGTGTAGATAATATGGAGACTTATTTTAAATAACCTAAAGACAGTGTGTACTTATACTCTAGTTAGGTATATAAAAGGAAAATAAACTAATTAATTGGTAAGGGACAAACCTTTACCACCGGCCCACGAAACGTCTTTCCGTTAGCAGTTTGGAGAGTAACGACTCTAACTACCTGGTCTGAACCTGCATGCACTTGCACGATACGAGCCATTTTCCAAAACATCGGCGGAGTATTAGGTTCGTTAACTATAACTATGTCATTGACTTTGATATTTGGTTCAGGCAAGAACCATTTGCTCTTTTGTTGCAATGTGTGAAGATAATCGCGTTGCCATACGCGCCAAAAGCTGTGAGTAATTTTCCGAAGCATCATCCAACGAGATCGAGGACACGAATTATCACTTATCGGTTCTTCGGGCAAGGCTACTAAAGGACCTCCCGTTAGAAAATGTCCTGGAGTTAGAACGTCAGACTCTGAAGGATCCGTAGATAGAGTACAGAGTGGACGGGAATTTAATACAGCTTCTATTTTAGCTAATATGGTAAAAAAATTCTTCTAGAGTAAGAACTTGAGCTCCAACTACTCGCTTCAAATGATACTTTGTTGATTTTATACCACTTTCAAATATTCCGCCGAAATGCGGTGCTCCTTCCTCAGCCTATAGATGTCCACTGCTGGACAAAGGCCTCCCCAAGGCTTTCCACGACCGAGTCTTGTGCTGCTCCGCATCCATCGGCTTCCCGCGACCTTCACTCAGGTCATCGGTCCACCTTGTTGGGGGTCTCCCACGCTGCGTCTTCCAAATGCGTGGCCGCCACTCCAGAACCTTGCCGCCCCCATCGGCCATCGAGATTCTACGAGCAATGTGCCCCGCCCACGACTCGCAGAACTATGTCGGTGACTTTGGTTCTTCTGCGGATCTCCTCATTTCTGTTTCGATCACGCAGAGAAACTCCTAGCATAGCTCTTTCCATTGCCCTTTGTGTGACTCTGAGCCTTCGTATGAGGCCCATTGTGAGCGACCACGTTTCAGTTCCGTAAGTCATCACTGGCAACACACACTGGTCAAAGACTTTCGTCTTGAGACACTGTGTTATCTTGGACGACGAGAAGATGTAGCGTAGCTTCCCGAACGCTGCCCAACCGAGCTGGATTCGCCGAGACACCTCTTTCTCGAAGTTGGACCTACCTAGTTGGACCTACCTAGTTGGACTTTCTGTCCCAGGTATATATACTCGTCAACAACTTCGAGTGCAGAGCAACCAACTACAATTGGAGTGGGTGCGACATGAGAGTTCGACATGATCTTCGTCTTATCCATGTTCATTTTAGACCCACTTGTTGGGAAGCTCTGCTGAGGTCATTGAGCATTTTGCCCAAGTCTTCCAGGGTCTCAGCCATGACCACGATATCATCTGCGATACGGAGATTAGTGATGTACTCGCCGTTGATGTTGATGCCAAGTCCTTTCCAGTCCAGGAGCTTGAAGACATCTTCCAACGCAGCAGTGAACAATTTAGGAAATATGACATCTCCTTGTCTCACTCCACGCTGCAGTTGGATCGGTTTCGAGTCCTGATCCTGGAGACGGACTGACATGGTGGCGTTTTTGTACAAACACTTTATCATCTCAATGTATCGATGGTCAATTTGGCACCGCTGGAGAGACTGTAGCACCGCCCAAGTCTCAACCGAATCGAAGGCCTTCTCATAGTCCACAAACGCCAAGCATAGTGGTTTGTTATACTCCTCGGACTTCTGTATAACTTGCCGCAGCGTATGAATGTGGTCTATGGTGCTAAAGCCAATGCGGTGCTCCAGCTGGATTGAATTTCCAGGTAATGTGGCGATTCGCTAAACCATTTGAAATTTCTGGATAATGCTGATGAAGCAGATTCGCAACCTCATTTAGATATTTATTCGCGCCTACGAAATTTGTCCCACAGTCTGTTACTATTGTATGGCATATGCCACGACGAGAGACAAAGCGGTCTAAAGCGGCAAGAAATGCTTCAGCACTCAATTCTGTTACGGCTTCTAAGTGTACAGCTTTTGAGCTTAGGCACACAAATAAACATAAATAAGCTTTGTAAGTTTTTGCGCCACGACGGCGACTCTCTTTAATGATAAAGGGACCCCCCAGATCTATTCCCGTTGTACTAAAGCAGCGAGCTGGTTGAATCCTGGCTGCAGGTAGCTTGCCCATCATTGGTTGACAAGCAACTGGATTCACTTTAAAACATTTGACACATTTGGATAACACGGTCCGTATCAGGAGCCTTAATCCGGTTATCCAAAATTTTCTTTGAATAAAAAATTGTAAAGAGCGAGGGCCACAATGCAAATATTTTATATGGAAATATTCGACTATCTTTCGAGAGATAGGACATTGTTTAAGTAACAAGAAAGGGTGTAACGCAGATGGCGACAGTTGAGCCTCATCGATGCGTCCACCTACTCGCAAAATACCATCATCGTCTAGGAAAGGTGACAGCTTTTGAATAGATTTTACACAAGGTTCATTTTTACGCACCCGGTCAACTTCCGAAGTCATGTAATTATCTTGACTGAATTTAACCAGCACTTTCATTTCATTGCCTTTTCAAGCTCAGCACTACTAAGAGGAGAGAGATTTCGGTCTTGCCTGGCCGTTTTAGAGTTAGAAACAAAACGATTACACCATGCTACCATTCTTTGAATTTTTGTAAATGAAGAATGTTTAGAAATTAAGTTCAAAAGTTCAAAGGATTCTCATCATCCGTAACAAGAAGACTTCTACTTTCTATTGATTTAAGTTCAGGCAAGTTCTCCTTCGGAAGTAATACCTGCCTTTTAGGCCATTGCTCAGGTGATTCTTTCAGCCAAGAAGGCCCTGTCCACCAAAGCGGGTGATCTAGAATCTCTGGACATGATACTCCGCGGCTACAACAGTCGGCGGGGTTATCATTTGTTGATACATAGTACCAACGATCTCGACTAATTAAATCAGTTGTCTGAACCGCACGATTGGCTACATACATTTTTAGTAAATGAGGGTCAGTGTTAAGCCAAGACAAGGTAGTGCTGCTGTCTGAATAAACTCGAATGGAATCGATGGAAATTTTATCTTTAAGTAAATTATACATGTGTGATAGAACTTTTGCTAGAAGCACAGCTGCGCTTAGCTCAAGTCGATTCACCGTTGTTGGTTTTAAAGGGGCAACTCTAGATTTCCCTATTAACAAACTGGTCGTGGTTACATTACCGGGTTCATTGGTAACTACACAGATATAAACACAACAACCATAACCTTTCAAAGATCCATCACAAAAGCCAACTAAATGTACTTGAATAGGATTCGAAGGTATGATTAAACGCGGGAGAGTAATATTTTGTAAATCGGACAAATTTGCAGCAATTAAATGCCATTGTTTGACTAAATTTTGGGGAATAGTTTCATCCCATGATAAATTTAAACGCCATAGATCTTGTAGCAAAGATTTAGCGGCAAAAACGACAGGACAAATCCATCCAAGAGGGTCAAAAATGCGAGCTACCAATGAGAGTATGGACCGTTTTGTGAATTTCCATTCGAACGAGTCAGCAAACGTATAAGAAAAGGTATCGTTAACAGGATTCCAATGAACGCCCAATATTTTGACAAACTCACTTCCCGATTCATCAAAAGATTTGGAAGTTTGACAGAATTCTTGAGGGATATCTGTCAGAAGACGAGGATCATTAGAGGTCCATTTCCGTAGTTCAAACTGAGCCTTTGATAGTAACGATATAATATCGTTTTTTAATGCAATAGTTTCTTCGAGAGAAGATCCGCCAGAGGTGATATCGTCCATAAATGTCTCCTCTCGAATAACCTGTGCTGCACGACTAGAATACTCAGCACCGTGGTCTTCAGCAAGTTGATGAAGTGTTCGAATGGCTAAGTAAGGAGAACTACTAACTCCGTACGTAACGGTATTGAGTTCGTATTCCTTTAAAACCTCAGTTGGGTCATTACGCCAAAGAACGTGTTGATAACATCTTTCTTGCGGTCTTATCAATATTTGTCTATACATGCGACGAATATCCGCAATAAAAACAACTTTGTGAATTCTGAATTTTGTGATTAGATCAACGATGTCTACTTGAAGTTTTGGACCCACATGAACAATATTATTTAGTGACAGGTCACTCGAAGTCCGACTACTAGCATCGAAGACCACTCGTAATCGTGTCGTGGTACTCTCAGGTCGGATTACACAATGGTGGGGAATTATGTAACAGTCAGTAGACGAGGACTGCACTGGCTGCATATGTCCGAGATCCTCGTACTGTTGCATAAATTCTTTGTATTCAGTTTTTAACTCATTTTGACTAGCAAGTCTTTTTTCCAAATTTAGAAAACGATTAAACGCTTGTTTATATGATTCTCCTAAGGCTGGAGCATCATCTTTAAGCATAATTGGTACAACGTAACGCCCATCGGAGGTGCGATACGTGCCTTCTTTATATTTTTGTTCGCATATTCCATCCTCGGGACCGGAAATTTTACATTTCGGCGGCTCCTCGGACTCCCAAAACCGTTGAACGATCTCGTCGAGCGCACTAGAAGACGCGACGAGGAGCGTAACGGGTGTAGCCGGAGGTTTAGCTACCACGTTTTGAAGAAACTGACCACTTATCACCCAGCCGAATACACTAGAGAGTGCGCATGGAAAGCCCGGGCCTGGACTGAAACGTGAGCCGGTATATATCTGGTCAAAACAGTCTACTCCGAACAACAGATCGATCGGACCGGATTTATCAAAGTCCTGGTCGGCGAGATCCAGATGTGTAAACTTATCCTTGACGATTGTCGGCAACGACACCGAAGGAACCAGGGATGTGATTTTAGGTAGAACCACTAATTGAATATCAAACTGAGGAATGTCACTCAATCGAGGTATTATTGAACCGAAGGTGTGACCTTTAATGCTACACACATAATTTTGACCGATGCCACTTACATTTAATTTACATTTCTTGATATGTAAACCTAATTGTCGCGCACAGCTACTTGTAACAAATGAATCCATCGAGCCACTGTCAATAATTGTACGGACATACTGCCACGAACCATCCGATCGCTTCAAACGAACTACTGCTGTACCAAGAATTTTTGTGCTAATAGGTTGATTTGAAATGTTTGACTGGGTAGCACCAGTTAGAGTAGTGTTCATATCGGGATGCTGGGATGAATCCAGTTCACTAGTATGAGACAGTAAACTCTTATGCTCTTCATGTAACAAAGTATTATGCTTTGCATTTCAAATGAAACATGTTGACTTAGATTTACAATCGGTAACAGTGTGACCCGGCCTTAAGCAGTTTTGACATAATTTTAAATCTTTAACTAATTGTTGTCGCTGTGTCATATTCATAGAATGCAATTTACTACAACGGTAGATTGAATGATTTTCATTACAACACACACAAACAATCTGACTAACTTTATTATTATTGTTGGAAGAAATTAGAGATGATTTTGGTTGACGCGATAAATAATCTTTATTTGTATTAGGCCGATTTTGTTTGCTTGTAGAATTTGATGATGGAATATTAACTGGTTGGCTAACTTCTAATACTTTTATGTAATTTTGTAAATAAGTAATGAAGTTATTAAATTTCGGAATTTCTTCAGTGTTTTGTAATTCAAACCTTTTTTTTGTTTCTGTATCTAAAGGCCTAGACGCAATGTAAAATAAAATAAATTCGCATAAATCATCAATACACAAACCGCGCAAGGCATTAACGCATTCATAAAGTGTGTTAGATAACTGAGATAAGTTAGACAAAGATGGTTTCTGTATGGGATTAATTTTAATTATTTTTTCTAAATAAGCTGTTGCAAGAATACGCTTATTGTCATATCTGTCCAGTAAAGTTGCAAAAACCACTGAATAATTTGCCAATGTCACAGGCACGCCCTTCGCTAATGTCAGTGCATAACCAGATAAACATGACAGCAAATAGTGAAATTTCTCAGTGTCGGATAATGAACTATTATTATGAACAAGTGCTGTATAACTATCTTTAAATGTTTGCCACTTTTCTATATTACCATCAAACTTTGGAATTTCCAGCTTAGGCAACTTCACTTGCGAACGCACGTGACCTTGACCTAATTCTGAGCGACAGCCGCTACCTGCGCTCGCATCGAGAGAATCCGCAAACTCAATAACATAGTAATACAACTCATCGAATGACAGTAACACTTTATGATCGATAACAAACGAAGGGTTAAGCTTTCATTGCAACTGGTTAACATCATCGTTGCATTCCAAAAATCTATTACGAATCTCGTCAATCTTTTTGTACCTAGCTCGAAAAGCTGCAAATTTAGTTTTAGTTTCTTTAACTGTTCTGGCTAAATCGTAAAGTATCTGCATACTTTTAAACTCATATTCCCGCCTTTTAATAGCGGTTATTAATTCCGCTTCGCTCATAGTTCACTTGGTATGCGATATCCGCACGCTCAAAAGGATAAAAGTTATAAAAGTAGGTAAAACGGAAAAAGCGTAAGCCGGTAGGTAGGCAGCAATGCACGCGCGAACGTATTGACTGACGTAACGACGTAACGTAAACGTAGCAACTCCCTTTCAATACGCGTGAGTCATACAAAATTACGCAAATGAAATACAAGCACACACGTCTTAAAGTTATTTGTTAGAATATAAGTTTTGACTTTGCGGTAGTTCAAAGCTAATCCGTCTCCCGCCGGAGACAAGTACTACGAGTGTAGGTACCTCGGTACTAAATTCGAGAAACTTCGAACTCACGTTTTTAAAAGTAATTTATGCAATTTGTTATTGAATACAAATAAATGCAGCTTATTACAAGGGAATTGACGAGGTATGAATGTACGATTGAATAGTCAATCGGTCTCAAATAAGAAACAATAACTAGGTATCATGGAATGACCTAGGTTTTATTTAGACACTTAGAACTTGAAAGGCAAATTGAAATTGCCTTAAGTAGGTAAGTATACAAACAAATTATAATTGGGATTACGTATTTAACGTAATAACGAGAATGGAAAGATTTAATTTCCGATAGTAGGTATTTTTGAAATAACTACGCGAGGAAGATTCCTCACAGGAGGCACCATAATTAATGTTGATGCTTTCTGGAAGGGTCACTGCATTCTCCTATCAACCCCAGGGTCTCAAAGCAGGGAAAACAAACATGCAAAGCACTAACCTGGATCCAACAGGACAGGAAAAGAGGAATCACCAACGACGGGGCACACGCCGGCCGGTCATCTTCTTTATGTGGACTTGATGCTGCTTGTTCACTGCCTACACTCGTCAAGCACAGACACACCACCAATATGGAAACTGAGGGTTTATTTGGCCAGTGAAGCCCTTAGAAAGTCAGATATTCGAAATTATTTAGAATAGACGCGGCGTTGTATGCGCTGAGGCCGCCATACTTGTCTTCGTTTCTTTTTTCTTGGCACTCTTGAGAGAGGCGCCACCAGCACGAGTTAAGAGAAGCCCGCGCTTATTTAAATCGTCGTTGACGCAACAAGGATGGAAAATGGAAATGCATGGATAAATTATTAGGATAGTTAATGCTTACACACTATGTTTAGGGAAAGTTGGAATGCTACTGGTGGTTTTGAACATATACCAAAAGATCATTGTAAATAACATGATTTTAAATAAAAATAACTGTCTTAGGAAGAAAATTGGTTTACTAAAATATATCTTTCTTGAACAATTTTTTTTATATATTTATGTAAAAAAAATTGTAATTCCTATTGTAATGTTTGTGTTCCTATTCCTATTGTAATTCGCAAGTAATAGGATTTCTGAAATATTATATTACAATTTTGTAATATAATATTTCAGAAATCCTATTACTTGCGGTGGTACTCCAAAAAACAGTTTCTATTCTTTACATAACAAAGATGAACCTTACATTTGTGCACATCGTACTTGCCTGGCCAGCTTTGCAGTACTTGCACCTCTGATATCCAGTTATTTGTGGCCAATAATCATATTTATCACACCGCAGGTCATCGCATGGTTGTTCAGATACCGTTTTTTTATTTTTACTTTGTCGGGCATTGCATCTAAATTTTTCACTGAAACGTCTCGACCTCGTTTCAGTAGGCTTAGATAAAAAGATACGACGACTTCCTGCTTTCTTCCCTTTGTACGGTATAACCATTTTGTCGATTTTAAAATCATTCTCTTCTTCTACGATAATCACTAATCAATCACTTAACCATTGCGCCAACCGTGTCGTCTTAGCATGCCACTGGAGTTTTGAGCGTTTTCTATTACCATAACTTGACGTGTCGTCGACGTCGTACATACATTCAAATACTTATGTTTCCTCATACAACACTGTTGAGGCCAGACAACCCCTCCCCAGCTTAATTACGATATTTATTGATTCTTGTTACTTATAGGTACCTACGTACGTCACAGTAATCTGTTGGCATTGCATCTGTAGATAGGTACATGTAGGTGTGCTCCGTGTCTGGTTGCTATGGGGAAGAAATATATCTAGACACAGTTATCAAAATAGTGCAAGCGTTATCCCATCAATCGATAACTAAGGACTTGCGCGTTACGTACCCTATTATTATTATTACTGTAAGCTCTTGCAATATAGTACCTACCGCTTACCTACCCTATCCGCTATCGCGGTGTGCCTTGCTCGGGAAAACTTAAATCTCGCGCGGACCGAATGAGCGGCTACTTCAAAAATGAGTTATGATTGTCTTAAGTTTCTAAATCTCAGCTCATCCTAAACCACATGTAAGTAGTGTGCGACCGAATGTTCGGTTTCGTTTACGCTTGAATTTCGGCAGAAATCACGAGTTCCGGTCAGTTTCGTTTTCGTCGGCAAACTTTCCGAAACTACGACCGAAACCGAATGTTTGGAACGTTGAATAAATGAATGAATACCATCGGAGCCAATGCCGTGATTCGCTTGCTTGTTAGCTGTTCGTTTTGTTTTGTTGTGGTGACGAGCTTTCGAGAGATTGAGAGCCGACGATCCATTAGATAACCTAACCATCCTTGAGGATGGATCATATATTGAATTTATTACTGAAGAATTAACAAAACACATTAATAACTAAGACAGAAAAGGAACACACACAAGAAATACAACGTTATTTTTTGTTCATGCGAAACTTGTATACAGTTTGTTCAGAATAAGCAACTGAATTGATACCAATAATTTTTACACCATGTTATATTTTTTCCCAAATACATTTAAAAATTGTTGAACTGTGTTTTCAATACAAAACTTATGTTTTTATATCGTTTTTTCGAGATCGATTGTCCCGCTTCAAGGTTGTAAGAACTCGCAACCAATGAGAGCGCTAAACGCGCTCGATGTCGACGATCGAGTTTCGTAATGAAAACTCATACTAGGCTTACAGGACGCGTACTTCAAAATACTCGAGGAACAGGTTTTTGGAATAGGTTTTTTGACGTACTCGTACTTGCAAGACTCAGTACGCGTTTTGCCTAATACGTCTCACCTCTAGTCACTATGACCTTGGAACCCGTCCGCTAATGACGTCACAGATTTACTTCTATACAAGTCGGTGGCGCGTGCGCACTAACAACTAACTTACTTTGTAGGGATGGGTTTTCCAAACGGTATTTCACTACGACAATGATTAGAAAAGCTATTTATTCCTGATTAAGGTGAATGAAACCTAGTTTATGGTTTACAATATTCATAAAATATAATAGTATTTATGATTATTTCGACGAAATGAAATAAAGCGAGGTCTTCATCGTGTCCCATCACTGGCTTACTTGAAATCAAGTAATTGGCGCTGGGGGCATTAAAGTATTTTTTGGCGTTTTTGTTTCTATTGAAAAGAAAACAAATAACAACTTGTTATGTGTGAAAAAGTTAAAAATATGGCTGATAACAGGGCAATTTTCCATAAAAACAAAATAAAAGTTCTTTTAAAAGTGGTAAATTTATTTTATACTGTGATTACTTCCAGTGGCGTAGCTGAGGGGGGGGGGGGGTTCTCTACCAGCACTATAAAAATCGGAGATTCCCGCAGTTTCCAGATAAATCTTCCTCTGGCGCAGTATCGTTGGTCGTGTTGTTGGGTTTAACATTACATCACCTCGCTCAACGGCCGTCTTCCTTCCTATTCACTCAGTTTTAAAAATGAAAGGGCTTAAAAAGCAAAGTAGGTGTGCACAGCGAACGTACGTCCTCTCATTTAAAGTGCACCTCTGTCTGTAAAAGATCGCTCTCAGCGATAACACCGCCTATTGTGTCACCCTTTGTGAAATCTTTATATTTATGTTCTGTAATGTATATGGTGTACATGTACATAATAAAGAGTATTCGAATCTATTCTCTCCATCATTCGAGGTCTGCACTCCATACTCGATGCAGTCCATCACCACCTAGAGGCTGTTAAGCCCCACCTACTTTTCTTGACGGAGGCCCAGCTTAGATGTCCATCAGATGCGGCATACCTTACGGCTTAAGCTACCCGGGATACTCTTTGGAGCATCATTTCCTGCAGCGTGCCTGCGGATCTGTGTCCGCAATGAAATCTGTTGCCGGCGTCTCCGTCATTTTGAAGACCCTAACTTCTCATCCCTATGGCTGTTGGTTGATACTGGTGTGGACAAAATTATTTACACCTGTGTCTACCGATTGCACAGCGATGACCAGGAGATGATTATTAGGTTATTTGACCACCTCAGTGAGGCTGCTGACAATGTGCTGCACCGGCACCCTGACCCACTGTTCGTCGCTCGGGGGACTTCACCGTCAGCCACCAAGGCTGGATCCGGACAGATGTATTGTAACAGTTCCCTCACCGTTAGGAACTTCAGACCACTGTCTGGTGAAGTCTGTATCGTCCTTCTCCCCATTAGATTGCGACTCACGTGGTGGACGGCGGATGTGGCGATACAAGTCAGCAGATTGGGATGCTACTTCTTTGGGTCTTATCTCTACTAGCTGGTCCGCTTCTCTTCTGACAATCCATCGAGCTGTACGGACGCTATATCCGATGTGGTGCGTCAAGCTATGAAGTATTTTATCCGCTTCAGTGATATTCCCGTCGGTGGCTCGGCTCGCCAATGGTTCAACGCCAACAGTATTCAAACTAAACAGCGTAACGACACGACATTTCTCACCTGGGTTAAAGCTCGACGAGACCACAGAGATCCGGATATTAGCTCAAAGAAGAGAGCCTTTGATTGTGCTGCCAAGTCCTACAAAAAGGCGCTTAAGAAGGCTCGCTTCGACCGCATTACTCAAATTGGCAACGAGCTCTCTGCTCAGCCATTCAGTAGCAGATCTTTCCGGTCCCTTGTCAAATCGGTCGAGGCGAACTTCTGTTGGCCCACACTGCCTCGGCTGGTCTAGTCTGATAGAGCACTGGCTCATAAGGCGAGAGAGAAAGCAGGTCTCTGCATCTTTGCCCATAATTCACGTCTTGAAACTCGCAGTGCTACTCGACCTAATTTTCCTCATTGCGGAACTTCAATGGCGGAGGTTCGCTATAGGAACATGAAGGTCCTGAGAGTACTGTGTCGTTTGGACGTGAATAAGGCTAGTGGCCCAGATGGCATACCAGCAATTGTTCTTAAGGTCGTACCCTCACCAAATGACCTTGAGCATTTGCTTCCTCTTCACCGCGCCCCACCTCTACAATACTTCGCAAAATATTACTAGCGCCGTCTGGCGGACGAAGTACTTACAAATACAAGTTAAATTCATAGACCACAGAAGTAACAGACATGGCACTTTTATTTTTGTTTATTGGTGCGCCCAAATACTTTTGGTTATTATAGACTGAAACAAATGTTAACGATACATCATAATAAAAATTTTGCGTATTTTATTTTTTAACCGACTTCCCAAAAGTGTGGTTCTCAATTCGATTTATGTGTGCTCGCTGATAACTTTATCGTTAATGAACCGATTTTGACCATTCTTTTTTATATGAAAGAGTATGCTGCCTATGTAATCTCATTGTTACCACGTCAGTGTCGATAATGGAAATTCTAAGAAATTTAGGCCAATTATCGAAAATTGTAGGCACGCTTCGGGTGAAAATTTGATACTCGTATTTATTCGGATGATACTATAAAACCGTGAAGATTTGGGCCTGACCTGATGATGGAGATGACAGAGAATCAAGGGAATCCACTTCGGAAGCAACTGTCATGTGTTTGGGCTTACTTAATTTGTATTGATTAGACCTTTACAACTAAATATACTGTAACTTCAGGGTTGGAAGTTAGTTTTGTAGATTGAACGTTAGCTAAGTCAGATGGTCAAAGGGATAGAAAAATAATATAATAAAGGTTAATTTATCATTATTTATTATTTTAAGGGAAAACGTAATCTGAGTAATAAATTTCTGCAGACAGGAAACCTACATAAAAAAAAGATTTGATGGTTTTTTTTGGGCTCAGGCAAGACTGAAATTACATTATTATTTTCGTTTAATAAAACAAATACGTAAATTGTAAAAAATAAAACTATCGTATAAAAAGAAACAAATACATATACTATAATATTATTTACACAAAGCTACCTTTTGCAGAAAAATAATAAACATTTGACTAATACAATATCCAGTCAGACTGGACGCTGACGGCAGCATATTTGGAAAAGGCCTGCAAGCAAACGACGTATTTCGTTTGCTTTAATTCCTATAAGACCACAATGAAAGTATGAGCATTTCTAGAAATAACGCAATGAAATAACACAACTTAAATTCAGTCTCTTGATTTTAATTGATTTTTGAATAAGCATGACGAGTAGGTAGTGTTTGTACTATGTTAAAGTACAGTGTTGTAAATTGTTGAGAAATTCCCTCGACTGTCTATGGTCTTCATCATCAGATCTATTGCAGACCTTCATTTAAACCTATATGGGTGTAAAGTTTTCATCAATATAAATGAATTAAGTCCAAACACAAGGTAACTATTGTAAACCTTTGAGGAGTTCCCTTAACTGGCCTTTGTCTTCATCATCAGAGCTTTAATGACAATCACAACTCATTTAGGTGTAAAGTTCTTATCAATGTAAATTTATTAAGCACAAACACGAGGCAGCTGATGTGAATCGTTAAGGAGATCCCTCGGCTGTCTCCCGGCTCCATCATCAACTCCGAACTTTACTAAATTGTAGTGCGTTAAAACACTTAATGAAAAAAACATAGAAATGCCCTAAGCGCCCCTATGATTTTTTAAATTTATCCTAGGTTTCCTTAGTCTTCCATCATCAGACCCTAATTTTCTTAACATGAGACTACCTTGAAGATATAATCTTTCTAATTAAAAAAAAAAAACATGTGGCACTCGGGAACTGCCGCGGTAAAGCTATTGCATAGCATTTTTATCAACTTATGCAATAGGGTATTTGACTAAAAAAACCTAATTAGTCCGTCAGTCAGATTTCCAAAAAATACTCATCATCATCATCATTTCAGCCGAAAGACGTCCACTGCTGGATATAGGCCTCCCCCAAGGTTCTCCACGACGACCGGTCCTGCGCCTCCCGCATCCAGCTGTTTCCCGCGACCTTCACCAGGTCGTCGGTCCACCTTGTCGGGGGCCTACCCAAAAAATACTAGACACATATTTTTTTTCTTTTTTCATATAAACAAAAAATGAATACGACACAGTGCTTTGAAAACTCGTGTGACGTCACTACACGCTACACTTTTTAGCGGCCAGTGACGTCACCAGCCATCACTCCTGATCTTTTAATGCCTATTATATTTGTAAATTTTTATTGATTTGATAAAACAAAATATACGAAATGTAAAACGTATATAATAAACCTATCCAATTTTTTTCTATAATCTGCATGACGGACTAATTAGTTTTTTTTAGTCAAATACCCTATTATTCATATTATAGTAAAGTTATCCGCAAACAAACATAAAAAAAACATACAACCTCCTCCCTTTTGAAATCGGTTAAAAAAACGATCACCAAAATAAACATCAATAACAGAGACACTTTATGATAGTATTATACTCTATGCGACATGCGGTGCGTGAGCGGGCAAGCAGATGCTTTCTCGCTCACGCGCCGCCCGCTATGCTAGCGGACCGCGCGATGACGAACGACACGGGTTCCCCCTTCGAGAGCTTGTGGTATACTGAATCTCAATAGCTCGGGCAAGAGAAATGATGGGGAATACGCTCAGATTGTTGAATAAAATTTTTGTTTTGGTCGTGTTAATAAAATATTTCTACAATAATGTTCGTCATGAAATTGCCTATCCATTAGTGTAAGAACGCAATCTAAATAATGCTTACTTTTCGAGGAGATACACGTTTTGGATAATTATTTATATTGTCAGAGGTTTCGTTGTGAAGGAATTATTTAAACATTATGCTTAGTAAAAAAAAAAAAAAACTACAATTTTGGAGCCAAGATTATGGAGAAAATTTATGTATTTTTAATAAGTTGATATTTCTTTTGGATAAAGAGTAGATAGCTCCGAAAAACTACACAAAAACGGCCTGCGGTGTGTTTTTCCCCTGGAACCGCCTTAAGGTATGTGCGGCCGAGTTGTCTCATGTATTGACGCGCTTGTATCGCCACTCATTTAGGACTGGTATAGTGCAAAAGTCCTGGAAGCTTGCCAACGTGCAGCCTATGCCCAAAAAGCATAGTCGTGCCGATCCTACCAACTATCGACCGATTTCAATAACCTCCATACTCTCCAAGATTATGGAGCGTGTATTGAGCTCGCGCCTCTTGGCTTACCTGGAAGGTAACGATCTCCCAAGTGACCGACAGTACGGGTTTCGCTGCAATCGGTCAACTGGGGATATACTAGTATACACCACTTATTTGTGATTTGCATGATTTAATTCCCCCTTCTCCGTTCCATCATCGAACGACCCGTCGCGTTCTACGGCGAGTTTTCACCCTTACTTTGTTGAAACCACTACGATCCGGACGAAGCATTTCGCCTCGTCTTTTATACCGCGTACATCGACGGATTGGAACAATTTTCCAGCGGCCGTGTTCCGTCGGACTACAATAATAATAATATCCATATATGTAGGTATATGGATATTATTTATTTATATTTTTTATCCATGTCCTTTATCATATAAAACTTATTGTTTTTTACTTCCATCACCACCAACTTCCGCCCTGGGTGTCACCCAAGGTAGCTACGCCACTGATTACTTCTAACCAAGTAGTGGCGCTGAGGGCACAAAAATCTCGAACTTGTATAGAAGTGATTGGCGTTCAAAAGGTTAACAATTCCTATTGCAGCATATTTCAATGGAATCACTAAAATAATATGCATAATAATTTAGTATTTCGATAAACCATTAAAAAGTCGACATTAATTTTACGTGATAGCCATACAAAAAAGAAAAATGTATGAAATTATTATTTTTATTATTATTATTTTATTATTATTTAGTGTATGAATTGTAAGTATTATACACATTTTGCGGAATTCAACCAATGATTAATGTTGAGGCATTTGTCAGTAAAATTTTGCGTATTTTAATTACTTTCAAATCAACTGCATAACACATGCATTGTAATACTTTCAAGTATGGATTAAATATAATATACATATATCCGTATCAAAACCGGCTTCCGCTTCACGGAAAATATCGAAGTTTTGCCAAAATCAGCAGTTAGACTGGTAAAGCGGACCCCAGACTCCAAAGCTGAAAGCTACGGATGCGACTGGGATTAGCGCTGAGATGATGATATATGTATTTTTTTTTTGATATGGCATCTCGTAAGTGGCTACTAGGAGACCGTAACGACTTAATCGGACTTTCCTGTGGATGCCTTAATTAAAATTAAAGCCTCCAGCCAGGGGCATTTAAAACTAAATTAAAATTAGGCGACTACGCACTAAGGGCACCCCCTGTGGGGTACGAACCTCGGCTTAGGGCGTCGCTAGAGAGGACAGCAAGGGACGGCTGGATCGAATGTGTTCTTAATGGTTTGATGACCATGACGTTTCCTAGTACTAGCTCTGAGAAGAAATGCCGAAACAAACTCAGAGGTCATTGATGGGACATTATGATATTACTGGCTCAGCTGCGGCGCGGGCTGGCCTTCATCGGACAAGGGACGGGGGAGGGCATTACTACGTGGAGCGCGTCGCGATGGACCTCGGCGGCGAGGTCGGTAGGTCGCTCTGTTTTTGTGTAATGTGCTGGTGGCCCTATTGGCCTCTTGGAGAAGGGTAATGGGGTCAACGGGGTCTGTGAGGGCATGCCGAGGGCGGCGAAGTCGGGAGATGGTGGAGGGAGTGTAATTGACAACCGCTGCTATAAGAGGATTGCGGTGCTTGGCAGCAGTGTCAAAGAAACGCTTGGAAAGGCGTTTCATGAACTGCTGAATGGTGGGGATTTTGAGATCAAGATGGAGGATCTCATTTCGAACGAACCAAGGGGCGTTTGTGGCTTTACGGAGGAATCGGTTTTGGACTACTTGCATCCTATGGATATGACGTGGCTTGGCATGTGCGAAAACTGGACAAGCGTAGGTCATAATCGGGCGTATGCAAGCTTTGTACAAGCTCATTTTGCACCTGAGCGATAGCTTGCTACGCGGGTCGAGGACGGGGTAGAGTCGACCTAGAGCGAAGGCGGCGCGAGCGCGGACCGTCTCAATGTGCTCTGAGAAGTTGAGGTTTTGATCGAGAATCACACCAAGGTACTTGGCTTGCTTCTCCCAAGGGATCGACTTGCCGTCCAAGGTGATGTCCTGCTCCACAGCCACAGACAATTTTGTAGGTTTGGAAGAGATGCCATTCCCCCTTTTTGTTGTTTTCTAAATATTCCTTTTTTATTTTATTTGTTTATTTCAACGTTGTGCACAATATTTTGCTACCATTATTTTGCAATAGTATTGTATAATGTAAAAGCACTTTTCAAGTTTGTGAATGTGAGGCACCATGGACTATAGTTTTTTTTTTATATTTATATATATATATATATATATAACTTGTTTGACATTGCGAGATTGGCAGTTGAGAGTTGTCATGCTCACTCAAATGTCTTGCTGATGGTGGCGCGTGTTGTTGGGTCATTTGGTTCCCTTCAATATGGTTGAGCTAAGTGGGGCTGATGCGCGCGTCATGCTCGTGAACGGGGGCCGTCAGTGGAGACTGGTCATCTCTTAGCTGCCAGTGGGCTTAATTCATTTTTATATTTTAATTAATTTTACATTGTGCTCACATGATAGAAGCAACATAAATATGTAACGAAGAAATGTAACCCATATATTATGATTTTAAAAGAGTGTCCATGGAGTATCTTGCACGTTCTTCTCCATAGAGATCTACGCTTTGGAACGTGCAATTTAGCTTCACTTTTCTTGAACTGACCGACATTGACTATTCAAAAGTACCAAGTGATGGTTAATTTGAAATAAACGCTTTTAATTTGATTTGATTTGATGGGTCGTGGAAGGGTGACACTGACCCGCGGTTTCCTGTAGAGTACCGCTTGGCTTTTTAGGGGGTTGACTTCAATTCTCCATTTCATAAACCAGTCAGCGAGCTTGTTGACCGCGGATTGAAGATGGAGGCGAATCCAGTCTGGACTGCGTCCCGAGCAGTAGATGGCTGTGTCGTCTGCGAACAGAGCGAGTTGAGCCTTACTGCTTTTCGGGATATCGCTAGTGAAGAGCGTAAAAATGAGTGGGGCTAGTACAGAGCCCTGGGGAACACCTGCACGGATGGGGCGGGGGGAGGAGAGCGCTCCTTCGATTTTATAGCGAAAGGTGCGGTTTGACAGAAAGTCCGGTAAGATGAGGACGAGACGATCAGGCACGCCGAGTTGGTACAGCTTATAGATTAAGCCATTGTGCCAGACTTTGTCAAACGCCTTTGCTATATCGAAGTAAACTACGCCTGTGTACATACCACGCAGGAAGCCTGCGTGAATATGTTCCGTGATGCGTAGGATCTGTTGGGGACAGGAGTGTTGGGTACGGAACCCGAATTGTTCGTTGAGGATGAGGCCCTTGTTCTCGGCGTAAGCTCTGAGTCGCCTATATATA
Organism: Sesamia nonagrioides; assembly: GCA_017933935.1. NCBI lineage: Eukaryota > Metazoa > Arthropoda > Insecta > Lepidoptera > Noctuidae > Sesamia > Sesamia nonagrioides. The sequence continues at coordinate 379,274 of JADWQK010001096.1, forward strand.
AGCCTCTCATAGATCTTACCGAGAACTTTGAGTAAGCTGATGGGACGGTAACTGGACGGTTCGGCTTTAAGCTTACCGGGCTTGGGAATGCCTATAACTGTGGCTTCTTTCCACGTTTGTGGGAAAATGTTATTCCCCAATGCACCATTGAGGATGGTGGCCAAGAGGATGATTAGGTGGGCAGGGAAGAGGCGGATCACTCTGTTGCTGATGCCGTCAGAGCCGGGCGCTTTCCTGGGTTGAAGACCTTTGACAATGTCCTGCACTTCATCAGGGGTGATGGGAGGCAGGGGATCCTCAGGGTCGTCAACGGGTGGGAGGGAGGTTCTACGTTCGACTTCAGCGTCAACCTCAAGGAGATGAGCTTGGTCTACTGGTAGGAGACTGGGGGAGCACTGGGCTTCCAGGCAGGAGGCGAGGCATTCAGCCTTGTCATCGTCATCGAAGGCGATGGAATTGTCAGGACGAACTAGGGGACGCATGGTCACAACTTCATTGGATTTTAGTTTCCTCTGAAGGTCCCAGAAGGCTTGATGGGTGGGCTCTAGCTCATCCAACATCTTATCCCAGCCAGCCTCACGCCACTCCGATATGCGTCTTTTTACAATTCTCTGTAAATAGCGCATATGGGTTTTGTTAGCCGCGCAGGGGAAGCTGCTGTAAGCACGGACCGCCGCGTTCTTCTCCGTCAACAGTTCACGCAGGTCAGCAGGGAGTTTCCAGCGGCAGTCTTCTGCCACTGTAACCTCCCTTGAACATTCGTTCAGGACCGACTGTACGTGAACCGCGAACGAGCCGATCGCTTACTTTCCTCCAGTCCGTTACCACTTTCGTCTGAGGTGCTTGACCTGGGTCAGAGAGGCCAGTACGGGGAGCCAGTCGGATGACGACTGGGCGATGGTCAGACGATAGCTCTGATAGTGCTTCTATAGAGTTTAACCGTAGGTTGACGTTCTTTAGGAGCGCTACGTCGAGGACGTCTGGGGTGTGGTCGGGTTCGTAGGGGAAGTGAGTGGGGGTCATGGGGCCCACGACATCGAAGTTTAGGTGGGTGGAGAGGTCAAACAAGAGTCTGCCTCTGGTATTGATCCTGGTGTTATTCCAGGCTGTGTGTTTGGCGTTGAGGTCGCCCGCTATTATGACGGAATCACTCAACCCAAGAAGTAGGGCAATGTCGTCTGCTAAGAGTTGATGATTCTCAGCAGCGGAAATGGGTGGGAGATAGGCCGACACTATAGTAATAGGTTGGTGGCCTGTCATGCCGAGACGGCATATTGAAACTTCGAGTCGTGAGAGGGGTGGAGGGTCCATTGGGATGCAATGAAGAGCCCAGAAGAGAGATGAGCGGTCGCAGCGAGGGCCGGAAAGGCCCTCTGGTGGTTCAGCTGATTCCAGGGACTGGGCCTTTGAGGGCTTAGTCACTCTAAGATCTGACTCCCTGGCGTTTCGCGCTTTTGGCGTGCATCAGCCCGGTGGGCTAACTTCGAGGAGGAGGACTTGGGGGCCTTGGGGCACCCGCAATAATTGGCCGTGTGGCCGGTCACGCCGCAGAGGACGCAACTGGGTGGCTCTTTGCAGAGCGCGCGGTCCTTAGGCCGTTGACACTCTGCTGTGCCATGATCGCCCAGGCACTTGACGCACCTGGGCTTGGCATTGCAGTAAGCCTGCGAGTGTCCATATAGCTGGCATCTGTGGCATTGGCCGACGATGCCGCTCTTTTGGGGCTTTTCTAGTTCTATTCCGGTGAGAGAGCATATACTCTTCACCTGGAATATCGGGTGGACGGTAGTTCCTTCTACAGGGGGGCACACTACCATCACCATGTCATAGGCCACGTTTCCTCGGGCCTTATGCATCCTGTGGACCTCTTTCACAGGAACTTTCTGTGATTCGAGGTCCGCCTTGATGTCCTCTGTGGGGATCTCCTTGGGGATCCTTCGGATCACCACTCGGGTAAGTTTTTCCTCCGGGAGGGAGTAGGTGTGGAAGGCCACACCTCTCTGCCGGAGGAGTCGGGTAATCACCCTGTAATCCCTGGAGGTAGGGAGGGAGACTTTGATTCCGGTCTGGGTAGATCGGGCGTTGATGATATATGTATCAAAAATTTAACCTATCAGGAAATTAGCTTACATGTGTGTCATATTTCATTCAAATCGGTTAAGCGTTCTATGCAAATCATAAATATCTTAACAAATATAATAGTAGAATTATTACTTTTATAAAAATCATCAATCTAGAAAAGGTTGTTAACATCTGTCTTTTAGGCGTAAACTTCTCGTTGCCTAGCAACGGATTGTTTACCTCTATTCTTTATCTTCTTCTTTATATTTATATAACTTATTAGGTAATACTTTTAGAGTGTTATTAACTTCTAATTGTCGCAAGATCAATTACTAATGGATTATTATTCTGCAATGAAACTCGAAACTCAATTCAAAACCATCTGGTTTCGACGTTCTCTATCTGCATACATAGAGAACAACACAGATGAAATTTTCTAAAGGATCCAAGTTAAATTATTAGCCGGGCGAATGCCTCCCTTCCCTAGTTTCACTCTCTATCCTTTTACTGCTGTGTATCATAGATTGGCCATACACAGTGTATGGCCAATCTACCGTTGGCCTACTTAAGCCCAATTAGAATTTAGATGAGAATATTTAGTCATGATCACAACTCTGCGGTTTACAAAACACATACCATAGCCCCTTTAAAACTTGTAGCTTCATTAATAAAACAAAACTAATATTGTAAATAATACTATTTCATTAAAACAGAAACATAACAGTCACTACAATACAAATATCTTCATGGCCAAGATGGTGGATCTCCCTCCTTTCTGATCTTGCCTCCATAGAGTTGAGATTTATCCCTGAAGGTAGTCATTCTCAGTGTTTCTTGGTCATCCACGTATTTACCTGTGAGGTAGCCAGCAATGGGAACGGCAAACCAGGCATAACGTAGAGTGATGCCAAAGACAGCCATACTAGTTTTATTCTTTCTGTTGTAGTTTCCAGTTCCTTGTGTAACTCCAGTCGAGATAAATAAATGCAGAGGTTAGTACCGGGAAAGATATTGACACCAGGTTACGGCGTATGAATCTTATCACCTCCATATACCTGACAACAAATAATCAAATAAATTAAAAACTGGTCAAGAGTGTGTCGGGCCACACTCAGTGTAGGTTTCCGTAGTTTCACGAACTGCCTGTGGATTGGTTCCTATATCCTGCAAGTATTTATGTAGATCATTAGCGACCCGCCCCGCCTTCGCACGTGGACAAATGATATAGCCTATAGGTACCTAAGCCTACCTTAAGAAACGGTAGCCCTTCAATAAAAATAAAGTCTACTGTGCCGCCCATCAGATAATATCTGACTCTGCAAGATACATCGACCTTATTGTCCATGGATAGCCAGTTCCATCACCTTCAAACAGAATGAAAGCCTACCGGGGTAAGAAGTTTGTTCAAAATAATGGTCCCCGCTCCGGCCCACTCCCTCCGGGGTTTAGGCAGAGAAACACTATGTAATACTACCGGCACGGCGCGAGCGGCACGCGGATTTTTTCTGGTGTAATCCGTTGCGTAGTTTTAAAGATTTAATCATACAAAGCGACATAGGGAAAATAAAAGTGACCTTGTTTTATAATATATTATGTAGTGATATAAGTTATGGCCCATGAACAAGTTTCAATAACATTAACTTCAGAACACATCACATCCTTTAGTGACGAAAATGTGACGCACATTTTAATATTCGTTTTAATTTGTGACGGCCTTGGTCTAGTCGATATTGCCATCAGTTTTCTTATGATTATTAAGTAACTACTTAGTTTCGGTTTCTCATTTCTTGTTACGATAGCTAATAGCAAACGTCACTGATATAAAATTCAGGTTTCAACCCTGTAAGATCTCAAGTTGTCGAAATATGAGGAGGGCGCAAGGTTCATAATTATGAACGTGTATCTCGACAATGGCTGGACCAAAGAGTTTGAAACTTTGATTATTCTGCAGTGACGGATATGTGACATTAGTGCCACGAGCATTTAGCTCCGTATTATAGAACGTTACTCAAGCATTGATCTCTGCTTAATCATTACTTAAAACTAGATTCAACCAATCAAAAGGCTTGAAACGAGACTTAAGTAGAGCTTGAGTTTTGAGTGACGTTCTAAAATACGGACCTTATTAACTTTTAAGTAATGCAGAGATCCTTGCTTGAGTTTCCTTCTGGAATAAGGGCCTTATACACTGGATTCACAATCAGCGTAAAAAAAATGGTTGAATTGGACAAGCGCACAACACAGCACTTGGGTGCTTCTTTCATTTAGTACTTACTTTATAATTCTGACTTTAATACCGCATGCATTAAAGTCAGAATAATAAAGTAAGTAAGGTTGAGTTTGGTTAGATGTCAGACTCCTCGGTCGTAAAACATAAAAGCTTTTTGTACTGCTTTGTGATAAGAACTTTATACACTGCACTTAATGCTGATTTTAAGTTAATGTACATACATTTATTTTGACTACTTTAGACTGCTTAATACTTGTCGCCATTTTTATTAGAGTTTTTAGTAGGAGAGCTGGCAAGAATTTTTTTTTTTTGTTCATCCAGTGGAAATCTCTACCAGACCGTCCTCCGTCTGGGGGTCGACGGAGGGTGTGCCGGGCTCTCACCGGCTAAAACCACTGGAGCGTTCCTCTTCTTGCCTATGGCCAGGGGTGCGGGTTCTGGTTTGCCATAACGCCGCATCCCCGGCAGGCCTTGACCCGTCGCGCGCGAGATCGGCGGGTCACTCTTCCCCCCCTCCTTCCATCAGGTAGGCGTGTAGGAACAGCCACTACACGCCTACTCCGGCCCTAGCGACGGGCGTCGGACTCCCCCAGTCCTCGGCCCGTCGGTCTCTCGTTATGGAGGAAGCGGATCGACCTCGGCTTCCCTCCTCCTCCGGCCAGCGCGCCGTCGGCGGGACGGGAGAGTGCTCAGTGCCTCCCTCTCCCGTTCGGCCGTCTCCTTCGCGGAGATTATCTCCTCGCAGAAGGAGACAACCGCGTCCCACGACTCCTCGCTGTCGATCATGGCTCTGACCACGGCCGGCAGCGAGAGGTCGTTTCCGCCGATCGCTGCGGTGAGCGCACGGCGCTGCTCGTCCCAAACTTGTTCTGTACCTCTCCTATTATATCCCAACACGAAACTGCAGACCTGGCTGGTGAGTAGCGGGGCTAAATCAACACCCAATTTTTTTTATTTTTATCCAAAAATATACTTGAGGCAATTTGCAATCTTTATGTGTTTTTTTTTTAATGGTACTAGAATATCTTTGTGCCAATGTCAATGAGGATAAAAAAGTAACCTACCAAAAAAACGTGCATACCTACACTTTACTGAGAGGATAAAATGGCTGCTAATAGAGCCGCCCATGTTTCATTATAAAAAAAAAATCGATAAAATATTACGAGAATATTATTTTCTATAGTAAGTCCCGTGACCTCGCCAGAGGCAATAGTAACGCAGCAAGCAAGAACACAGACAGTTGCCGAGAAAAGCTCTCTCTCACTCTACAGTTTGTTTATAGCGCTCCGCACTCGAACCCATACAAAATTAGTTAAGATCACCTGGCAGGTAGAGTCCCACCGAAATGATCTGTCTTTTTGAGTCTTATTTTTTAGTTATAAATAATACTCTATTAAAATTTCAAGTTGCCTCAAATACATTTTAATATTTTTTTTGCAAAATATTTTTGAACGCGCCTGGCAATGTTAAAACCCCGGCTGATTCGTCAGGCTACTTTTTTTATATTTTTTTTGGTCTTCAACAACTGCAATGACAACAAAAAGACCCGATTCATAACCTAAAATTGTGAATTTAACATGATTTTTGTGAATTAATTTCTCGGAAACTATAAAGTTTTCATCATTCAAAATTTTACTTAAAGGTGTCATAGGCCAAGGTCTTTCAGCCCTAGAAGTCTTGCCGCCCACTTCAGCGGTCCACCAACTAAAGTTTATCCGCAAATTTTTCAACAACACTGTCAGACCACTAAACATAGTAAAACTCCAGTATATGAAATGTTTTGCAATACAAGCTCATGAGCATAATTGAGTAGATTACTTAACAGGTGGGATATTAAAATAAATGTCAATTTACTAAACTCTATAAATAAAAACGATCGTATCTAAAAATAGTGAAGAGTGTGAAGACGTTACACGAATCTCCAAAGTGAAGAAAAATAACCTAAATACGAACACTAAACTATAAGAACACTACAAGAAAACGAATTCTTAAAAATTGGTGGAGTAGATTTTCAAACAAAGACCAATTTAACTAGAATAATATGACATACTCTATCAACTATACCTAAAATAAAATTATAATAGGAAAATCTAACCGAATTCCAATAGATAAACCCGTGAATCCCGTGATCAATTGTCTTTCTTTTTTGTTCATTTCTTTCCGTAGTTTCCGTTCTTCTGAACGGAAAAGGCAAAAGGCATAGTACGCCATACAGCCTAGTCTTCAGTAAGTTTTTTCTTGAGTAATTTTCTATCCTAATTTATCCTAACTTATGCTTTTTTTTATTTTGACGCTGTGGGAATACATTTACGTACCGTACCCCGAAGGGTGTGTGTGGGACTCGCCCAGCCGAAGCTGGGAATAATTTTTTTTCCAGCTCCAGCTCGAGCTCGGCCCGTTTGGCCAAGCCGAGTTGACGCTGGGCGTCCGCCAGACCCACATCATGGGTGCCGGCCTGAGAAGAAGTCGAAGGCGAAGCAGTCTTCGCCTTCGACTTCCTCTGTTGGGGCTTACTCTTGGCCGAGTCCGACGATCCCTCGGACCCGTGCCTCAGGTAGGCTCTCTTCAGGCTGCGATCCGCCGCCACTCCACACACGGACGACGAGTCCCCGACTACGGACCCCATGTCCGAGTCGGTGTACTCGTCCTCCCCGCAGAAACCAGCCGCAGATGGTGCGTGACTGGCCGCCGACGCCGAACACTCGTCGTGATGGCCTTGAGAAGGACCTTTGGGTTGGCCCTGAGAAGGGCCTTTTGGGGCGAAACGCCCGGAGGTCTTCCGCAATGGTTTCGGCATTTCAGCGTCGACCTCAAGATAAAAACCACAATAATAAAATACAATAAAAACCCATTATGAAACAGAACCCACAATAAAATAAAACCCGCAATAAAATCCAGAATAAAACCTTAATTACGAAATCGCCCTCAGAATAAAATAGCAAGATCGCGTAAGTCACAGCACTCGTCGTGTCAGACACGGCGTTGCCCGGGGAACACTACATGGACGTCAGCGCTGTGGGGGAGTTCCCCATCCTAACTTATCCTTTTTTTTTTGTGTCGCCGGGGGAAATGACAATATTACGCATCCCCCCCGTCGGGGGCGGGAGGGGTATGTGGGACTCCCCGGGAGAGAGGCTCCCGGTATACCCACTAAATACCCCAGCGGCACTCCGGTTTCCACAGCGTATCGCCGGAGCTGGCCAGCCCCGTCTACGAGGAGGACAGCACGGTCCTCCAAGTAGCTGGCCAGAAGGCCCTGCAAGTACAGGAGCACTCCGTGGAACCGGAGCGCTTCCAGGATGGTGGAGTGAAGAACGGAATTGAAGGCATTGGCAATGTCAAATGACACAGCCAACACTCCGTCGCCCACTCCCACCGCCTCTGTCACCTGGTCCTTTAAACGGGCCAGGGTTTCCACTGTCGAACGACCAGCTCGAAATCCGAACTGGGCGTCCGACAGGTCTGGTCCCACGCTCCGCAGATGCCGCTTGAGACGGCCGGCGATGATCCCCTCGAACATCTTACCGGCCTCGTCAAGCAAGACGATGGGCCGGTATGCCGAGGGGGAGTGCGCCGGCCGTCCCTCCTTCCGGAGGAGGCATAGTTGGCCTTCCCGCCAAGGTTTCGAGACCTCCCCGACGCGAAGCACGCGTTGAAGAGGTCTCGAAACCTTCCCTCCATCTCGGTGGCCGCGATGGCCACCACCCGAGCGGGAACGCCATCCAGGCCGGGAGCCGTCTTTTTGGTGCGGAGACGAAGAGTCGCCGCGCTAAATTCCTCCTCTGGGACCGGGGGAGGAGGAGCTTCCTCCTCCGGTTGAGCCACTAACCGTGGGGGGTCCATTACTGGTAGGGTAAAGTGCGGATCCCTGCGCGGAAACAGGGAACGCACCACCCCATCCAGGAGCGCTGGTTCGAGGGTCTCGGCAACCGAAGGACCAATGTGGCGCAGTTTGTTCCGCGCCGCCTTATATGGCCTCCCGAATGGGTTGTTGTCGAAGGCTTCCAATAGCTCGGCCCTCGCCGCGTGACCGCGTCCTTAGCGGCGCCGATGGCCGACCTGAAGGCCGCTTTTGCCTCTACGTACCTCGCGTAGAGGCGGTCCTCGTCGGCCTCGTCCCGTAGGCGCCGCCGACGCGATCGCGTAAAGGCCCGCCTGGCCGCCACGCAGGTGGCCCGCAGCTCCGCCAACTCCTCCGACCACCAGTAAACGGCGCGTCGGGGAGGCGGACGTCTCGACCGAGGCATGCTGGCGTTGCATACCTCGGTCAATGACCCCCTCAAACGGGTCGCCGCCGCGTCCACGTCCAGGACGTCCACACCGTTACCTGGCCAAAGCCAGTCCTGGACGAACGCGCCCTCCCTTGCCGCCTCCCGGGCCAGGTGGGTCAGAGCCCACCTTGGAAACGGGGATCGGCCCGACGAAGAGGGGGTGCTGCGGCGCCCCCGTGGATTCTGGGGGGAGATCTCGAATCGCACGTAGCGGTGATCCGAGATCGTCTCCCCAAGTTCCACCCTCCAGTTTTGAATGCGGGCGGCCAGTGCGGGCGTGGCGAAGGTGAGGTCCACTATGGACCCGCCCTGCCGCCGCACGCACGTCTGGACGCTCCTCCTATTCAAGAGGGAAAGACCAGATGCGGCCGCCCACAATTCGACCGCCCATCCGCGAGCGTCGGTGGCCGGGTTTCCCCAGACCACCGACTTGGCATTCAGGTCTCCCAAAACGGAGACCTGACGTGGCGCCGTCCTCCCAATGACCGCCGTCAGAACCCCGAGGAAATCCTCGAAGTCCTGGAGAGGGCGGTTTGGGGAGAAGTAGACCCCCACAAGGGCGAACACTCCCCACGCGGCGGCCACGTATCCCGGTCCCCTCTCTAAGAGCGAGAGGGGAGGGGAGTTCGAGGAAGTCCGCGCCACGATTGCCACCGAGCCGTCACTGTCTCCCAGCCAATTGCTGGGAGTATAGTACGGCTCAGCCACCACTGCCACATCCACCAACCACTCGGCCATAGACTGCACCAGTAAGTCCTGGGCAGCCCGGCAGTGGTTGGTGTTTGCCTGCAGGATGCGATGGTCGGTACCCATTATTCGACCATCGCATCACCCTCGGCCAGCGCCGCTGATGAGATATCAGCGGGGGTGGTGGCAGCAGCGGCAGGACGGCTTATAGCCGCCTGTGGCTTGCCCTTCAGAGGAGGGTCGGCATGAGCTCCTCCCCATCACGTGGTCCGGAGGGCGACCACTGTCGGCACACACCGCGCAGTGTGGCTTGGCGGCTTCGCACGAGGCCGCCTTGTGCCCCTGTTGCCCGCAGCGGAAGCAAGTGTCCGCCCTATCTACTGTGGACGGACACATGGCTCGGGTGTGGCCGATCCCCAAGCACCTGAAGCAGCGCATCGGTGCTGCCTCAAGTACCCGGATCACGGTCCGGCTAAAGCCCACAAGAAGCCGCCCCTGGCATTTAGCCTGGGCGCCAAAACTGCGGCGACTGGGCACCCCAGCCGGATAGAGCCCAGTCCACCGCGGTCGGGCCTAATATCCCGAGCCTGCACCGCTGCGGGTTCGCATCCTCCAGCCGAGGCGATGGCCGCCACCACCTCCTCCTTGGTGACCGAGTCATCTAGACCGGTCACCTAACTATCCTAGCTTAACTTAACCTACTCTTTTTTTTTCGGGGTGGTAATCTTCATAGGATGTCCGCCGCCCTAGGTTGGGCGACGGGGTCTGTCAGACTTTTACTGACTAAAACCACCCCGGTGCTTCTTCTATCACGAGCGCGCGTGGGACCGTGGGAGTCTAAATTCTTTCACGGCCCCACACTCTCGTGCTGGCGCGGTCTGGCCGGACCTCGTCTCCTGCACGGGGTAGTGGGGTGTTAAACTGCCCCGTGCATCACCTCAGAGGCGCGCGCCGACACTCGCACGCACCTCGGCCTCGGGGTCCATCGAATAGGGGGCGGGGACTTCCCCATGTCCCTCGCCCCTGGACCCATTCATGGGGGGCGGAAGAGGGCGTTATCCGCCCTTCTTCGGCGCCCGGTGCCTCTTCTGCGGCCCGGGAAGGGAGTTGAGATCTCCCTCTCCCGTTCCGCGGCTTCCTTCTGCGACATCACGTCCTCGCAGAAAGACACCACAGCGTCCCACGACACTGCGCTACCGACCATCCTCCGCACTATTGCCGGCAGCGACAGGTCGCCTCCTACTTCATTTGTGAGGACACGGCGCTGCTCCTCCCAAGCTACACACTCGGAGAGCGTGTGCTGCGCCGTGTCCTCCCCGCATTGGACGCAGTGGTGGCACCGAGCGTAGTAGGGGCTTATCCTCCAGATAAGCCCCTACTATGCGGCGGAGGTAGGGAGGCACCCGATGGTATTTCAGGGCCTCCCTAATACAGCTCCAGGGTATGGTGTTAAATGCGTTGGAAATGTCTAAAGACACCGCCAACACCACCCCACCCCGGGACACCGTATCCTCCGCCAGGGCTCTCACGCGCATGATGGCGTGTATGGTGGAGCGCCCCCAACGAAAACCGAACTGGTTGTCGTCTATGTTCGGCCCGTCTCCGCACAGGTGGCCAACGAGGCGATCTGCGATTATACGATCAAAAAGTTTGCCCGCCTCGTCGAGTAGCACTATGGGCCGATACGCGGACGGCGAGTCCGCGGGGCGCCCCTCCTTCCTGAGCAGGACCAGCTTCCCCTCCTTCCACACACTGGGAAACTGACCCTGCTCGAAGCATGCCGTGAAGAGCCCCCGCAGCTGGGGCTCTAGCTCCTTCAGAGCCAGGACGAGAGTTCGGCCAGGAACTCCGTCGGGTCCGGGCGCTTTATTCTTGGCCCGGAGCCGCGACACGGCCGCTCCCGTCTCTGCTTGCGTCACCTCGGAGACATCGGTGCCCTCATCTTCTGGAGAGTCTGTGGCTGAGGGTGAAACCATTACCGGGGGAACATGTCCCGCCCGCTCAGAGAAGAGGGTGGATACCACCACCTCTAGCAGCTTTGGTTGCATACTTTGCACCAGTGGGGGCGCCCAGGGACGCAACTTGCCCCGTACCAAGCGGTAGGGGCGCCCCCACGGGTCCCGATCTAGGGACCCCAGCAGCTCTTCCCTGGCCCGCGACTTAGAGTCGCCGATGGCCAGCCACAGAGTCCCTTGGCCGCGCGGTACACCCCATACCGCGCGGCTTCCTCGACGGGATCCCGTCGACATCGTCTCCGGTAGCGCGTGTACTGGCTTAACATAACCTATCTCCTTTCGTTTCCCGCGTGGGGCCGACAAGGAGGAATTTGGGGTAAGGTCATGATGTGGCCACTGTGCTACAATATTTAACTGTTCTTTATAAATTATTCACTGAATGCACTTTTTACCACATAAATCACGCGCTTTTATTTAGTAAACAACACTATAAATAATTTCAAAAGTTCAATGAAAAATGAGCGTGACTCTCAGCTTGACTTTCGCGCCAAAACTCCTAAACAAAGAGTAAAACTAAAAACACAAAGAGTAACGTTACAACCGGTCATAGACAACATAAATGGGTTGGCTGTGCCCAAAGAAATTATATTAATATTCTACAAAGAGTATAGTAAGTATAAAGTTAAATTCTAACTCGTCATCATCATCCTAACTCCTTTGGCTGTGCTGCAGTTGATAAACAACTTATCGCAACCTAAACTATTGGAATTCGGATTGAAACTAGTTTTAAGTAATGCTTATGCAGAGATCAATGCTTGAGTTTCGTTCTGGAATACGCACCTTAAGCATTGATCTCTGTTTAAACTGTACTTAAAACAAGTTTCAACCAATCAAATGGCTTGAAACGAGACTTAAGTAGAGCTTGAGTTTTGAGTGACGTTCTGTAATAGTAATACGGACCTTAGTGCTAGTGGTCGATGATGGAACCATAAAAAGGTTCATTATTGCTGAAGGAAAGTGATCTATAAATCACTTTCCTTCTGTATCTACTTACATAATATTACGATATTATTACCTCTCAATTATTTACTAAAAATTACCCTCTACTTATTTTGTTACGTATCCTAATATTCTGTAGAGGAAAACAGATTGTTCTTTCTTCAGTTTCTTCTCAGTTCAGTTTCTAATCAGTTTCTTCTTTCTTTTGTCCTAAAAAGTAAACTAGCAACATGTGTTCTGTATGATTATGTTGGCATTACGGAATTGGGAACCGACTGGATTTCGACTTGTGCAGTTGTGCCTAGAGGTGGTTAATATAGCGCATAGCGCCATTCTATAGCACGCTATTTTTTCATAGCGCATAGCGCACGCTATGTAGGTGGACGTTAAGACGCTATGACGCTATGACGCTATAACGCTATTTACGCTATGAATGAAATTGATCTAACGACTCGCACAGCGCGCGCCTGCTCTCCGCGGGCGCTGCGCGCTATCTGCGCTATGCGCTATGAAAAAATAGCGTGCTATAGAATGGCGCTATGCGCTATACGGGCAGTCAGTAATCGCGTGAGCGCTGTGGACTATAAATGTATGTTTGTTGTCGGAGCACGCTATTTTCATCGCGCGCGATCTTAATTGTTAGTGTAAATATTAGTATAAAGTTCTGTTGAAAAACGAACTAGTGACGATTATTTAGTGTCTGCAAAGGTATTATTAGTGTGTGTAAATATTAATATATAATTCTGTTGCAAAACGAACTACTGGATATTATTTAGTGTGTACTCTATGTAAAAATGTCTAATCGCAAAGGTGGTGGTTTGCCAATCTGGAACTTTTTTGAAAAATCTGCAGACGGCAGCAAGACTGCTATTTGTAATTATTGTCACTGACAGTTGTCCGTTAAATTTATTTTTTCGAAATCAGGATATATTATCAGTAATCGAGGAACACGGTTGTCTACTACAAAAGTAGTTCAACTAATGTTTTTAAATGTAAATAAAATATAAATTAAAGAAGAACCACTGTATATATCTGTGTATAATGTAAATAGTTGTTTTTTGTATATATACAATCAATGAACTTTTAAATACGCCTATATTTGATTTACGATTTATTAAAATTAATGTTAGAATAACCTTTACCAATTATAGACAGTCCTAAACCTGAAAAGTATGAAAGAGAGTTCATTGATATCTTTTTATATTGCTTTTATTAGCGTTCCGTTATAGCATGCGGTCTATGTATCGAAGAACGCTATGTAAAGTAACACGCTACGAAATGTAGCGTGTTGCAATAATTATCGCGCCTGCTGGACGTCCACGTGCTTTCTTATTTATAGCGCGCTATAACATAGCGCATTTAATAGCGCGCTATAAATTAATAGTTTATAGTCTGTAGCGTGCTATTTTTTTATAGCCGTTTTGAACAACTCTAGTTGTGCCGTGTGCGTCGCGACAGTGTTCCCAACTTAGGGGTTTTCCCCCCAGATTTAGGGGGTAAATAAGTGAGATGGGATTTTTTTATAGGTCTGAAATGTATAGGGGTATTTTCAGGGATTTTTTGTCTTTGTTATTTTTGAAAGTTACTGTATTAATATTTATTTCTTGCCTAGTGACTGCTGGTCCGATTTATATTAAATCGAAATGATGGGTCTTGTGTAACATTTAATCCATCCAATAAAATGTTAATATTCAATATCAATATGTATGATTTTAAAAAATCTGAATCTTCAGATGAAGACGAAATATTTAATGTAATATATAACCTGCAATAAAGACTTTGAAACATATTACAGTTATCATCATCTCAGCGTTAATCCCAGTCGCATCCGAAGCTCTTTCAGCTTTGGAGTCTGCGGTCCGCTTTACCAGTCATAATGCTGTTTTTGGCTTAACTTCGATATTTTCAGTGAAGCGACTGCCGTCTGACCTCCACAACCCGAAGGCAATATTTAAGCATTGCAGTTAAACCAATTGTTAGACTTTTGAGGGCTCTAACAACCCGTAACGACTGCCACTAGATGTTCGTATGGTAACGGCTTAACGTGCTTTCCGAGACACGACCAGACCACTGAAAACATTCATATTCATGCATATAAATATTATACAACCGCACATTGAAACATATTACAGTACATTATTTCTAAATCATTATGAATTTAAGTATATGTATTTTTTAGGGGGGAAACAGATGAATTAAGGCGATTTTAGGGGTTTTTGACACAAAATTTAGGGATAAATATTTTTGAGAGTTGGTAACACTGCGTCGCGACGATCGCGACTTCGCGAGTGAGCATGAAGCGAGCAAGCGGGTGCCTTCGTCATCTCTTGCTGATTTTCCAAGTTAATAATTGCAGTGTAGCGTGCTAAAATTATGTTAATGAAGTGAACAATAGCATTGGTGATGTTGGCCTTAGGCTTATTGTTAGTTCCCAGAAAAACTGTTTCAGATCACAAGTTTACCGTAGTAATCCGTCGAAAATCGAGAAAGCTTCAAACGTGTTTGAAGCTTTCGTTTTTGCATTAATGGAACTATGAACCTGGACTCTTTAACGTTTAGCTTATCGCAAATCAATTATCTCGTTGTAAATTTAAGTAAGAAGAACTTCAAGCAGACGAATCAAGAGTTGTCTCAGGTGAGATATTGCCACTTTACAGCTATTCTTTGTTTTCTGTTGTCGCCATATTGTGCATACGGAAAGTCATGATCGTAGTGGTATTATAGCATTGACTATCTTTGACTGTCATATTTCACTATAATTATTCGTGTATTATGTCGCGATGCGCGATATTGGTTGCCAAATCATCTATTACGTGATTTTCGTGTACGATATATTACGGATGAGGTTGGCTGCGCGCCTTAACCCGTCACCGTTACTTGCTTACCTACTTTTGTTTCCTTTATTGTTATCTGTTAAAATCGAACAATACTGCTTTGTAAATAATCGGACGAAGTAATCAGTAATATAACAGCTTTGTAGATAAAAAACGTAACCCCAAATCTGTTTAGTTGAATAGCCTAAAATTTGTAACACAATATTGTTTAATTTTAATGTAACTAAAATAATCATGAATTTATATATTACTACTAATAATGAATGTATGATATGGATTACATAGGTAAAAGAGAAAATCTTATGCGAGTGCCCAGATCGGTGAATAAATAAATCCTCAGTGATTTATTTTAAAATTCTAGCCAGAACTGTTATGGACTTAGCATAAGCAAAATCAGCCCTTAATTGTTAAAAATCATTAATATTACAAAAAGATGTTTTACTGTTCAACTTCTGAACTACCTACGTCAAGAAAAAATATGATAGGCTCTCAAAATACTATTGTGAAATTCACATTATGATTCACTGTTGTGAAAAGATAAAAATAAGCATGCATTGATGCCACCTAAAATGTTAAGGTTTAATTGTAAAACAGATATAAGGTGTGGCAACAAGTCCCTAGGGATTAGGAAGAAAAAAAAACATTTATTTTTAATGATTATTAATTACATCTAATTTTGGTTCAATAATAAGTACCTACTCTACTGATTGTGCTCAATAATGAACCAAAATTAGAGGTAAAATAAAAATATTTAAGATTTTCAACTATCGAATCAACAACATAACATTTCAATTTTTATTGAGATATAAATGACACTTATAATTTTCAACTATCGAATCTACAACATAACATTTCAATTTTTATTTAGATATAAATGACACTTATTTTTATTTGTTTTTAGTAAAACTATATATTTTCTCACGTTTTATTATTTCTCTAGGGCTTTTTTTGTTGATAAGTCATAGCTTCCTTCATAATTTATCAACCCCTCTTGAGATGTGACAATTGGCTCTTCTTTACCATCTATGATTAATCACACAATTAATGTATTGATTAATTTATCTTGTTCTGGTTGTAACACATCTAATTTTACCTTATTGGATTAAAAATATTAGCAAAGTGAAGTAACATTCTTAATAGATTTAATTTATAATATTAATAATAAACGTTTATTTTTTCCACCACATAATTAAACATAATTTTGACACAAAATTAAGTATATATGATATAACGATGTAGTGGAAACTGGAGCCTGTACTAGGACAACCTGTGTTACAGGTCTCCAGGCCTCCTGACTACACGGTCGTGTCACAACTAACACAAACGTATACTAGTAATACTAATAGATGACAAAGATTAAGGGATGAAAGAAAATTGACAAAAAAAAATGCAAAAATGAAAACACAAAATAAATAATTATGTAATTTAAAAGATTATACAGCAAACGAGGGTATGTTGTATTTATAGTGTGTTTAATGATGATGAATAGAGCATGCATTACAGACTATGCAATGTTATTATTTATCTAAGGATTAAAAGTCATACCATTAACTATCTAAAGATAACTGGGGCAAATAGACACATCAACTCATTCTTGCAGTTATCTATAGTTGGGGCATAGTCATCTGTTGCAGTTAGTTTGTTTATTTACAACATGAAAGTAAGGTCCATATTACAGAAGGAAACTCAAGCATTGATCTCTGCTTAAGCATTACTTAAAACTAGTTTCAACCAATCAAATGGCTTGAAACGAGACTTAAGTAGAGCTTGAGTTTTGAGTGATGTTCTTTAATACGGACCTAAATTTAGTTAATGTGCATGCACAGACTGGACAAGCCTTCTAAATCTGTGTGATTCACATGTACATGATTTTCATATGATTTGACCAAGATCCTTAAACATAAAAAAGTAAACTGTGACCTGAAATGTTTCAGGCTTTCTTCAGAGAGAAAAAGATAGAAATAGAATATGATTGATGTCTAAAAGTGTTTGTACAAACCTTACAAAATAAAATCCTCAATCATTTATAGAGTACTAGCTTTCCGCCCTCAGCTTCGCCAGTGTGGAATTCGTTATATCGCGCTTTTTAGATTTCCCTCAGGAATATTTTTTTTTTTATAAATGGTTACCCATGTCCTTTCTCAGGCTTTCTTCAGAGAGAAAAAGATAGAAATAGAATATGATTGATGTCTAAAAGTGTTTGTACAAACCTTACAAAATAAAATCCTCAATCATTTATAAAGTACTAGCTTTCCGCCCTCGGCTTCGCCAGTGTGGAATTCGTTATATCGCGCTTTTTAGATTTCCCTCGGGAATATTTTTTTTTTATAAATGGTTACCTATGTCCTTTCTCAGGGTCTAAAGATTGTCTGTGCCAAATTTCATCAAAATCGGTTGAGAGGTTTAAGCAGGAAAGCGTATCAGACTACTACAGAGTTACTTTCGCATTTATAATATTAGTATGGATTAAATCATGACCCAATATTTTTATTTAAAGTTCTTACCTGCTTTGGCAGTAATTTAAAAATGGTAGGTTTTAGGAGTTATTTCATGCAGGTAGAATATCAAACATTAGTAAAATCATTAACTAGTTCTGGTGCAGTAAACTAGACACAGTAGAAGTGTTATCTGGATGAGGAATTGATAGATGGGATAAATCAACAATTCAAGTATAATTATTAACAAGTAAATCAGTGGTAGGCCCCACCTGACAGGTTAGACGGTGAGCAAAACTAAATGATTTTTAAAGAGAAAGTGGCATATATCTGACTCATCATCATCTGACTAGCCTTTCCTCAATTATGTTACTTCAGCTTTCAGTCTAACCGGAAGCAGCTGAACAACGGTATTTTACATGAAGCAACAGCCTATCTGCCCTCCACACCCAGTAACTGGGTAATATCATACATCTTGATAAGACTATTTTCTGACAGCCCATAACTGCCAATAGCTTAGCCTAATTTACGAGGCACAGAGAGGTTTCAATACCTAAAGAACCTAACTCTTGATAAGACTATTTTCTGACAGCCCATAACTGCCAATAGCTTAGCCTAATTTACGAGGCACAGAGAGGTTTCAATACCTAAAGAACCTAACCTAACCACAGCATGTGTGACCTAATAAATGAAAAATGGCTATGATATAAATAAACCATAGTGTTGCTTGTGGCTATGAATTAACGGCCAAACTGGTCCATTGATAAGATTAATTATAACCGAACTAGCTTTCCGCCCGCGGCTTCGCCCGCATGGTATAAATTTATTCTAGGATAAAAAGTACCCTATTATTTAACGAACTTCTAATTTTACATCTGCAAAATTTCAAAGCAATCGGTTTAGTATGTTACAGTGTGTAAGTGGAACAAACAAACAAACTCACTTTCCAATTTATGATATAAGTAAGGATACAGAATTTAAAGACAATTAGTATATATGTACTTTACTGTATACTTTCAGAGAGAAAATTGAGGTCATACTATCAGACAGCCTGCAATCAGAAATTGGTAATTGTGGAAATCTATGGTTGAACATTTACAGCATAACCATTATAAATTTTATTAAATTATACTGAGGGTGTTACTACAACATAGGATATTAAATACAAAATGTTTATTTTTGTAGAAAAATAAACGTTTTGTATTTTATTACTATTATTATCCCATGTTGCAACCACACAAGCCAGAAAATAAGACAAATTATATGTTACAAGCAAGAAACAGCTTACAATTTTTTGAGTGTGGGTCTCTGGTGCCTACGGGGTTGATAGTAACACTTCACCAGAAGGGTAATTACGTAACACAATCTCAGTAGCAATGGATTTCAAATTAAAAGTAACAACATTCATTGCGTTATTTACATTGTGGAACAGACACATTTTTAGAACATACAAAGCAATGGATTAGGAATATGCTTCAAAATGATTCCAAGTGATAGTAATAGTGTGTTACCCAATTATCGTCTCCCTCCCTCCCTCCCCCCCTCCCCTCCCTCCTTCCCTCCTGTACATGATTATATTATAAATATTTGTTAGCTTACATCTGATATCACAGCAAATAATATAATTCAAACAATTAGATGACAATTGTTTTTAAGATTCTCTTCAAACTTTGGTTCTGAATCAACAGTTTCATTTATTACGAATCAGTTAAATATGGTTCAATTTCAACACTTGTGACTTTCCTCTTAAGATTAGATAATATGAATCAATGGCTGTAATTCCCATGATCACAAAATAAATTTATTTACAGACGACAGTACATCAAGCTACTACAATTTGGCAGATTTCTATATTTAACAGTCTCGGGTAGCTTGACCTGCTGTCGTCAGTACCATGTAACATTTTCTTAAAAAAAAAAAGAATCGTTAAATCAATTCAAATATTAAATAAATAATATAGTATAATAAAAAATAAACTGATATATAAATTTAAGTTGATTTTGATCATACAATTTTGTAAGCTGACATTGGTCATGAATCAAATTGTAATAAATGTAAGAAAATGTGTGCTTCCCCAATAAACATGATCACAGTAAATATTTTCTTTTATAAATGTAAGTGAAGATTTAATTTACTGGAAGTTTTTGTCAAAATTGTATTTACAACCAGGCCATGCTGTTGATGTTCATAAAAAACCAAATTTTGTATTTCTTGGTGATTCCATTAGTCACAATTAAAGCCACATGGTGATGATATCAAATTAGATGTTGCATTAACCAAACCGAACTGCTTAAAAGTGAGCTTGTTTATTTTATTTAATTTCATACTTATTATTCTATCTATGAGAGAGAAAGATTAGAGACAAGCGTTATTTTGATGTTTTAGGTAATGTGTAAATTATATACAATATGTTAAGAAAACCCTGTCCGACCCGTAAGGATAGTAAAGGTTAGGTAAACACATGACCAAATAACATATGAAATCTTATTATGTAAGATTTCATATGTTATTTAACATATTTATGTAACAATACTAGTTAATTTTGAAATCATCTTTTTTTCCGGCGAATTAATTCCAACTTCCCCAAAATTTCGTAATTTTTAAAAGGTGACAACATTATTTTTGACGGTATAATTCTGAGCGAATAGCGATGCGACCGCCTGCCGCGTGCCCTGCCCCTCTTCGCCCGCGCCTGGATGGCCGCGACACATGTTTTAAGTTACCTCTTTTTGCGAAATAATATTTATTTTTTTAGGGGAATTTTTTTTTTAAGTTTAGCCTGGCTTTGTAGGCATTAGTAGAATCAGTTATCGATACCTAACAATACCTTCACGGATCGGACAGGGTTTTCTTTACATATTGTATAAGTGTAAAGTGACCGACAGTGTCACTTTATTATTGTTTGTTGGTCATTCAGTCATCTCATATCTAAGGTGCGTATTCCAGAAGGAAACTCAAGCATTGATCTCTGCTTAAACATTACTTAAAACTAGTTTCAACCAATCAAATGGCTTGAAACGAGACTTAAGTATAGCTTGAGTTTTGAGTGATGTTCTGTAATACGGACCTAAGAATCCTTGCTCAAGCGAAATAATTTATTTTTTGTAATGTCAATGCACTGCCTAAAAATTTAAAATATTTTGTGTTTTAATTAACAGCTTAATGTCTAAATAGCTATTCAAAATTTGAATTCTCTGTATATTGGTAATTAAGACAAAATGATGCTTAATAAGTACTAATTCTTTTTTAATTAAATAACCTCAAAGCTGTTTGGGGCCAACAATAATTGATTTTATAATTTCACAATGCTGTGCTATAATTAACAAAAATATACATTGCATTCGTTTTACATATGTGATATTGAATCCAAAAATTGATACAAAATAAACAAAGCTGAAGCCAGAAAACCAAATACAACTAATAACTTTTCTTGAAAACTTATTACTAGAAACGAAATTGTTATAGAGAAACTGCATAACATAGTAGGTATCAGGCTTGACTGGTACTTAGTAATTTACCTCTGTAATATACGCAGGTGTGTTTGTTCCCAGTCATTATGTACTGGTATAACAGGTTGTAAAATTTCAGGCTAGTACAAAATCACTGGGAATAAATACACCTGACTAATTGTATTTCCTTGCACTCCCCGCTTTTTACCTTGTGCATTTGTATGTTTGCTACATATTCTGTTCCATCATTTCATTTGATTGTCGATTTGTGAAGGCTACCTGACCTGTATTTTTTTGCCAATTTACGATACTTAGTTGTTATGAGTTATTGCTTTCTTTTATTTTGTTATCATTATTAACATTATCTTGTGAGGTGGTTATATTTTATGTTGTGCATCTATGTTTCTATAAACCTATTTTGTCTAAAGCATCGCGAATGGAGTATATTTATATAAGCTGTGATTAAATTAAGTATTTATTGATCAATGCTTGTTAAGGCATTTATGGTGTTCCTAGGATTATATAGTGAGGCTATTGATTTGATTGCTTTCAATGAATCAATTTGATGTCTTGTTAACTTTTGTAGATACTTATTATGGCTAGGAAGACTTTGCCCGCGGAAAATGTTCTGCAATATTCTTAATTTGATGCAATTGAATAGTAGTTATAAGCCCCGCACGATGATATTGCGATGGAACCTTGTCACAATAACAGCGTTGTGACGTCATCTGTCACACAAAAGGACAGTTAGCAAAATAATGTTAAATGCAAAATTAATATTAGGGTTAAGGGTTTATTTGTATTATATAATTTTATTACACTCTTTATAAAGAGTGTATGTATAAATTTATATTAGGGTTAAGGGTTTATTTATATTTTGTAATTATATTGTACATACACTCTTTATAAAGATTGTAATAAAATTGAAAAAAAAAAACACCTTAACCCTAATATTAATTTTGCATTTAACATTCTTTCGTAGGTATACCTACTCACCCATATTCTGACAAACAAACTTTCATTATAAAAAAATTCAAGGAAATAATTTTTGTAGACGTAAGAAAAATATACTTATTCGTATATCTTTCTTACATGTATACTATTTTTTTCTAACTACATTTCTGTTAATTTGCGAGCGGGAATTGAACCAGAGTCCACTGTGTAGTAGTCATGTTTTAATTACTACCTACATCTATCAGCTTATAAATAAAACCAGGATAATATGTAAAAAAAATGTATATAGTCTTCCGAATCAGAACTGCTTTCTGTGTCTGTCGTTTCCGATTCACTGTCGTCGCCGTATTTATGACAAATAACTCGTCAGTTATTCGATCTTTATTCCAATATTCCTCTTCAAGCCGTTTAACATGATTGACTTCCTTTCGCCAGTCATCTGGAGTTATTGACTCCGACGCCTCCAACGTCAGAGCTTCAATGCGACTTTCCAACTGCTACACATTCTTTTCTGTCACCCTCGTCTTTACTAGGTTCCAGATGTACTCAATGGGGTTGAGGTCGCAGTTGTGAGGTGGTAATCTAACGACTTCATGGCCATTGCCAGCTAATAAATTGTCAATTTTATAATTTTTCGGCGGTCTGTGCCGTTTAATTAATAAATACAGTTCAGGTTTTGTAATGTCGTTGGGAAAGTCGATGTTGTGAGCTTGTAGCCACTCAACAATCAACTGTTTTTTATTGTTCATACTTGGTGGCCTATTCTCATCCCTACTGTGATAAGGGGCGTTGTCCATCACAATTTTGGAGTTGCGTGGTATGTTGGGTACTAATTTTTCTGTAAGCCACTTGGTGAAATTCTCAGCATTCATTTGATCATCGTAATCCCCAGTTTTGGTATCTGCTTTAAATATTAAAAGGGCATTGTCAACAAAACCGCTTTAACTTTTTTATCCATCGGCGGCCGGGGCCTGTCGTTCCATCTCACTCCATCGGTTGCTGTTTGCCAACATTTTTCTACCGTGTAGTGTGCGTGTATCCACGTTTCGTCGAGATAAATAACGGGTCTTTTGTCTTTTATTTTTCACCAAGCGAGTAATTTTCTTTCATACGTCGTAAATATTTAGCCCTCCACGCTTGAATTTGGGGTCTTTAAATTGGGGCCAGTCTTTTTTGGTAGCATCGTTTAAATTGGTAGCCTAAATCACATTTAATTATTTTTCTTAATGTAGTTTCACTACCAGTATAATTAAGGTCTACTTTTGAAGCCGCCAAAATTTTGCGCATTGTGGGTATTTCTCTCCTCACCGTATACATTGAATCTATAATATTTCTTAAAGCTGTTAAGGAAAACCCGTCGAAATATTTCTTCTTTTGTCTTTTTCCTTTAGTAGGAGTTCTCATTTTGCTGCCACTGGCTGTTGCTGACTCATGCTCTCGTATCAATTTCGTCACAGTATTTTTTGCAACGCCTGTGGCACATGCCACACACTCCGTGACTTTGATAGAATTTTGCAAAATATTTTTAATAACTATAAGCAGTTGCTTCGGTATTAAAATGTCAGACGCACTTTTTAAAGCACGGTTTATACTTTCAAGAACTAACTTACAGTCCTCTTTCTCTTTAACAAAATAATTGTCCACTTTAATTATAATTTCACGAGCACGACTATTAATTAATTTCTTACTCATTTTAACGAGTAACAGCTAACAAAACTAAACAACAAAACTCGAGAACAACAATAAAACAGGACAACAAAAACAAAAAGCTAACAAAAATATTCGATGTGCGTAAGTAGGTAAACGCGGACTGAACTTGCGAACGGTACCGACGGTGCGAGTTCGACTACGTCACCAAGATGGCCGCCAATCGCAATATCATCGTGCGGGGCTTATACTTATTATTTTTGATGGACAGAATGCAATAAATGTATTGCCTATAAAATATCAGTTAAACACAAAATCAATATTTTTTTTTAAATTATCAAGCAGAGCTTTGTCAGCAAAAGTAAGCAAAGCTCTTCTTACCTTCCCGTCGCCCCATCAAATGCTTAATAAACATTGTTACTATGCATTTTTAATGTATTCTTTCTTTATTGATACACAAGTAGCAGTGAGAAATAGGCTTGATATAGAATCTTAGTATTGTTACGAATGCATCTTATGTCGATTTCATAAGGTTCAATATCGCGTGACATGCAGTGTGTATCTTTTAAGCCCTATAACTCAAAATCTAGACATCTAGGGGTACATTATAAAAACGCATTACTAGATCTAGGATGGCCTATCGAATGGTACAGGTTTAAACAATTTTGTCAACAAAGTAATGACATCGAAATTTCTAGAAACCCGTTTCCGGGGATTTCCGTAGGTACCTACTGAATGTACTCGAAGTTATGCGCTATTATTATTACGTCTAGACGAATCTGGAATGTTCGATCAGCTGACCTATATATAGCGCCGTGACGCCAGCGAAGTCAGTCTGCATTCGACTAGCGATACGAAAACAAGCGACAGATAAGAAGCGATCTTTGAGAATACCTACTGCGACAACCAACTGTAACAAGAACTTTGAGTACTACGTGTAGTAACATCTGATAGTGTTATTGTGTGTTTACGACACGGACTTCATGAACGTAAAAGAAGACTTCGGTGCTTCGGCTACGTTCTACTTGTCATTGCCTACGATCGACTGTACCTTCGTTGCCAATAAACTTCGCAACCCTTAACCCCCCCTGTTTTAGTACCCCCCAGCCCGTAACAGTATATTAGTAGTAGAATAATCCATACTAATATTATAAATGCGAAAGTAACTCTGTCTGTCTGTCTGTTACGCTTTCCCGCTTAAACCTCTCAACCGATTTTGATGAAATTTGGCACAGACAATCCTTAGATCCTGAGAAAGAACATAGGCTACCTTTTCCCGAGGGAAATCTAAAAAGCGCGTTATAACCGAACTCCACGCGGGCGAAGCCGCGGGCGGAAAGCTAGTCTTAATATATTAATGATCGACACAAATTTCTTTTAAAATTTTGATGGATAATTCTAAATACCAGTCCTCATTTCCTGACACATGAATTCATGACTCTTACTTAAATCTTGGATTACATTGCTTGTTAGCTGCCCACTTTCGTGTCTTTTGTAGAAAGATGGATTAAGTAAAACAAAGAAATCGTTTTCAGATCCTCACCCCTTATCATCAAAAATAAGCATAGCAAAAACCCCCGCCCATGTAGGTGCTCTTACGTAATAGTTGAATGGCCTCAAATTGATTGATGAGTTTGAGAGTCGTTTTTCTGATTTATACTGGTTTTGGTTTGTTTGTGTCCCGTACGCTACATACCTATAACTTAAGTTCTTAACCGTATTTTGCCCACTCCCAACTAAAAGTATCAGAACTGCGTTCCGTGAGAATATCGGGATGAAAAATATCCTTTGTGTTAACCCTGTGCCTGTGCGGCAAATAACATCAAATTTAGTCCAGCCATTTGGTTGTGAAGTGACAATTGTACCTACTTCGAAGGGCATTCTACCTGTCTACACTTATGCGTATTGGAGGTGACGTTACGGTTCGACCGCAGCTTGGACGTGACACTGCAACAAAATAAAAACAAGCTCTCAAATACTTCTCTCTAAAATAATACAAGCGACACAACATATTCAAAGGTACGTATTGAAATGTACAATACGTGGCGCCATAATACAAACACACGCTTACTCACAAACGTTCGCTTTTTTTAAGTATGTAGGATGTCAAAAAAATTGGGTGTCTTCCCCAAATTTTTGCCACGATTATATTTCAGTAAATATAACAAGTATTAGGACAGAATGTAATTTTCTTTCTTTCTTCTACTGTTTATTATACTATTTACCTTTAATGATAAAATTAGACCACTCCTATTACAATTTATTTCGGATATATACAATATACCTATACAAATAAATGTATACTGCGATGTACATGAGAGATTAATTGCGAGAAGTGGGGATACAATTTCTGGACTGGCCAGCACAATGTCCAGAACTCAACCTCATAAAACATTTATGGGATGTGCTAAAAATATATTAAAAAGTTTTATTGTGAAACAGTCACAACAACTGGCTTGGTAGGTGGTCTAATTTTAATATACACCAATGTACTTATATGTTTTTTTTTTGCTTTACGTTTACTTCGGCCTTTCTTTACAGGGTAGGGTCGGGTCAGATAACGGTCAGAAACGCGAATTCATTTAGTTTAAAAAATATATAATAATCCTTGTCTTTGAGTGACACTAACTAGATAGCGAGTGTACTCACTAGATACCGCAGAGTAATTGTGTGACGCATTATCAGTAGCCATGTTTCATTTTGACAGTTGAACAACATTCATTGCGTTATTTTCATTGCTGAGTTGCACCTTTTCGAACATAGGGAGCAATGGAATAGCAATAAGCTTCAAAATTATTCCGACTAATAGTAAAACTGTGTTACACAATTAGAGAGCAGTGCAGTTATTTTTTTCATTTATTATTTTAAAATATATTTTTACTTATTGAGGTAACTTACTGTATATTTTAATGGGCATAAGAGATATACTTTACGAGGGGTGAACTGAAATCGCCGGGTATGGCACAGCCGGGTAGATAGCACAAGACAGGGAAGTTTGGAAGAAAAAAGGAGAGCCATTTGCCCAGCAGAGGGACACCAAATAGGCTACAAAAAAGAACTTGTACAGATAGAGACAGCACATCAAGCTACTACAATCTGTCGGATACCTATATTAGATTTTCAACTTTATCTCTCTTTAGAGATAAAGTCATTAAGGCCCAAACTTGATTAGGAATATTTGACAGTTTCGGGGGGCTTGTCCGTAAAAGCGTACTTGCATAAAATAAATCTCAGAATATTTATCCATATCATTTCAACTAAGGAAGTCGTAAATGTTGATACGTTATTATTTTACATCGTTGGGACTTGAGACTTGTCAAAAATTAGAATACAGCTTAAAATGCTTGTAATCTAGGTTGTTTTTTTTTTTTTTTACGGAAAAGCCAAGATGAGTGTCACGCGCATTTTTCATTGGTCTTTTAAAAGTATATACAATATGTAAAGAAAACCCTGTCCGATCCGTGAAGGTATTGTTAGGTATCGATAACTGATTCTACTAATGCCCACAAAGACAGGCTAAACTTTTAAAAAAATCCCCCTAAAAAAATAAATATTATTTCGCAAAAAGAGGTACTTAACTTAATACATGTGCGGTAAGCAACCCCTTCTGCGGGCGGCGGGGGGCAGGGCACGCGGCAACTGTGACGTGGTCGCGTCGCTATTCGCTTATAATAATACCAGTGTTGTCACTTTTGTAAAAATTACCAAATTTCGGGGAAATTGGAATTAATTCCCGGGAAAAAAGGATTATTTCAAAATTCATTAGTATTGTTACTATGATGATTATATAAAATTTTATATTATATTTGGTCAAGTGTTTACCTAACCTTTATTATCCTTATGGGTCGGACAGGGTTTTCTTTACATATTGTATAGTGTCGTTTACTAAATAAAAGCGCGTGATTTATGTAGTAAAAAGTGCATTCAGTAAATAACTTATAAACAACATTGAAATATCGCAGCATAGTGGCCACATCATGACTTTGCCTCAAACCTCCCTCATAGACGGTTCACGCGGCCGGCTTTTTCAACTGTCATTGTCGATATCCGCCATTGTTGTGAAATACAATTTTCAAAGAATTTCTATAATTTGTTACACGTGTTATTGGCAAAATTGTGGTATCTATTCCACAGAGGCCATTGATCAAGAGTTGAGGTTGTTGAGATTCTTATTTTGACTTCAGGATAAAATGTTAATGTTATTTGTTCGCGGCAGCTTAGGTTTAGGAGCGATAACCCACATTGTGACCTGACTGATCACATGACCCATGAATACAGATGTTATCTATCTACACTAATAGTATTAATGCGAATGTAAGTGGGTTTGTCTATCTACTAGGTTATTATGGATATACCTCCAATATATTTCCAACCACTACGCGGGGGTTACCTCGGGCAAAACCTTGTGCATTATAAATGACGATTCGATTGAACGGAGTATTGAAAGTAGCCAACAATTCATGGAAAAAGACGTTGCGTCTGTGGTTCTATTTCTAGCGATTAATCGAAACTATTAATCTACCCTAACTTGACCACACTTTGTATGCCATTGTAAACTCTATTGCAACCGTTTAAAGTGCAAATTAGCTTACAACCTGTCATTGCTTATTGACGACTATTAATTATTTGACATAACAAATTATTTGTTTTTATCAGTAGTACATTGATCTTTTTAAAGTATAGCGACAGCACTTTAGGTTCATTTTTGCTAAATAGTCGCGGACTTTTGCGGCTATTTAGCAAAAATGACCTTTATGTGCCGACTTTACTACCATGACTACTTGGATGCAAAACAAAGAACTGTCTACCTATATTTTCTAGCATTCTTTATGATTAATTGAATGACTGAAATAAAGTCTGTTAACGTCTTGGATCAATATTTATCATGATATTCAACATGTTCCAATAACGAAAGACTTCTATTTATATACATTAGTTAAGTTATTCTTTGTGTTCCTATGGAGATATGTTGGAGAAAGGGCAATGACCGTTATAGTAAGGCTGAAGAGATTCGATACTAATATTATAAATGTGAAAGATATACATATTTATGAGTGTATGTATTGATGAATGTATATTTGTTACTCTTTTACGCAGAAACTAGTAAACGGATTTGGATGAAATTTGACACACTAATAGCTTTTATTTTTTGTAAAAATTATAAAATAGTGCTTGATCGCAGTCCCACCTGTTGGTAACCAGAGATGCAATAGTTGATGGTAAAGCACGCTAGTTTATTATGCATATTAAGTATAAAAAAAAAGCAGTAAATAGGAAGGAAGACGGCAGTTGAGCGAGGTGATGTGATTTTAAACCCAATAACACGAGCAACGATGCTGCGCCAGAGGGAGGTTGATGTTGAGACCCTCCGCGACGAAACTCCCGACTCAACAAAATTTGGCGCATCGTAGCCGGCACGCATCGCAACACAACTGCTCAGACCCTCCTCACCGTCACCAGACATCTTGAACACGACGAATCGCTTGGCGGCAATACTTTGTCTGGTGGGTGGTAACTTTTGCCGGCAGCCAATGTTATGGCCTACCACCGGTAATCAGGAATAACACAGGACTATCTCGAAACTCCCACGGGATCGGAACTTACGTGGGGGAAATTCATTATGTTACCTATCATCAAATATCAATCAAAGTAGTTCGAACACGTTACAACATAAATGTGTTGCTAAGGGCTGCAGACAAAAGTCTGTAATCCAAGGGGTATCATACTCGTATGACACAGTTACTGATTAATGGAAATCACATAGGCAGCAGCTCCATTTAAACTTCTGTATATCTGGTTACACTGGAAATCGAACCCAACTTAATTTGGAGAAGCAAATTATGTTGAATCTAGTTCACTTCTTTAGTCGTCGCGGACAGTAGTGAGATGCTAGAGCCATAAAAGAAAGTCGATTGGAAACCTAGATTTGTTTTACAACTGGCTTTGTTCAAAAATTCGATCGCTTTGGCACAGATTTTGAGCGAATTCATACATATAAGGGGGTAAGTAGAAATAGCATAACAACCTAGGCACCGAATTTTCTCCAGTTATAAGTTCCATATAATATTTTTAATTCCTATTGCTATTAACCGGACATAAGGCCAAACTGCAGGCTAAGCCATTCCAGGTAGAAAAAGCTAATAATATTCCGGGTTGGAAAAAGCTTCGACCGAATGACCTTATACAGTAGGGTTAGCGACCAAAAGGGCAAAGATTCAGCTAATTAATTTTCTGATTTTTGCGTTAATTTTAAAAAGAAACCTACACCGTATACCGTTTCTGTTTACCCCCCTTTTGAGTTGTTGTATTTTTGGTAAGGGTTCAATTATATTTTTAATTTGTACGGACAACAGCGGGTCCAGCTACCCGAAACTGTCAAATATTCCCAATATACCTTGAGAATTAAGTCTCAAGGTTGATTGGGAATAATTACACTTTAGCGTTAAAGATAAAGTTGTATAGTAATTTGATTGTAGTAGCTGGATGTGCTATGCTGTCTTCTGTACACAATAAGTACTCTAAACAAAAGTTTAACCTTTTATTAATATAGGTCATTTGTAGTGTGGTCAAGTACATATTTCGTTTTCAACAAAACATATGAAGTATGTTTTGCCTGTATAGCCTAGGCCCTTAAAAAAATATAAAATAAAATATAAAAATCAGCTTTCAAAAAATATTGTGTTTAAAACAATTCGTACGTATTTACGTGAGCGGCTCAGTATGAGTCCCATACACGAGATTCGCGTAGACACTGGTCCAAGACAATATACGGTTACGAAAATTATAGGCATACTAGCAACGCATTCCGGTTTCAATCCCTTAAGTTTCGACATCGTGGGAATATAAGGATAAAAATCCGACTGTCCGAATCCTGGTTATATAAACCATCTGTGTGTCAAATTTCGTACAAATCCGTCCTATACTTTTAGCTTGAAAGAGTAACGAACATCCACACGTCTATTAGCCCACCTTTCCAGAGTTGTAAGTTTCGATGGCCCCTACCGAAATATGATTGCTAGATTGAACAAAAACTATTGATGCAGTTTTAAACCTGATACATTTTACTATCTTTCTCGTATTGTTTTAAATTTATTGTTTTAAATTCTATCTTTCGATCGTATTGTTTTAAATTTGAATTCAGAATACCATACGACATGGAGCTACGCCTAACAAGTCGGATATGCGCCTTGTTAAAGGCAATTGATTTTTTGAATAAAAAACATGTTTTATCAAATAAAGGTTTAATTTAATAACGCGTGTTGCCTCCATGGGCATCTACCACAGCTCTCATACGATTAGGCATAGAGTTTATCAACCGCTCTATGAAATTTTGAGCGATCATCTCCCATTCCTTTTCTATGGCAGTTTTCAACTCCTGCATCGTCTGGGCAACTGGCTGACGAGCCCTAACACGTCTTTTTAGCTCGTCCCACATGTGCACAATGGGGTTCATCTCTGGGCTTCTGGCTGGCCAGTCCATAACTGTGATGTTCACATCCCGAAGATATTCCCTGACGATGCCGACCATATGGGCTCTTGCATTATCATGCATAAAAAGGAAATTGGGTCCACATAGTCCGCGTATGGTATCACGTGAGGTTCTAAGCACTCACGAATGCATTTCAGCATTTAATGTTGGCAGCCGTGATCTTGTAACAACCTCAAGTTGAGTTTTGCCGCTCGCGGATATACCGCCTCAGACAGTCCATGTGCCACCGCCATAAGCAACCCTCTCTTCAAAGCAGCATTGTGCGAAACACTCTCCCTTACGTCGGTAGACCTTCTTTCTTCCATCATTGCCATGTAACACAATTTTAGACTCATCAGAAAAGAGTACACGGTTCCAATCTTGCTGTGTCCAATTTAAATCAGTGCGTGCGAAATGAAGGCGCGCTGTTCGGTGGGCTCGCGCTAGTTTGAGCCCATTAGCTGGCTTGTGTGGTACCATATCACGTTCTTTTAACCTTCTCCGATCAGTTCGAGCGCCCACAGATACTCCGTAGAAGTCGCGAAGTTGGTTTTGTATCTCAATGGAGGTAAGGTGACGATTTTTCAAGCTGGTCGTCACGATGAATCGACCCTGCCTTTCAGTTGTGACCCGAGATCGTGGCCTTCCTTGGCGACGAACAAAGCCGCCAGTCTCTAGGTACCTCCGATAAACATTTCGGACCGCAGATCGACTTAAGTTGAGCACTCACATTTCTTTGTCTGTGTCCGGTCTGAATAAGTGCCACAGCTTGGGCGGCGACTTCAGGTGAAGCTTTCTTTTTTTTTTTTTAATTATTATAAACTAGTGCTTGAATGCAATCCCGCCTGATAGTAAGCAGTGATGCAATCGTTGATGGCAAAGCGCACTAGTTTATTAAGCCTGTTCAAAAACTTAGGAATAGGAAGGAAGACGGCAGTTGAGCGAAGTGATGCAATGTTAAACCCAACAACACGACCAACGATGCTGCGCCAGAGGGAGATTGATCTGGAGACTCTCCACGACCAAACCTCCGACACAACAACATTTGGCGCATCTTACCCGGCACACATCGCAACACAACTGCTCAGACCCGTCCTCCGTACGGCATCTCCAGACATCATGCCGAAACACGACGAATCGCTTGGCGGCAAGACTTTAAGGTCCGTATTACAGAACGTCACTCAAACTCAAGCTCTACTTAAGTCTCGTTTGAAGCCTTTTGATTGGTTGAAACTAGTTTTAAGTAATGCTTAAGCAGATATCAATGCTTGAGTAACGTTCTGTAATACGGACCTAAGTATCCATAGATTATTGATAGAACCTCACCTTAATATTAAGAATAAGTAATGTTTGTAGCAAAACCAAAAATATCAATCACTTTTTCAAGAATTAAATCCAAGTAAACCAATAAAATCAAGTTTTCTTGGTATTCGATTGTTTGATATCAACAAACAGGCTCCAAATTGTCTTTTGTTTCTTTAACCCTTTCCCTGCTAGATTTTGCTACAGTAATCGTGCCCCCAGGGCCAGACGTGTTTAGGTATAGTTTCGAACAGTGTTGGGAAATTTGAAGTAATTGTTATCGATATTATATAAGTACTAGCTCTTGGTTGCGACATCATGTTTAAAACCTCAAGGTAGAGCCGTAGGTATATTTATTGATGCAAAATAAAACACCCGTATGTTGTTGAAAAGCAATCTTCAATACCTATACTCCATTTATTATAACATTAGAAAAAAGAGGCTCGCAGAAGCAGGAGTACAAAACCTTTTATTTTGAAGTCAAGTTCGAACAATTTTAACAAATAATGTATGTGATTTTAATGTAAGTGTATGACTTCTATGTATGGCAAAGCGTATTCTATGTATCTACTCATGACGATGCTTGGAATAGATACATGAAATGAAAAAAAATAGTAACAATCAGTTTATTAAAAACTATTATTTAAGGCTATTAAATAAGGGAAAAGGTTTTGCCACCTTAATGATATAATTAATGGATGTGATAGATATGTGAATTCTTTATTCATCATCCTCTGATGATGATGAAGAAGATTCACCAACGTTAATAATGAATCTTTCTACAACATTATCCATTATACCATCAAGTTGGCAAAATCTTTCCTCTTCTTTAATCGTATGAGCAATGCAAGATTGCCATTTCTCTGCAGTTATATTTGTGAGTGCTTGAGGGAGCAACTGCTTCACTTCCTCTAATTTAAAACATTTATTGTTTTGTGCTACATATCCCTTCACTTGAGCCCATACTAATTCGATTGGGTTGAGCTCGCAGTGGTAAGGTGGGAGGCGCAACACTAACACATTTTTTTCTTTAGCCATCTCATCTACTACAAACTTTTGGTACAAATGTTTTACTTGTTTCACTTTCTCTAATAAAGTGGCCCTAAGGTCTTTTTCCTCAAAAGGAATACTTTTGTTTTTCAGCCACTCCTGAATATCTGCCTTTCGTGTGGCTGTAGTTGGCAGCTTCTCCACTTTTCTTGAATGATATGGCGCATTATCCATAACAATAACTGAACCACTCTCGATTTTAGATAATATTAGTTTGAACCACTTTTCAAAATTGTGTGCATCCATTTCAGAATGGTAGTCTCCATCACACTTTTTGGCTTCAAATATTAGTTCACCATCCATTAAAAACCCATCTGTTGATCCTGTGAAATGAAATAAAAACAAATCAATAATTGTGTACCGGTGGCATAGAATACTTGATTGCTGGAAATAGATTTTAACCTTTAAATAGCAACCGAAATTAATTGCATCATTAATGTCCTTGAACAGATGATTCTAAAACCATAAACATCTTTCTCCGAGGGAAAGTATTAAGACTTAACCAGTTTTAGTGACCGAAAATGCAGTGGTCATTTTATTAATGTTTTGGTAATGTGACAATTGTTAATGAATTAAAAATAAAATAAAAGTTTTACCAATATGGCCAATGATAAGACGTTTCCCTTTTCCAGTTGGGTTCTTTAAACCAGTTGATAAGCCTGCTCGGTGTGCTTCCTTTGAAGACTTAATAGTGGTGTCTTGCCATACCTTGCTTTTTGTGTGTCCTGTTTGTATAATTAAAGTTGTAGATGTAAATGCAATATTAATTCAACTTATGTTGAACTAATAATACTTCACTGTATTGTTTTGCATAAAGGAGGTTTTACATAACTTGATAAGCTATTTACCGAGTTATGTAAAGCCCCCTTCTTCCAGACTTCATAAATATTAGCAGCACTGTACCTTCATTTAGCCAAGTCTCATCTAAATAATATATTTTTTTTCCTTCATTCCTTAATTTCTTAATTTCATGAAGATATTTCACCCTCCATAACACAATCTCTTGTTTGTCGATAAGGGCACTTTTTCTACTTCTTTTAATATATGTAAATTTTAATTTGTTCTTAATTAAATTATATAAAGTGCTTCTTTTAAAATCGGGTAGAGACTCATCACTATTTACGGCTTCCAGAATCTTATCCAATGTTGGTAATTCATTATCAAAGAAAAAAGAATGAATTTTTCTTCGTATTCCACTTAATGTTATATCATCATATTCATCAGATTTTGAGTATTTCCGTTGGCGAGGAGGGGGTGATTGCAGGCGACCTTTTATATTGTACTCTTTGAGGATATTATAGACCGTTGCACGAGATATGCCTATAAAATGATTAATAGTGTATATTAGTACCTCACAAAGCATGCTATTTTCAAATATATTTATTTTTATAGTAAAATCCTTAAATTCCTGCAATTTCTGCATTGGATATGATCTTTACCTGCAATTTCTGCAGTTTTATTAATTAACTGCGTCTTATAAGCAGGGGTACCTTCTGGCATGGATCCCTTGACGTCTTTATGAATATTTATAACTGTTGTTTTTTCTGCAGAACAAAGAGGTCTTTGCTTTGATCGCTTTTTCTTGGGAGACAATATTTTAACCTCATGATCAACGTTGGGGCCACGTTTTTTTCGCTGTTGACGTTGCTCAGCTTTACCAGCAGTTTCAGAACGTACATGTTGTGCTTGCAAGCCACTTGGACCTGCACCGAGATAGTCCGTGTTCATAATTCAACAAAACGTACTGTTTTGTATGTACAACACAAAACTAACACTAATAACAATAACAAAACAATAACAAACAGAAAAACAGTAACAAATGACAACTAAACCACGAATATTCAACAATAACAACGAGAGAAGGCGTAGCATTCACAAGTATCCACAAGCGAATAACGGTATGTCAATATTGACAATTGCAGATAGATGATATTATAAACCAACAAAATTAAAAAACACGTGCTGCCACAACTTAGGAAGGGAATAGGTAACATTTTAGATTTGGTTGAGTTATAGTTACATGAAAAAACGTTTCGGGCGTTGTCTGCCTCTGCTTCTTTTAGATTTTAAGCATTGACACGACATTATTTTATTTAAAAAATAAATAATATTAAATGAAGGACATGTAATTTAAGAACGTAGATGGCTTAAATAAGTACAAATTAGGTGTGACAGTTGCTATTTAAATTGATAATATTTAACTCTACATCAATCTTGACTGTAATAGTGTTTATTGTATTTTTTTGCAAACTGTGCACTTAAAAGAGCCTTTTTTAACTTCTGTCTAATGCTATAATAAATGGAGTATAATAGGTAATTATAATACAATTGAAATCAATTTTCAAATCAATCATTTAGATATAAGTATTCCATAGGTTCGTAGAACAAAAACGTCAAAAATTGTTTGTCTAAATAACTATAGGTACTCTTTCTTAATTTTCTCTTAAACGTGTGGACCGATTTACACGATTCAAAAGGATAAAATGGTTTTAGACTTAGACCTTTCATTTGACACCAACATCGTTAAGATATCTCAATAAACAAAAAAACATATTTTCAAGTTGCTCTCGTAATTATACAACATAATGAAACGCGTAATCTAGTACTTAAAAATTCTTTACAAAAACTATCTTTATTTTCTATTTTATGTTTTGAATATCGTTTAGAATGTAAAAATACAACTTTATGTTGTCCAGCATTATTTTTATTTTATCATATTTTATCAAGTCTAAAATAATGAGAACAGTGGAATATTTAATAATTCGTCGTCTTCCATCATAATGTTTCTCAGCACTAGGCATCCGAAGCGAAAGTGTTCGGCTACTGATGTTTACCAGCAAATATGGCGTCCGTGTCGCTTGCGCCGCACGGAAAATCACGGTGATGGCGGGCAGTGTCCCGTCAGACTGTAACTGCCATAGTGACGCCCCAAAATAATATCGACACCAAAAATATTTTTTTTGGTTTCGTAATTTTCCACAGATTCTCTTCAAGTGTTGTCCATTATTCAAGTGACAAATTAAAAAAAAGGCCATTAAGTTTTACTTTATATAGTCTAGACATGGTTTAACTAGATAATTAATAATTTAAAACCATTGCTTTATTATTATTTAGATTCTACTATCCCATCACTAGCACACTTAAAATTCCGGGTTCGGCGCAGTGTGTCAGGGTTGTAAAAGCACCTCATTTGATTACTGCATTTAGATTTCATTGTTATGTATCAAAATGATGAGCCTGAGTTTTAAAAGTTTTATTGTTGTAAAGTACACATCCTGAAGTATTATAAATTTCTTCAGTTCTTTAAAATGTAGTTAAGAATTGAACATAGAACTTAATATTACGGGATTAGAGCCACGGGCATCAGCATCAAAACATGGAATATTACGGTGACAAAACATGGAATATTACGGTGACGGCAGGGAGAGGGTTAAATTCTGTGTTCGAAAATCAAAAAAAGACTATTGAATGAAATTGTGAATGTGCCAGGTTCAAAACTGCATAAAAACTTTTTGCTCGCCCTAATATAAAATTGTAGCTTGGGACCAAACGAAACTGAAAATGCAAGGTGGGCCAATAGATGTGTCCAGAAGTGTAAATAAAAAATTTCACGCTTATGATTTTAGTAGGATAGGTGCAACGTTCTGCACTAAACGTTTACGTAGGCAGCGATTGGTAAATGAATAGATCGATCCCTCTGTCCAGTGTTGCCAGTGCCAACCCCATCTGTGAGTTTGTACGAAATACGTTTTAAAACCTGTAATATGTTTTTTTGGTGAAATGGTTTTTGTAGTGGCAGATTTAACTAACTAATACGTGAGGAGATAAAAAGCAGTGTTTTTATAGCCTTTATAATACTAAGATGGACATAGTTCTTACGCTACTTTCACATTTAATAATATCAGTAAGTATGAATAGTTGTTTTGCTGGGGCTACATACAGCAACGTTAATGAAAACGTTAAAAGTTTGTTGTAGTTTTAAATACGACTTTGAAAATTAAATATTTGTATGTTACCAGCTCATGGAACAATCTAACGAACCAAATCTACACGCCAAATGTATATGCACATGCACCTACGTAACAAGTATCCTAATGCGATGTTCCTAAACAAGTACGTAAATTGCATGCAAAAGTAGCGTACACTTATCCGTGACTTGAATGAATAATCGCATATTTCTTCAATTGAATAAATAAGCTAGGCTGCACTGAACAGGACGGGTAATTAAACGGCGTTAGGCGATGCGCTTTTAGGCATAATAAGCGTCACCACGTCAGTGTGTCCTTAGCTTTATAACCTGACTAGCGGCCGCCAGCGACTTCGTTCGCGTAGAGTTAGTTATGCTCCGCTCCTATTGGTCGCAGCGTGATGTTATATGTATAGCCTAAAGCCTTCCTGGATTAATGGGCTATCCAACGCAAAAAGAATTTTTCAAATCGGACCAGTAGTTCCTGAGATTAGCGCGCACAAGGAAACAAACTCTTCAGCTTTATATATTAGTATAGATAAAGGTGAAAAAATAATCCCTTTTATATTATAAACGAAAAAAAAAAACAAATCGCTCTACTTTTACCTTGTACTTGAAATATAACACTAATTAACCGTCTTAATTATTTATGCAAACAATAGTGCCGATTCTCTTGTTCACTTGCTAAACTAATTTTAAGTTCAGTGCATTTTTGTTTCTATTTCAACAAGAAAAAGAACAATACTTAGACGCGATTAAAGACATCGCGACTAAAAATATGTCGATTTACGTCATGCGCTGACCAATTTAATAGGACTTAGTAATAATTATCTCCTGAATTTTTTTTTTTAAACTGCCAATGTTGTCTACGAACGACAGTAGGTCAAGAAGCTACCCTAAACTGTCAAATATTCCCAACCAATCTTGGGTCTTAAAACATTAGAGATAAAGTTGCGACATCTAATAAAGAAATCTGACAGATTGTAGTAGCTTGATGTGCCGTCTGTACGCCATTATTGTCACATGCATCAGGCCATAAATTAAATAGTTGTAAGTTATTTTCAATGTTAAATGTTTGTGAAGTGACAGTACTTAAAATACAGTGAACTTAAATTTAGTTTGTGGTCATGACAATCGGGGCCCAATATAACACAATTAGGCCTTTCTTAACGTGTCTAAATATTATTGTTCCGTTTCTCACACATGATATTATTTTCAGTTTCTCAACACGATTGTATCGCAATTTAACTTTATTTACACAATTAATTATTTTTAGACGTAAACCCAACTGATGTTAATGTTCGTAAAAAAGCTCCCATTAAACTACCAACGAGATCATAAAATGGTACAATTTACTTTTACCTAATGGCAACCCTCGTGATACGATCCATAGTTTTGCAATTTGAGTTTTGTAACCTCTGCTTGCAACATTCACAGTTTTGTGGTAGATTGTAGTTTTATTTTGTTCAAAATGTGAACAAAATGGTTTCGTTTACGGAAATATCGGCATCCTGTGCCATTAAAAGCCCCTCGTCATCACATTGAGCAGAACGTGTTAGTGATTAAGGTAAAAACAAGTTACTGCAGCGATTGCGCGGTCGAACTTACATTGTCTGCACTTTCAAGTGTACTTTAAATATTATGTTCTCTATACTTCTTTTGTTCGGAATTAAGGGAATACCACCTGCTATGACGAATTTTTGTCTTGATGATTACAAATCATATCTTGTTATAGGGTGTTGTTGTATCCCCAATGCAGCAATTTCTTATTTTGCGGTTGTATTATGATTTGGAGAAATGTAGAGTTTTCAAATATGGATACCGATCGATAGATTCGATAAGTTAACGATACTTAGATAAGTACTGTGCTGTGTGTATATTTTATTCGTATTCTTTAAATATTTTTTTAATAATTAATTAGTGTATAAAATATTTGATTCTGAACATAAGCTCAGGATCAAATATTTTATGGGGTAGATAAGTAGGCTCAGTCATTATCTAAATATTATTTATAATTTCAATTTTACAGTACCTGCCTAGTTTTTCTTTTCAATATCATGAAAAAATAAGCAATAATGATAATTGTGTTTAATTAGATTTGCTGTGAGCATTGTCATGTTTTCTTACAGTTTCTCGGTTTCACATTCCACAGTTTTTTCAAAATAGTGACTCCATTTTAAAATATCTCTTTAGTGAAGTGTCTTCGTTACAACAATAAACAATTTAAGTTAAATAATTACCAGTCAGAATATTCAACATTGTTTTTTTTTATTAAATTCATACAGCGAGCTGTTTAAGCACAACACAAGTAACTTTACATACTGAGGCTTTTAACATTGTTGCTGTGCATTCGCAATTATTGCATTGACCATTCGGTCAATGCAATAATTGGTAGAAGCTAATAGCTGGCATGTCCAAGCAACTCTCTTGTTTATTATAATTTATAAGTATAGCGATTTTATAAATATTCTCTTAAAAGACCCTGCAATCTTTTGTATTAGTACAAATAATGTTCTGACTTTGTTATTGATTTTTGTGCCAGTCAGCTTTGATAATAACCAGAAGTTTATTTGTCTTTTCACAGCTGGTTAGCATATATGGGCTGGAAGCAGAAAATCAGCTTTTGAGGTGTTTGCTTACTGAGGCAGCCAAGAATTCCTGGGACACTGATCGCCCAGGGAATATTCCCACCAATAGCATCCACGCATCATTGCTAGCGCAGCACCTCGCGTCTTTGCTGAACCACCCTGCCAAGTCAACTGTTATCTGTCGCGCTGTAGATCAGCCCACCAGACATCTACAGAAGGTAAGTACTCGTAATGAACCACTCCTTCCATTTATGTTGATATACATTTCCGTGCCCATTTCAGCTGTATTGTATGTTTGTCCTGATTCATACCATTATTATACCATATTATCACTAAATATTAGTACTAAATTCTTGTTTTGTTTTTGCATCATGCTAACGATTAGACTTAATTATAAGATTTTTATTTTTTTAATCATATACTATTTTCACTGTATTTTACAATAGTTTAATTACAGTAATATTAGAGATGTTCTGTGAAATATATTTTGTTAACTGCAGCTGGCTGGGAGGCCATGGGGATAATCATAAACACAAGGACTTAACACACCATACAGATGTAGGTACTTGAAGTTTTTAGTATGTCAATGGCCCCGATTCCCTAGTTCGCAAACTAAATTAAATTTAAGTTCTTTCTATCTATTTATTTAAGAAAAGCACAGAATATAAATATTATTAGTTTAATCCTGTCAAATTTTAATTTCCTGTCTTTTTCATAATGAAATAGATGTACTGAATTTAAATTGTGAGCAAGGTAAGGCTCCACCTAGATCTCGGTTTCGGCATTCTCGGCTACAAATTTAACCAATAATTTTGTCTCTGTTCATCATCATCATTTAATTTGTCTTCGTAATCGTCTAAGTATAGCTGAGATTAAGAAGAGAGACTGTAGCTAGCTTTCTTAGAGAGCCAAAATTGCAATGAAATGCTTATCTTTGAGTATCGGATTTCTTCACTTTATAAGGTACTTGGGGCCTGTAGCAAGTAAGTTTCAATATTTAATCAAATTAATCTCCGCCAACTATGAGTGTACAACTGTTGCAAAGCTTGACACTTGTATAATGAGAAGAGACACCCTTTGAAGGGCGAAAAAGGGCGACGGCCTCAAACGACAACGAAAAATCTATCTCGGTCGAGCCTTAGAACAAGGGAATTGGCGCCATCGTCATATACAGTATTATATGTATATAGTCTAGAGATGAGGTTTAATAACCCCCAAATGTTACGAGATTATATATGTTAAATTTTATCAGACAAGGGCATTCAGAAGAAGCAGTTTCCAATTTCTTTCCGGTGCTTTTATCTGGCAACTAATTTAATATAATATATGAATACTACTAAAGCCCTGATTTCTTACAGATCTTAAAACCATCAAATACTTTATTCAATCGCCTGTCAAGATTGTTAAAGTTAACCACTGCTGAGGATGTTGCCCTTTCGCTGGTTCTGAGGAGGAACTCGTCGAAAACTGAAATCGTAAATTTATCCAAGCAACATCTTAAAAAGAGATTTTTAGATCTCGTACAGTGCTATCTCGACGCAGGTCGGTGTTTCAGATTATATAACTCGATACTTTAGAGAAATGTAACTTACAACGATGTTTTTATTTGGCTGTTGTCGGTTCTGTGGCACAACAATAGAGCTAACACGTATTGTTTCGGTTCACAGAACGCGGACATCAAGCGGAGCGTGCTGGACTTCAGGAATGCAGCCCTGAAGTGTTGCAAACTCTTCTAACTAATCTTGCGCATGAAAACTTTCGTTTAGCCGCAGTGACAAAAGACTTGTTTTTGAAAAAGTTACGAATTGATTTCCCTCGCGAAGTAGTACCGATAGTGCTCGCGCCCCTGCTGTATCCCGACGATACTCAGACGCCTCTCGAGGAAATGACTACAGCGGACGATATGGCCGCAGCCATGATAGACAACTCACTTGCTGAGATCATCCGAGACATCGGCTATTCGTTCACCTCATCCGTTGAGGAATGCAAGAACAACATGTTGAACTTCGGCGCCCGGGAGCCCACGGCTACGGATGTCGCCAAGATCATATCGACAATGGTGAGATACCATACGACCGTCCCAGACGGACCACAGATACAAACACCTGGAAACTTCTGGCATGAAGTCAAGAAGGATATGCTACAAGGACACGGAGAATCATGGAACGCAGAAGTGTTGGTGCAAACACTCAAGGACCTAGCTTCTAACCTAAACTGGAAGGAGGTCATTCTACAACTTGATCACCCTGAATTTTTCGTACCCGACAGGCAAGGACTAACTCTGCTATTCACAATTCTGCGACTCGGCCTTCAAAGTGCGGGCTACCCAGCCAACATATTCCCAGTTGAATATTTATGCCGTCGGTGGACCAACCTGGAGGGTCAGATGAGTCTAATCACCAATATACTGAAGTATACGGATATCTTCAGTTTCGCTGATCACCCATTCCATCCAGTGTCTATAGATTTACTGAAGTCTCCTCCCGAAAACGACAACAAAGATGTAGGAACATGGCGTTGCCTTTACTTGGTTGAGCTACTGCTGTATGCTTCAGAGCGCGGCTACTACATGCAAGTACAGGATCTATTCAAGATTCCTCTGCAATACTGCCCTGACGTTTTGATGCTGGCTCTATTGCAGATTAATCCACCTGTCAATGTTGTTAGACAAGAACTATTCTCAACGCTGATACCCATATTTTTGGGTAACCATCCTAATTCTGGAATAATTTTACACCATGCATGGCATAACCAAAATCCGAATATTAAGCCTGTCATTATGCACTCGATGGCAGAATGGTATATTAGAGGAGATTGTGATCAATCAAAACTTTCAAGAATCTTGGATGTAGCACAGGACTTGAAAGCGTTGTCTTTACTATTGAATGTTCAGTCATTTCCGTTCGTGATTGACCTGGCTTGTCTAGCATCCCGGAGAGAATACCTAAAATTGGACAAATGGTTAACCGATAAGATCAGAGACCACGGTGAGGCATTTGTGTCCTCCATGGTAAAGTTCCTGCAAAGGCGATGCCCGCTTGTTCTTGGCAAAGGAACAGATGAACAATTGCCGAAAGCGGCTCAACTTCCGCACGAAACTGTCGCCACGATGTTGGCATGTTTACAATTGTGCATTCCCAACGTCCAACAAGAGCTACAGGAAGGAATCTGCAATGTGATTGCTAACTGCCAGACTCTCATATTAAGCAAGACGCGACAGAACATTGCGGGAATTGCA
The DNA here is from genome assembly GCA_017933935.1 of Sesamia nonagrioides. NCBI lineage: Eukaryota > Metazoa > Arthropoda > Insecta > Lepidoptera > Noctuidae > Sesamia > Sesamia nonagrioides. The sequence goes on from JADWQK010001096.1 coordinate 422,409, forward strand.
CGTCCCCATACCAGAGTCCTGGAGACTCCTTTCAACCCTGCTGGACTCGGCGGTCAGCTGTTTCCACCGCATGTCGACTCCATAACGAATTTAACTCCGAACGTTGCGAATATGAGTCTAGGTGCTCCGGCCAACACAGCGTTTGCGATGCCCGGAACTCTAGGACCATTAGTCGCAACACCCGGTTCTCCATCGCGGCTTATGGGCGCTGGACCCAATAGCCCCTTCGCTATGATGCCGTTACAACATAACGCTAATGTTGCTAATATGGGACTGGCCAGGATGGCCCCTGCTCCAGCAATGGACCAGCAACGCATCCCAGACCCCATTCACTTCCCTGAGATGATGCATAATGTTGCCAAGGAAATTGAGGATGAAGCAAATGGATATTTTCAAAGAATTTACAACCACCCTCCGCATCCAACACTGTCTATAGATGAAGTGCTGGATATGCTGAAGAAGTTTCAAGATTCGCCGAACAAAAGGGAGCGGGAGGTGTTTTCTTGTATGCTGCGTAATCTTTTTGAGGAATACAAGTTTTTCCCTCAGTACCCTGATAAGGAACTTCACATAACTGCCCAGCTGTTTGGGGGCATCATTGAGAAGGGACTAGTACCCAGTTACGTGTCGCTCGGTTTAGCATTGCGGTTCGTACTGGACGCATTAAGAAAGCCAGAGGGATCTAAAATGTACTATTTTGGTATAGCAGCTCTGGACCGATTCAAGTCCCGTCTCAAGGACTATCATAAATATTGCGAACATGTAAGGGCTATACCACATTTTAGCGAATTCCCCCCTCATTTAATTGAGTACGTTGAATACGGGCTCCAGAGCCAGGAACCGCCTTCGAAGCCATCGGGCGCCGTGTTGCCGACCAGCCTTGCCGCTATGTTGAACCAAACCGCAGTCGTCACTGTATCAGCCCCTTACAGGTATGTACTCATCTATTGATTGTTCCTTGTAAAAGAGGCCAGTTTATAGTTCTCCATAACAAAAGAGCTTCTCTCTTACTGATTACTTGGTTGTAATAAGGGTTACACACAAATGTAATATGGTTGTAATAATAGTATTATGTACATAAATGTTATGTATGATAATATTTTGTAAATATTTATTAATAGAAGTTTAAATATGTTATTATTTAAGAGCTCCATAATTACATATTAATGAATAATAAATAGTTTTGTAACTAATGTTGTCATAACGACATTTTATTCAGATCAATACTCTCTGACAAACATATTTGATATATAATTTTAAAACATTCTTATTTTCCATCAAACGCTGCAAAGCTGCCTAATGATTCATAAATTAGCACGATTCTATTTGTTTACAGGGCTGTTGCTCCAGCAATTTCTGTAATATCCAAAGTCGCTACCGGAACAGGTGGGATGGGAAGCCGGCCGTCCATCGCGAACGCTACGAACATCGACACACTGCTTACGGCCACCGACAGGGAAGAGAAGATAAATGCTCCTCCGGAAAATATTCAAGACAAAACTGCTTTTATTTTCAACAATCTGAGCCAGTTAAATTTACAAACAAAATGTGAAGAGCTCAAGGAAATACTCACTGAGGAATATCACCCATGGCTGTCTCAATACCTAGTCATGAAGAGAGCATCTATCGAACTTAATTTTCATGCATTGTATTCTAATTTCCTTGATGTTCTTAAAATTCGCGAAGTCAACAAGATGGTCACAAAGGAAACTTACCGTAACATCAAAGTATTATTGCGCTCAGATAAAGGCATAGCAAACTTTTCTGATCGTTCATTACTGAAGAATCTCGGTCACTGGCTTGGCATGCTGACCCTGGCCCGTAATGAGCCTATCTTGCATGTTGACATTGACCTCAAAGCATTAGTTCTCGAAGCTTACCATAAGGGCCAACAGGAACTCCTGTATGTGGTACCATTTGTCGCCAAAGTTTTAGAATCATGCGCTAAAAGTTTAGTTTTCAAGCCACCCAACCCATGGACGATGGCATTGATGAACGTTCTAGCTGAATTGCACCAGGAACCAGACCTGAAATTAAATTTGAAATTCGAAATAGAAGTATTATGTAAGAATCTAGGCTTAGATATAGCTAATCTAAAACCTGCCATTTATCTAAAAGATCCTGAAAAAGTTAGACAAATTGAATTTCAACTGTCGCAACCAAAACAGAATAAGGAGACGGCGGCGGTGGTACCCGTAAACCAGGCAATTATACAGGCCCCGCCAATGCAGATGATGCCTCCGCAACCGCCCATGATTGCGGCCGAAGACATGGCCGTGACAGCGCCCACGCCCACAAGTGGCCTCATGGGCGACCCCAACCTCATGGGCGTAATTAGTATTCCCGAGCCCAGATTTAATTATTTGGATGTAAACATCTCATCAACATCTGCATTCGGCCAAAAGATATGCTACAATCCTCATATCATTTTGTTCCAAAATTATCCCCATCTAAAACAGTTTGTTAAGCCCGCGATCGAGAGGTCGATCCAGGAATGGATCCACCCTGTGGTGGATAGATCAATCAAGTATGCTTTAACTACTTGTGAGCAAATAATAAGGAAGGATTTCGCGTTGGATCCTGATGAAGTGAGAATGCGTACCTGCGCGCATCACATGATGCGTAACTTGACCGCTGGTATGGCGATGATCACTTGTCGCGAGCAGATCATTAGCACTATCAGCACCAACCTGAAGGGCGCTTTTGCTACTGCCCTGATGCCTTCCACACCTCAACAGGTTAGTATTTCATAAACAAAATGAATTGATTGTCCTCTAATACATGTTGAATAAGGAGCTCACTTGGATCTGCTCTGCGGATGTGAGGTCCCTGTACAACATGGATTATAATTATGTATATGAAATACTAGTCAAGGTAAAAGTATCTCTTGTTGACAGCTTGCATAAATGTTTATACTAATCAAATCAATCTAAGACATTTATGAATAAAACTAAATTTTAGTGGGCAAATAGACTAGCCTAGGGACTGATTGGCCTGGACAAAATTGTATTTGTATGGGGTAATAAATCGGTAATAATAGTGTTGGAGGTAGGTGTTAGGTGATTGTTTCATACATAATACAACATATAGCCTAGGTGGGAGATTTTTACAGGTACATTAGAGCTGATCAAAACTATTCCATCATCATGAAGACAGGCCCTGGACATAACTGTAAGAAGGCTACAAAACTATTTGTCTTATTATATGATAGGTTCAGTGACAGACAAACTTTCATTATTACTCATTTTTCAAGTTTGTATTATTTATTTAATTTTGAAGTTTTTCGTAGAATTTTAGCTTTGTACCTTTTTCTTTTATAATTCTTCAAAAGTAACTAGGACATTTCGAATATTTCTTTGAACCACTTACTGACTGACATTACCTAAGGCGAGGCCCTATGATTTACTTTTTTTGTTCCCTATAATGGCAGTCAAAAGATATTTTACTATCATATTAATAGTTTTTGGTATTTCAGAAGGAGGTTATCGATACTGCCGCTGCTGTTCTAGCTGCCGAAAACATGGAGCTTGCTTGCACATTCATTCAGAAGACAGCGGTGGAGAAGGCTCTGCCTGAGCTGGACAAGCGCCTGCACAGCGACTACGAGCTGCGCAAACTGGCTCGCCAGGAGGGTCGCCGTTATCTCGATCCTATGGTGATGGCATATCAGACCGAGCGGTTGCCTGAGCGCCTACGTCTACGCATGGGTGGCCCTACAGACTCCCATATCGCCGTCTACGAAGAATTCGCTTGCAATATTCCCGGCTTCATGCCAGTACGGGATGTCGGATTATTCATTCCTAAACCATCTGCTCAGGAGCAAATGAACCAACTCACGTTCAGTCAGGTCATCAACCCGACTCAGGTCTACGGCACCGACGAGATGAGCGCACTGATTACCAGCGCCGAGCTCTTTCTGGCAAATTGCATCGGCTCCGCATCGCTCGCGGTGCAGGCTGCCAACATGCACTCCCTGCTCGAGTGCCTCTGCATCGCGAGAAGAAATCGCGACTTTGTGTCCGGATGCGCTTTACTTCAGAAGGTAACATAGTTATAGATAACAAAAAAAATCTGCAATGAAGTGTCAGCAATTATTGTGTTACTTTTGATGCAATAGTTCTTTGATGCATATTTGTTGCAGATTTTTACACATTTATATTTCCTCTTTTTATTTGAACTGTCCTATATATTGTTTATTATTCATTATTTTCGTTATTTTTTATTTTTATCTTCCCTCTACTGTCAGTACTGATGAATCAGTCATTAGTGATTTACAGATATCTAAAAGCGAGACTAGAGAAGATCTGGTAAATTAGATGTTGTTGAAATATAAAAGCACTTAATATGTAACAATGTTGAGTGGTTGTTGTAACAGTGTTTTGTCTATTAGGCGGTCGAGGGATTGCTGGACGGTCACATCGTGCAGCCGAACATGAGCAACGAGCACATGGAGATGATGGGGAGGTACCGCGACACGCACTTGCGCGTGCTGAAGCTGCTAGAGGACGCACGCGTCTACGGGCACGTGTGGACCACGAAGCAGATCACGTGCTGCCTCACGGAGTGCCGCGAGGAACTGCGTTACAATATTGAGGCCGTCGACTGCCTCATCAGGAACCATCTCATCAACTTGCCACAGGTACACCCTCATTAAATCAAATCAAAGCATTTCTTTCAAACTAGCTTTCCGTCCGTGGCTTCGCCCGCGTGGAGTTCGGTTATATCGCGCTTTTTAGATTTCCCTTGGGAACATCAAATTTTTCCGGGATAAAAGGTAGCCTATGTCCTTTCTCAGGGTCTAAAGATTGTCTGTGCCAAATTTCATCAAAATCGGTTGAGAGGTATAAGCGGAAAAGCGTAACAGACAGACAGAAAAACATACAAAAGATTTTCATAAATATATTGAGATGGCACGGTCAGTACATTAATCTCTTTAAATTTTTCTCTGAGAGAGTGTCTCGGACTTAATTTATAAATTGCACGAACAGCTCGTTTCTGCAAAACAAATATTGTTTGAATATCGACGGCATTTCCCCTTAACAGAATGCCGTACGACATTACGCTATGGAAATAGCCAAAGTACACTAAACGGGCTGTCTCAACATCAGTCGAATTACGAATCCTTCTAACTGTGTATGCAGCAGAACTTAGTTTTTTTGTCAATTTTTCTATATGTGGACCCCATTGAAGCTTAGCATCCAGAGTTATACCCAAGAATACTGTGCTGTCTTCAGATTTCAATTCTTTGCCCTTTATCAACACTTTAGTTTTCACCTGCCTAACGTGAAGTAGAGTAAACTTAATCCATTTGGTTTTTTTCTCGTTTAAGAGTAAATTATTAACATTAAACCAATGGACTACTTTGGAGATCGCGCTATTTACATCGTCAGTAACCTGCTGCTGACGTTTAAGTTTAAATAAAAGTGAAGTGTCATCTGCAGACAACACTATATCGTGGTTATCCTTTATTAGGTACGGCATGTCATTGATGTAAATAAGAAACAAAAAAAGGACCAAGAATTGACCCCTGTGGGACTCCCATTGTTACTAAAGATCCGGAAGATCTTTTTCCATTAACGTCAACGCTTTGAATCCTACCACTCAAGTAAGATGTAATAAGATCCAGTGCTGAGTTCCGGATCCCGTAGTGGCGGAGTTTCCTGATTAACGTATCGTGAAGACCGCAATCAAATGCCTTAGACAAATCACAAAAGATGCCCAAGGCATCGCATTTATCCTCCCATGCATTATAGATATGTCCTAGAAGTTCAACACGTAGTAACATCAGTAGTTGAACGACCCCTTGTAAAACCGAACTGTTTGCTATGTAATAATTTATGTTTATTAAATAAAATTAGCATTTGGTTTAAAATTAATATCTTAAAAATTTTATCAAAGGTAGGTAGTACAGAAATAGGTCTATAATTTGTGGGGTCTGATGTACTACCTGATTTAAACAAAGGTATTATTTTACTATTTTTCACGAGATCAGGAAACTCTCCACAGTCAATACAAGCATTAAAGATAACAGTTAGAGTGGGTGCCACAATATCAATAATAGACTTAGCAACTTCCACCGAATGACCCCATAGGTCAGCAGTCTTTTTTACATTTAGAGTGTGAAAGATTTTAATTATATCTCTACTGATAACATGTTCAAAATGAAGCTCCGAATCACAAACATTAACATTTTCTTTAAGCAAAGACTCGGCAACAGAAGGTGATGAGTTTAGGGATTTTGTAGTTGAAACAGGAATATCCGAAAAGAAATTTTCAAATGCCTCAGAGACTTGCGAGTCTAATTTAATTATGTTGTCATTAATAGACAGGCTATAGTCAGTATTTCTATCACTGGACCTTCCCGTTTCACTATTAATAATTTTCAAAGTCGTTTTAATTACATTGCCACTGTTTTTTATCTTTGAGCTCAAGTAACGTGACTTGACCATATAACAAACTTGTTTAAATAATTTTGAATATTTTCTAACATACAAATTGAATTCAACAGTGTTAATATAAATCCTCTCATTGTACAGTTCATAAAGCAGAGTTCTACTTTTATGAATACCGATGGTAGCCCAATCAGAGAAAGATGCATTACTATTAACAGATATAGTCTTGGGAACAAAATTGTCATAGAGATGATTAGGATCAGCATTAACAGCATTGGATAAGACTGGCAATTTATTGATGAGATTAAATCTAAAAACCTCCAAGCGGCTTTCAGTTTTGGGGTTAACAGTGATATCCTTTTTGACCACTTTTTTTACTATGGTTTGGAATAGTAATCCTTTGTCCGCAGTGATCAAAATCTTACAACTTCTTTGTGGCTTGGTATTATGCTTGTAAAAATATTATCTAGGCACGTGGCACAAGCAGGTGTTATTGTTGTGGGCTCCAAAAGTAGGTTTACAAGATTGTAGGACTGAAATAGACTTATAATTTTATTACAATAACCAGAGTTCTCTAATAAATTAACATTAAAATCACCACAAACGATAATGGCTTTGTTCGAAACACAAATCTTGTGTAAAACTTCATCCATTACCTTTTCAAAGCAGTCATACAATCCTGAAGGGGGTCTATACACACTTAACACAATGAAGCCCTCCCAACTCTATACAGGCAATTTCAGCTGTTCGTTCAACAGACAGGCTCACAATGTCTTTACGATTTCTAAATTTGAGCAGCCCCCTAATCGGCGACCACATTTTTGTCAAATGATTGCGACTACTTAGTTAGTATCAATTGGGATCGTTCGGACCGCCCATTGGTCCGTTCGGTCCAAACGATCCCAATTAGTCGCAATCATTTCACAAAAATGTGTTTGCCGATTAGGGGCAGGTTACTAACTAAAATTAATGAGCCACCATGTATAGCATTTATTCTGCTAAAAGAACTACCAACCTTCACCAGGTTCTTAAAATTGAACAAGAACTGGTGACTTTTTAGCCAATGTTCGGTTATACAAATAATATCAATACCATAATGGTTTATGAGTAAATCTACCTCTAAATCTTTGTTCATAAATCCTTGAATATTTTGATGCCCCAGATTGATATTACCTAAACCTTATTTTATTACCTATTAGTGAGGATTACCTAAGCCTCACATCCAGCTATTTTGAAACGTAATGTGTACCATATCAATACCTACTGAAAATTAATATTTCTTATATCAGTACGACCTGGCCATCGCTCACATGATGGATGGCGGCAACAACTACATGGCTGTTGCTTTCGCGATGCAGCTGGTGCAGCTATACCTTGTCGACGACAGGAACAACATTTTTGTGAATGAATCCGATCTGTTCCACATTAACGAGACGCTAGTCAGAGTGATGTCGCACTCGCGCCAACCGCCGCCTGAAGGCCTGGGCTCACTCATCGAGATGCTCCGCGTCAATCAGGATCCCAGCGCATATCTAGGGGAAAGGTCTCCCCTGGGCCCTACAGCTCACATTCACTCAGGAATACTTCAAGTTAGGGTAAGTTTCCAAACATTCAGGAATATTAAAATATCTTCAATTCAGTGAATTGCTCTGATAACGCCTTATTTTGTTGTGACATCCATTGTCCATTTATAAAACTTGATCTACTTCCACAGTCGCAGACTTACGACGACCCACCTGGCCTACAAGAAAAGACGGAGACCCTTCTCCGCGAATGGAGAAATGTACTCTTGAGCCCCCTGACCGAAATCGAACTCTCCCAGAATTTTAACTTATATGTTCATCGTATGAACATGAATGGCATCTTAAAGTCTGACGACATGATTACAAGATTCTTTAGGATCGCCACTCAGATGTGCATTGAGAATGTATATCAACAGCTCAATGAGGACAGGATGAACACCCCTCCCTTGCCTCCTAAGAGGGACAAGTATTACAACATGTGCGACTCGTTCATCAAACTGGTCTCTCTCTTGATCAAGAATACTGCTGATGGGGGAAATCCGACTCCAAAGTTGAACCTGTTGAACAAGGTGAGTTTTAAATCATTGTCTTAATGAGGGCCATCATTCTATCGAAACTAATTTCTCTAAATTTTCTCTGGTATTACAAAGCTAATCCTCTAACTAATGTAACCATCGATATTGCGTTGTTATTGTATAATGTGCGGCTGACATAGCTAGGAGTTTCGTGCATATATATATGAATGATTGTTTCTTGTTCTACAGATCCTGGGTATAATCGCCGGATGCCTCCTACAGGACCACGAGGAACATGGCACCAACTTCCAACAGCTGCCATATCATCGGCTGCTTCTGATCCTATTCCTTGACATGAATATGGCTGAACCTGTTTTAGAATCTATGAATTATCCGGTAAAAGAAACCTCCCTTACATACCATTTATCCAATCATCATTATTAGCATAAAACATTAAATTAATGAATTAAGATGTCACTTTGATTTTCTAGACTTTTTACAGATCACATTTTATTCAGATCTGTAAACTTTACATGATACATAGTCTGTGACGTTTTGTGCTGCCCCTTGTTTAATGTTGTTAATTTAGTTTCGTTATTAGTATGTAGTTTAATTTTATATTGTTGTTGTAGGTTCTCACGGCGTTCTGCCATACCCTGCGTATCATCCGGCCAAGTGCCGCGCCTGGGTTCGCGTACGCCTGGCTCGAGATTGTCGCACATCGGGCGTTCATCAACCGCGTACTCGCGGTAACACCACAACAGAAGGTACTAATTGTTATATTTTAACTTAAAACATTTTGCTAGGGTTTTTATAATTCATGCCCATCATTTCCCATTTGCTTATCAATGACAATAATAATAGTGTTAAAAGTTAAAACTGCCATTGTACACTTAACAGTAAAACATTTTAATCATTCACTTTGAGTTTACATAGTTTAATTTTCGTAACTTAACCAGACGTAAACAATATAATATTGCTTTAAATAACACAAAGAAGTAGGGTGATCCAAATAAATGAGTATTACATATTAACCTTTTGTATCTTCTGCAGATTTTTTTAACTTATTGAAACTTCACTGAAGTACATTTGCATATTTTGGATTACTCTTCATAACCCACCCCCATGATGCGAATTTCTTCTGTTCAATTTGTTAAATAATATCATATTTCATTCATTTGTAGTCGTTACATAGACCGGCTTCCTCCAGTCTTGTAACAACATTGGTAAAGGACCTTGATCATGATCAGCTGAGTTGACCTTGGAATTGATTTTTTTTTATTGAGTCCTTCCCCCTTATCCGCGAACACATTTTTGTCAAATGATTGCCAGTAGTCGGGATCGTTTGGATCTATGGGACCAATGGGCGGTCCAAACGATCCCAACTGATCCCAACTACTCGCAAACATTTGACAAAAATGTGTTCGCCGATTTAGGGGTCTGTTCTTATTTTTTTATGGTAATTGCCTGACCTCAATCGAACCCCATACCTCAAGATATTAAATAAGACTTGGTCCCTGGTATTATGAAGATTAATTATGAAATAACATTTAACTCTTTGTATGATATCTTTAGTACATGTGTGCTCTCTGTAGTTTATTAATCTTTAAAATGTTAATGAAAATTGCAATAGAAATATAATGATTTGTCTGTACCTAAAACAATACAAATAGGAGAAATACTTGTTGAATAAAACATATTAAGTACAAAGTAATGTAGGCCTGATAAGAATTTTCACTAGATAAATGGGCAAGCACATCTATTTGTATAGAGTGTTGTCTATGTTCATTAATTTTTATTAGCTTATTCGAAGAGGCCAGGCAATTAATTTCCTTTTGTGTGTATACTCGAGCGGCCTAATTACTAGAGATGGGCCAAATACATGTGACCATATCACAGTTCAACTATTTGTTCAGTATATTCTAATTGTGATTATAATCCAACACCAGTTCTTAAACACTTACAAAATTTTATCAAAACTGTTATCACTCATCCTCATTCATGCTAATGCTAAGCTATTGAAATGCTAATACATATTTAACATTTGTAATTGGTTGTTTTCCAAGTCTCAAATGCCGGCTGTGGCCGAAAATTCGGCCCATCTCTATTAATTTTTATTGTAGCGTTACACCATAGTGTGTTCGTCCATCATAAACACGTAGATCGAATTGCTCTATATTCGGAGACAATTCAAATGCTGCTGCCGCGATGAGTCTGCTTTTGGAGCTTAAATATTTGCCTTTTTCTTGTAGAAAAATCAGTTATTTATTTACCAAAGAAACACTATGGATCATAACTTGATTTTCTATGTGGGTGTTGAATACAGTCACTGAATGGAACTTATGATTTTAATCGGGAATGACACCATGAAATTTGTGTATCACTTCATTTTTATTGTTGCATCATTATTAGAATTTCGTCACCAAAATCATTGTGGTCTGGCACTAATTTTACTAACCAGAAGTTGGACATGGTATAGCCTGCTAAAATCAATTCCATTTTAATGTAGATGTTGATGTACGAAAGTGTCTTGTTGCCTGTTTGAAATAAATGGTTTGATTTGATTTTTTCTATTGATTGATTGACTTGATTAGTTTTATAAACAAACGTTTTTTTTACAAACAATATTGTCAAAAACAGTCGTATTTAGTTGATTTTATTGGCAGTGCATTATGCATGTGCGTTGCATGTAATGTGTTAAACGCAGCTTAGCACATCAGCAACCCAATTGCGTAACACATTTTCTATCACAAGCCAAAGCGAATTTTTATAAATAAAATTCCGTCAACGTTAATAACGCAGTTAATGTTTTGAATCATCAATTTAAAAGCCATTGCAATTTTATGTGTGTTACGTAATTACGCCGCGGGGTTACTGCTGTGCGGCGACCATAGTGCATGGTGATACAAGTTTTGATTACTCTTCGCAGGGTTGGGGCATGTACTCGACGCTACTGATCGACCTGTTCAAGTTCCTTGACCCCTTCCTGCGCAACACAGAGCTTGCCACGCCCGTCATGATGCTTTACAAGGGCACGTTGAAAGTGCTACTTGTCTTACTTCACGATTTCCCAGAATTCCTCTGTGATTACCACTATGGTTTCTGTGACGAGATTCCACCCAACTGCATCCAAATGAGGAATCTCATCCTGTCTGCGTTTCCCCGCAATATGCGCCTCCCAGACCCCTTCACTCCTAACTTGAAAGTGGATCTGTTGGCGGAGATCACCCTGCCACCACGTGCCGTCATCAACTACAATGCCATCATCCCGGCGTCGCAGTTCAAGAAGGATTTGGATGCGTACCTGAAGGCACGCGCGCCTGTCACCTTCCTGTCAGAACTGAGAGGCAACATGCAGGTATGTACGCTACTAAGAGTTAGGAGTACTTTATTGAAGGTTGTTTTATGATAAACAAGTCTTTCAACAAGTCTTCTTTAAATTGTCGCAGGTGTTGAATGAGCCCGGCCGCCGGTACAATTGTCAGCTAATGAATGCCGTTGTCCTGTATGTGGGTACTCAGGCCATCGCCCACATCCGGGCCAAAGGCCAGACACCGAACATGTCCACCATTGCACACTCCGCGCACATGGATATCTTTCAGAACTTCACCGTGGACTTCGACTTCGAAGGACGGTAAGAAGATTTAAATTTTAGGGATTACAAACAAACTTTATGTTTGATGAATAAGATAACACCTATAGGACAGTTTAGAATGATGGCTGATAGGTCACGAGACTAGAGCTTCAGGACAACCAGCAATAGTCAACTGTTTCTGACCACAAACAGGGCGAGAGAAGGCAAGACTGACTTCGTTCATGGCGCCTCTAGAAATGAAATAAATAAATAAATAATTTTATTTCATAGAACATAATGTCCCAGAGCATTGGCAACAATCTATTATAATCCTAGAATCATGTTAATTACTATGATATTAGAGTTAGATTTGAAGAGATCCAAAGGACTTCCTGTAAGTTCATATGCAAGCATAGGCTACGCTTACCTTCAATACAGCAGAACACTCCGTGCTCGCAGGTACCTGTTTCTGAACGCGATCGCGAATCAGTTGCGCTACCCGAACAGCCACACGCACTACTTCTCCTGCTGCCTCCTATACCTGTTCGCCGAAGCCAATGCCGAGGCCGTGCAGGAGCAGATAACCAGGATGCTCCTTGAGAGACTCATCGTCAACAGACCACACCCCTGGGGATTGCTCATCACATTCATTGAGCTCATCAAGAATCCCATCTACAAATTTTGGTCACATGAGTTTGTGCATTGTGCACCTGAGATTGAGAAGTAAGTGCCTCTTTCTGATATTCCTAAGTAACATTAGAAGCTATAGCAGTCATTAACCTATTTACTAACCATGGTGTAGTAGTTGTTTGTACTATAAAGTGATAGAATAGCATTCACCCTTTTGTGAGGCGTCCGGCGTCCTTTTGTGTTTGTTGACAGCAACAAACGCAATGGCGGACAGTGCTGATGTAACCGTTCAACCGCACATCACTCCATTGCTTACAATCCAATATTAACTAAAAGCCAGTCCCATTCATAGTCTACTAATAGAGACTAGACGTATTAGAATGTCTCATAGTTAGCCTACATACATTTATTTAATGGACAGTTTGTTTTAAATTCAGTCATTTAGTCGGTTTCTCATGGGCATAAAAGGGGTGAAATAGTTATTTCTATCAGAATGAGGCTGGATGCACTGAAGGAGAAACATTCTGAACGCATGTCAACGGTTTACTCTTAATTGAATTTCAATAAGCACATGAAATATCAATATATTGCTGCATGCTTGGAGAAGCATTCCGCTTTCCTATATATAGTTGAGAGCAAGTAGATTAAAACGAGTATTTGACGAAGTTTTTACTTAATGGTTTTTTATAGGAAAATTTATGTTTTCAGATGTTGAATTCAGATGTCTTATTTATTTTGAAGTGTGACCTGTGTATTTAACAGTTCTGTGGACAACTTTGTTACTACACATGACCTAATCAAAAGCTCAAATTTTTAATAATCTTTTAACAAACTAAATGATTTGAGATTGTAAAACCCGTTATAATGATTTTTTTTGAATTCTTTTGTTAATAATAGCAGCCATTTGGAAAAAAATGAAGTATCCAATTGTTTGTGAATATCGAACACCTCAATTTGATTCTTGCTTTAATCAAATATTTTTTGTTTATCAAAACCCAATGAAAAAGGCCCGTAAAAATTGATTAACTACAAACTTCGCCAGAGGTGAAATTCTGTTTGTACTTGACTATTGTGTATTATATTATCTTTCGATTTGTGATGTTTGAGGCTGATATAGACGTCTCCGACTACAAAGTCTAACTCGCATTTACTAACAACTTAATTTTAATAACTTTGATTACGTGTTCCGGGCGATTACAAATGTAACAAGGTAACCGAGCATGATAAACATGCGCTTTGCGGTAGACGATGTACCGATAATGAACTAGTAATACGTGAAAATACCTAAACAATATCTAATAAACTAATTTGAATAGTGGAGACGTCTAAATCTGCCTCTGGATAAAGTTTGCATAATAATTCAGTACAGGTGAAGATAATCATGTTTTTCTTTTTTCACTAATAGTGCTATCCGACTTCACCTGGAGCGGTAATTAGCCCCCTTTTATAATTGCTCGTCGTGTGCCGATCGAAGCCATACACCTGTCTCGAATTTTTTATTTTTGTTTCGTGTTTTAATCCAACCCCCTTTTGGTGTAGTTACTGTCTCAAGGCATTTTCAAAGTAGCCTACAATCTCTTACGGCAACCATCCTTGCAGTTAGAGATTGAGTAAGTTGCAAAATTCAGTATGGCCCTCCCGATCAGTACCCGTCGCTAACCTAGAATTATTTTAAAGGGCCCTCGCAATCATACAGTGGTCAGGCGTTCTCTGCAATTGATTTAGTTTTTACAATTTACGCTATGATTTGTGACGACGCATGCTCGCTACATATTCTTATACGTTATAGAACGAACGCTGACACGCACGCGTACCCATACCGCTGACCGCTTTCTGATTGCGCGCACTCCTTTAACAGGGTGACATTCCAATAGGATAATAATCATAACTCATTAATACATTTTTTCGTATTTGCTTCCCTCTGCCTTAATGGAGTTTCACCCTGGTGCTGATTTCAAAGCAATAGTTACGCCAATGCGGTCGGTGGGTACAGCGAGTGTGGTGGGAAGATGAAGTAAAAATAATATTATCTACCTTATCAGACTGATGATAATGGACCACGATGAGCGAAATTTCTTGCTGCCGGGGTAGCAATGTAGTGCTCGCGCTCATTTCGCTAATCTATCGCATTGCCGTAACTGCTGCACTGGAATAAGCTGAAGGCCGAGACTACGAGACGAGACTGGTTCGGCTCCGATTTCTATACATACGTTAGTAATCATTGGTCCTGTGGTCCCCCGCTCCATAATGTTTGGACATCGTAGTTCAACCGGCTCTTGTCTAGTCCCGGACGTACTGCTAGTTGGGAATGGTGGCGGCCAATAACAGATTGAATTTTTTTTTCTTTGAAAATTGGTCGTTTTGCTGTCTCCTATCTAGTAAACTAGAGATCGCTACGCGCGTATGAAGACTAAATCGGTTCTTAATGACAGACCAAATATATTTTTGAGTAAGTTCCCGTATGTACGATTTGCTCGGTTTCCCATCAGCTGAATGGTACAATCGAAATTTGAATATAAAATTGTTATTCGTTACGCGTTTCTTCATTCGTATTATACAATATTTGAACTCAGCTGATTTTGAACCGACTGAATTAGGTTCCATGCGCGCGTCTTTTTAAGTTTTTGATTTAAAAAGCCATGCCCAATATAATTCACGCGTTGGAAGTACGAGGTTTTATTATAAAAATTAAACCAAAATAATAATGTTTATTTGAAAATATTCAGTTCAGTAACTAAACTATAATTACCTCTGATTTCGCGTGAATTATTTAGTTTTATAGAATAAAATTAGGCATTTCAGGTGGAATTACATCGACATACTATCTTGAGGCAATTAATTGGATTGGTTATCCCAGAGTCTATGCGACACATAATATGGCGACAGTGTAAAAATCATACAGTCGTCCAACGAAAACGTCTAGACAGAGCAATCGTGCGGGGTGTGAGGGGTGAGACGCGGGTTAGTGGCACCTGGGCCTGTAGCCAATGTAACATCGCTTCATAGCGAAGCGATGTTACATTGGCTAGGGCCGCTGAGCTGCGAACAAAACGATGTTCGTAGCTCGGTATCTATCATTAAGGGCTAACGCGTGTTTGCTGACATCCAAAATGGCGGATGTTATTTTTTTATAATTTGATATGAGTGTAAATTTTAAGTATAATTGGGGTGCTTGTTACTAAAAAGCCACCCTTTTTGAAATCCAAGATGGCGGACGCCAATTTAAATGTATATTTAGGATCTAGAAGTGGAAAGTATTAAAAACAAACAAAATATTAACACTTATTTATTGATTTAAAACACAATTAAATTAATAGACAAAATACAAATAAATCACCAATTTCACAAATCAAAGGTACTTACAAATAATGAATAGTCCTTACTCTTATTTACTTATTAACTCATTATTATTACAATTTACACGAGATCAAAGGCGTCGACCTACTGTATGATTTTTATACTGTGATATGGGGCTCCCAAAGGAATAGCAGGATATTCCTATTAACTAAAAACATATTGCAATAATCAACTTTTATTATATAGCTGGGACAAAACTAACCTTTTAATACTAATCATTACCCCCTTATTCATAAACGTTGCTTAAAGTTAACTAGTGATTAGCGAATGTTAAACATACATTTTAGACATTTGCACGTCACTTAACTTTAATCATTGTTGATGAATAAACTATTTATGGGAGGATTAGTAAAGTTAAGTGACGCTAAAAGGTCAAAAATGTAAGGTTAAAGGATCGCTAATCACTAGTTAACTTTAAGCAACGTTTTTGAATAAGGGGGTATATTACTAGGGATATGCATTTCATCTCTTGGCCATAGAAAATAATATCAGGTCCAAAAAAAAAAATATATAATTATCATGTATTCTGTAAATCAAAAAGAACATTATGAACTATGAGTAGATGAATGGCATTACGTGTTTCTTTCAAGCTACTTGGGACAATTTAAGGTAAACTTATAATTTTTAGAACAGGATGTTCATTAAGTAAAATGTCAAATGTTACTTACAGTATTAATTGGGCAAAACTTTTTAAGAGGGTGCCGTTTTCGCGTACGTCATTAATTTTAAGAGTTATCTGTAATTGTCTGAGAATTTAAATAACTTAGCATGATAGAAGATTTGTTGAAATGCAGTCTGCTGTCTGCCACTACTCTGTCGTTGCGTGTAAGTGGCGCCGTCTAGCGTTAGGTTGTAGTGTAGTAAGCATGCCCTTTGTTGTGCTACATCACTTCTTGTGATTCTAACATTATTTTTTGCCCAGGCTGTTTGCGTCAGTGGCGCGTTCCTGCATTGTAGACAAGACTGGTGCGGGGGGTGAAAGGGAGATGGTCGAGTAGCGTCGCGCCAATTGGGAGTCAGTCCGGCATAAGTTCATGTATAAAGCCTATGCTGAGAAAGGTATGTTATATTCCTCAGTTTCAGTATTTTTTACCACCACCACCATCATCATCATCTTAGTGTATATCCCGGTTGCGTCCCCGGCTTTCTTGTTGGGGCTCGTGGTCCGCAAAGACCACTGTTTACCACCGTTTTACTTTAATCACTAAGATTCCGTACGTTGACAGCCTCCGTGACGTAGCGGTAGCGGACGCGGCCGCTGCGCAAGGTGGCGCGGGTTCGATCCCCGCACAGTCCAAATGTTTGTATGCATGAATATGAATATTTGCACTGGTCTGGTCGTGCCTCGGAAAGCACGTTAAGCTGTTGGTCCCGGTTGCCATACGAACATCTAGTGGCAGTCGTTAAAGCCTTAAAGGGTTGTTGGAGCCCTCAAAAATTCCCCTTCGCTTCACGGAAAATGTCGAAGTTTAGCCATATCAGCAGTTAGAGTAGTAAAAGCGGACCTTAGACTCCAAAGCTGAAAAAGCTTCAGATGCGACTGGGATAAACGCTGAGATGATGATGATGACTAAGATTCCGTACTATTTATGAAATATTAATCATAGGTATGTAACGACGAAAGCAACTCAAGCTACCCGAAACTCAAATATTCCCATTCAATCGTGAACCTTAATGCATTAGCGATAAAGTTGAAAATCTAATAAAGAACTTTAAAGTGCTTATTAAAAAAAACCGAAGACACGGTTTGCCACCGACTTCCATAATTCGTTTTTTTCACTTTGTAGTGGTTTTTTGGAAACAGATTGTAGCAGCTTGATGTACTGTCGTCTGTACCTATACGATTAATTTCCATGTTTTACTTATTGGGAAACAATAACTCTTTATCCCGATTCATAATAGGGATGTTTCCTGGGTAAAAAAAATGATTCTATTTAGTCCGTCATGAAGGTTGTAGAAAAATATTGGATACGTATATTTTGCTTTAGCAAATCAATTAAAATTGACAAATATAAAAGGCATCAAAGATCAGGAGTGGTGGCTGGTGATGTCACTGGTCGCTAAAAAGTGTAGCATGCAGTGACGTCACACAAGTTTTCAACGAGCTGTGTCGTGTTAATTTTTTGTTTATATGAAAAAACAATAAAAATACGTGTCTAGTATTTTTTGGAAATCTGACTGACGGACTAATTAGTTTTTTTTTTATTCAAATACCGTATTCCAGTGATGTATTTTACTTAATTTACTTTTAATTCTAAATAGAATGAATAAATAGAGAATAAGTGAATAGGCTCACAATAAACTAGCGCGCTTTACCATCAACGATTGCATCACTGCTTACCATCAAGCGGCATTGCGGCCAAGCACTAGTTTATAATTATAAAAAATACGGTTTTGTTTATTGTTAGTCATTATTAAATATCGACGCAATGTTCCAGGCTTCCAAGGCGAGGCAGGTCCGAGCCAGCCACCGCCGCCACCGCCATCTACCTCTGGCCAGCCCCCGAAACAGGTGTTGCAATGGAACAAACTGTTTCAAAAGAAGTAAATCAGTGATGAACAATTGTACTGTAAATATATTTATAATGTAGTGAACTCTTGTACATTAATCAGTTGATTTTTGATATTCTCTCGACCAGTCCAAACTTTAAGTAGAAAATTAAAATTTAATAATATGTAATTTAAATTTTGCCATGTTCCTTTAACTAACATAACTTAACTAAAATAACTTATAACTTAAAATGCTTACCTTTCTTATACTTTTTTAATAACTTATAACTTTTAGCTCTAGACTTAACTTTCTATGCAACCTTATATCAGCGTTGATTTTAGTGAGAGTAGTTTTTTCTTGAATTTGTAATTTGGAAAAAAATAATGCTGAGATTGAATTCCTTGACGCTTGAACAAGGTTTATGCATTAGTTTATGTCAAAAATCAATTAATATTTTATAATATAAGTATGGACAGTCTGCGCGATGGTACGAGAATTCGCCTGTACAGTCGTAAAATCACAAAATTAGTTGTAATGAAAATTACAACTAATTTTGTAGTTAGCTTAAAAACAAATCCGTGATCTCTGAAAATCGAGTCTCTATCATCGCGCTGTTGTTACAATAAACGGGATTCATAAGAACAATTTTTTAAGCCCTCTCTCTCAAATATAAATTGGTTTGAACCATTTTTTAGATTTGTTGTAAATTCTAAATTTCAAACAAATCTTTTTAGAATGCATAAGAATAATTAAAATGTTTAACTTCTATGGTACGAGAATTCGCCTGTCATCATTCTCCTGCCCTTATCCCAATTTATTTGGGGTCGGCGCAACATGTCTTTTTCTTCCATGCATCCCTATCAGAAACCATCTCGGCAGACACCCCCTTCTTAGCCATATCATCCTTCACACATTCCATCCATCGTTTCTTTGGTCTTCCCCTACTCTTATAGCCATCAACATTCATAATTAAGACTCTCCTCACGACATTCTCCCCAGTTCTCCGTAACACATGCCCGTACCATGACAACCGATTTCCACACAACTTTTCAGCTACCGGTGCCACTTTCAGACTTCCTCTTATGTACTCATTTCTTATTCTATCCATTCGTGTAACACCACACATCCCTCTTAGCATTCTCATCTCGGCTGCATGCAATTGCCTTTCATTCATCCCTTTCGTAGCCCAACATTCTGATCCATACAAGACAGCAGGTCGGATCATGGTTGAGAATTCAAGAATTATTAATTAATTACGAGAATTCGCCTGTACAGTCGTAAAATCACAAAATTAGTTGTAATGAAAATTACAACTAATTTTGTAGTTAGCTTAAAAACAAATCCGTGATCTCTGAAAATCGAGTCTCTATAATCGCGCTGTTGTTACAATGAACGGGATTCATAAGAACAATTTTTTAAGCCCTCTCTCTCAAATATAAATTAGTTTGAACCTTTTTTTAGATTTGTTGTAAATTCTAAATTTCAAACAAATCTTTTTAGATTGCATGATAATAATTAAAATGTTTAAGTTGTATAATTTTTTCGGCAACGTGTAACCTTTCCGAATAAATTATACCTTCCACAAACCTTTCTAGATAAATTTGATTCAATTTTAAAACAATTTTGTAAAAAAAAAAAAATAAGCATGTCTTAAAGACATGCTTATTTTTTTTTTTGGTAGGTTTGGTTAATGTTTCTATGGAACCCGTAAGAACGGTTCTTCTAAACTAAGACATTATCTCGGACTACTCATGATAACTCAATATAACGAATATTTCTACCGATATGGGCTCTGTTCTACCGAAATGCAGTTGTCACCGATTTTTAATCTACCGACCTCGCTTGTTAAAAATTAAGTCTATACTTATTTTTTTTAAATAAATTAACGAATATAATTGAAAACAATTTATAAACCAATTTTTTTAAATGCATGTAATTAATAGTTTTAGGGTTGATAGTTGTCGGTGGACGTTTTATAACGCGACTTTAGTGATCTGCACTTGGCGTGCAGCGGGTGGGTTAGGTCCATAAGATTTACCCGACGTTCTATGTCACTCGTGTTCGGTGACTTGTGCGGCTGGTCGTGAGCTCTATAAGCTGCATCATATTCATCTCCCGACCAGACTCACAACACACCCAACTCACTTATTTTAAGGCAAATTACACTAAGTGATACAGAGCTAGCTCGTCGAATTAAGTAAATCGACTGATGAATTTTTTAATGATTGTAATATTTCTATTCGTATCTTGTCGTATGTGTAATTATGAATTAATTACTAATGATGAATTAGAGGAGATATTGGTTTTTAACTGTAAAACATTTTAGTGATTATTATAATATATAATAAGTTTTGAAGAATACAAGTACATGTTGTAAAGTTTTTTTAGGTGTGATTTTAACGTAATTTAGGCATGTATGCACCGGTGGGGCAGGCTAGTGCATCGCATGCTGCGACCGCTTCACCGGCCTAAACATTTTAGATGTAATGATTAAATTAAAACTTCATTTTGATTAAGCCATGTAATCCAACAACTTTTTAAAGTGATTTAACAAAAGTATTTTTCGATCAGACTTGTTTTTATTTATTACTTCCTAAATTCCCTTTTTAATCCCCTCTACTGACAGTCGAATGATTGTTTCAGTACTTTGTCCTGAATTACTACCGATACTGATCAGCAAGTAAAGACCGATTCACACCGGAATGGCAGAAATTAGTGGCAGTCGGCAACGACATCAGAATGCTTCATCATGATATTTATATCGCGCTTGTTCCTGAGGCTGCCCTCAGGAACAAGCGCGAGACCGCGCGACCTTTACGAGCGATAAAATTTAAAATTATTTCTTTCACACGTGCTCATAGCTTCGGTGTGATCAGCCTATCAGGCGTAGAGTAGCCAGCCTTTCGGTGTTCTATAGGATGCATTTCGGGGAGTGTCGAGGGAATTGGATGATTTAATTCCCCCATCTCCGTTCCACCGGCGGACGACCCGTCGTACGGCTGGTTTCCACCCTTACGTTGTTAACACCACTACGATCCGGACGAAGCGTTTCGCCTCCTCCTTTATACCGCGTACATCGAGGGACTGGAACAATTTGCCAGCGGCGGTGTTTCCGTCGGACTACAATTTGAGTGTCTTCAAGGCTAGAGTGAATAGGCTCTTAATAAACCTTTACGTTGTTAACACCACTACGGTCCGGACGAAGCGTTTCGCCTCCTCCTTTATACCGCGTACATCGAGGGACTGGAACAATTTGCCAGCGGCGGTGTTTCCGTCGGACTACAATTTGAGTGTCTTCAAGGCTAGAGTGAATAGGCTCTTAATAAACTAGTGCGCTGGTTTATAATACGTAAAAAAAAATGCTTGAATATGCATAATATTTCAATTGCTGCCGACTCGAGCTTGAAGGCACCCGTTCGCCACCGAACGTCCCTTCATCAGCAAGCACCAGGGGTGCCGACTTCATAAAGGTTCATAATAGACAAAAAAAAAAAAAACAATATCGGCTTTTATTTTAACACAAAATTATAGCACATTATGAGGGCACCTATGTGTCTCATGGAAATCTCGCAGAACATATATGAACTCCTCTAATTACTAAACAAAGTATAAAAGAGCAAAGTATATATTTTAAAAAGTAAAAAAAAGAGAAAGAAAAAAAGAAGAAAGTAAAAAAAAGAAGAAAAAGTATATATTTTGGTAATAGTATGTATGTATATTTAGCTTATTTAAGTATTTTTTAATAATTATAGGGTTCTTTTTTCCTTTACTATTTTCTTTCAAGCTAAAGCACCTACCATCTTATCTCTTCACCACCTGGGGTTGACTGGTAGAGAATGCCTAAGGCATTAAGTCCGCCTCTGTACATGTCATGTGTGCGAAAGAATAAATAAATAAATAAAAAAGGACTTGTCTGTAACTTTTAACCTTTTGAACGCCAATCACTTGTATTACAAGTTCGAGATTTTGGTGCCCTCAGCGCCACTACTTGATTAGAAGTAATCACAGTATAAAATAAATTTACGACTTTTATAAGACCTTTTATTTTGTTTTTATTGAAAATGACCCTATTATCAGCAATATTTTTAACTTTTTCACACATAATAAGTTCTAATTTGTTTTATTTTCAATAGAAACAAAAACGCCAGAAAATATTTTAATGCCCCCAGCGCCAATTACTTGATATCAAGTAAGCCAGTGATGGGACACGATGAAGACCTCGCTATATTTCATCTCGTCGAAATGATCATAAATAGGTATTATTGCAAGAAAATGACGTGATAAATAATATTATTTAAATATTGTAAACTATAAACTAGGTTTTATTCACCTTAATCAAGAATAAATAGGATTTCTAATCATTGTCGATAGTGAAACACAGTTTGAAAAACCCATCCCTACAAAGTTAGTAGTCGGCGCGCACACGCCACCGACTTGTATAGAAGTAAATCTGTGACGTCATTAGCGGACGGGTTTCAAGGTCATAGTGACTGTGCTTTGTTTAGTGTAGTGCAATGTTTACATCTAGAGTTGGCGCACGTGTTCTTACAAAAAAATTAGCGACGGTGAATATGACGAGTTAATCAGAATTTTGTAATATGTAGTTCGTCGTCTTGACATTCCGTTCAGTTGTCAACTTCCGTTTCAGGAATTTTCTTCCGTTTTCTATTAGTATCTACAAACCAAAAAAATTATTGAGACACCATTAAAAAAAGGTCTGTAACATCTGTTTATAAGGGTAATTTACCCTCCTCTTTAATTTTTTTTGAAGTAGTAATCCACGTATTTAGCTTCTATTAATTGTATTTGTTGTAAGTAAACGAAATAAATTATGCAGGAATCGGTTGAGTTTATGCACGCAGCACGTGTAACTCGACCACAATTAATACAAAAATAAATAACATAGAAATCTAGACATCCCTATATCAGAAAGGATTTTGACGTGCCTCGAGCGCCGCCAACGACTTGGAAGTAGAAGGATTACATTTGGAGGCAAATGAGGATGTGCCTTCTAGAACACACGTCTAATAAATTTACAATTCTTTTCTTTATTATGGGAAATATATCCAGGTTTTCATATACTTAGTTTTTTTTTTTTTATGTAATAAAATATGAAAATATCTACAGTTACAGTTTTTATTTAGCTTCGTAAATTTGTGAATAAACATTAATTTAAATGTATAGTATTATTTGTCGATAGGACATTATTCCCGACGTTTACGACGTCGAACGTTATACATTTGTAGCGTGGCGCAGGAGGACACATCGCGTATTATACAGTATGTAAAGAAAACCCTGTCCGATCCGTGAAGGTATTGTAAGGTAAGGTATCGATAACTGATTCTACTAATGCCTACAAAGTCGGGCTAAACGTAAAAAAAAAACACCCTAAAAAAATAAATATTATTTAGCAAAAAGAGGTAGGTAACTTAATACATGTGCGATAAGCAACCCCTTCCGCGGGCGGCGGGGGGCAGGGCACGCGGCACCTGTGACGTGGTCGCGTCGCTATTCGCTTGTAATAATACCGGTGTTATCACTTTTTTAAAAATTACCAAATTTCGGGGAAATTGGAATTAATTCCCGGGAAAAAAGGATTATTTCAAAATTCATTAGTATTGTTACTATGATGATTACGTAAAATTTTATATTATATTTGGTCAAGTGTTTACCTAACCTTTGCTATCCTTGTGGGTCGGACAGGGTTTTCTTTACATATTGTATAGATGGGCGTTCAAAAGGTTAATACACCACGCAGTAGAGACTAACAAAATTTACGGTGTATACTAAAAATTTGACTTGCCCTCAAAAGCCAGAAGCTGGGTACGCCCATGATATCTTCTAACAAATTTAGTCTAGCTTATAGTGTCCCACTGCTCAGCAAATGGCTTCCCTTAGAAAAAAAACTTTGTCAAATAAGAAAATCTAATAAAACAATATGCCGTACAACATACGTTTCCACAAACACAAGTGAAATCCCATCAAAAGTAGTCTGTAAATAACTAGCTAAGTCTCGATGGAGCTGCTTGTTTATCTCTAAAATGTAACGAAATCTAGACAAAATCGTGCCAAGTCTTAGGCCCATATTCCAGAAGCTCACTCTAAACTCAAGCATTAACTACTTTTTAAACTCGTTTCAAGCCATTTGATTGGTTGAAACTAGTTTTAAGTAATGTTTTAACCTTCTCTGTATGAGAGGAGACCTGTGCCCAGCAGTGGGACGATAAAAGGTTGATGATGATGATGAATGTTTTAACAGAGATCACTGCATGAGTTTCCTTCTGGAATACGGACCTAAGGGGCCGCAGTCATTACTGCGATTTTTTTAAATATAGTAGATGTTGTGTGACTTGGCAGTTGAACATTCTCTATATGTTAGTGGGTACAAGTCAATTTTGTTCACACGTAGTGTTTTATCTGTTCTAACTACTTGTTTGTTAAGCGACATAGTAGCCCAAAGAGTATAATAATAATAGGGTAAAAGAGAGCCCTCTCGAGGGAATTTTGTGCATATCGTTTGAAAGCGCCCCCTGGTTTTCTGAACGTCAATATATATATACCTACGCATACCATAGCTATAAACAGGTTTATTGTTCCTATTGATTAGAGGTTAATAATGTTACTTCCTTAAAAGCTGTTTTGTTTCAGCAAGTTACAGAGATTATAAATCATTGAAACAAAATAGCTTTTAGCGGAAGTAACATTAATGTAATGAATATAATGGAAATAAAACCACTTAATAAAATATAATAACAAAATATTTATTTATTACTTTTAAACTTGTCTTATGTTCCTACATCCAAGAGCACAACGATGCGACTTTTTCTGTATTTTAAAAGACACACAGAACACAAGCGTGTTTTCGTAATTATAAGAGTGTATTTCACAATTTCTTATGGAATCACAATTCACAGCGCACAGGTACAATACTGCGAAGACTGAACTGGTTTCCGGGTAAGACTGATTATCAGGACGGAGGAGGTCCCAAGAGATCTCAACTCGACGTCAATAACACAGAAATCCTCTCGACAACCAAGAAACATGCGCAAAATGAATACGAAACAAACAAACACGTGCAAGCCGTGACCACAAACCACGGTGCACTGCTTTATCGACAGTCTAGTTAGAAAAGTTAAATTTTATTAGAGCGGCACCTATCGGCATGCCATGGGTACCAATGTTTAGGTATGCCGTTCACGTTCAAAGATGTCATTAGTCACTTTGCTTCAGTTGCTGATGTTCTAAGTGAACCCCCTGTAGTAGCCCATACTGATATTGGTAATTGGAAGCTAGTGCCTCATTTTAGGCTGTTGTTGATTGAGCAACACTTGCATTCACCATTGAAAATACTGACTTCTACACTCTTCTTTTTGGAGCGACGAATCCACCACTAATCCAAGATAAAATAGACGTACAGACGGATTTTATCAATGAATAGAAGTCCATCTGTACTAGAAATTATTTTCATACTGTTTGTTTCAGGGTCGCAGGGTAAGTATTATTGAAATACGCAGCTTTATCAAGCCTATAATTGATTGGTTATTAAATCAACGCTTTGCAAGTGATAATTTTCCATCGTCAATGGGTAGCAATTCTGGCGACAGATTGGTGTAATGGTGTCATGGAGCAATGCATGGCAAGCCGTCACCTCCTTCTGCGAAGCAGTGATGCTGGCAAAGGAGGAGACAGAGGGCGTGAGGCAGCGGGAATCCCATCACCCTCACGCCACTAGCCGCCGCAGGAGACGCCCTGGACGGGAGACAGCATCAAACTCCCGGCCACCACAGGCGCGGGCTCGCAGGCGGTGAGTAATGGGTAGTTCGCCGCCCGGTTAGTCCAGTCACTTTAGTAGGGTTTCAACTCGGAATTTGAGATAATAAGCTGGAAACTCGTATACAGCTTCATTTTGGCGTACTGAAAGTTGTCTGAAAAGCCTCATATTATCTCGGTTCTGCGTCGTAAGTTATTCGAGGTCAAAGGTCACAAAAATCTGTTTTTTGCAATTTTCTCCGTTTCTATTGCTCCAATGATGTTAGCACCTAAATTTACCTATACCCAAAAGAGTATTTATTCCATGATTAATTTAATGCCACTTTGGCCATTAAAAAGGTAAGCGAAAATTTTAAATTCAAAATTAGAATTTCATTTATTTATCTACAAACGAAATGTATCACTGTTTTGAAACAAATGTGTATTTGGTGCAGAGGCCGCCCAAGTGGTGGCACAGGGGGGGTTCACTTAAAACATCAGCAACTGAAGCAAAGTGACTAATGACATCTTTGAACGTGAACAGCATACCTAAACATTGGTTGGTACCCATGGCATGCCGATAGGTGCCGCTATAATAAAATTCAACTTTTCTAACTAGATTGTCGATAAAGCAGTGCAATGTGGTTTGTGGTCACGGCTTGCACGTGTTTGTTTGTTACGTATTCATTTTGCGCATGTTTCTTGGTTTTCGAGAGGATTTCTGTGTTATTGACGTCGAGTTGAGATCTCTTGGGACCTCCTCCGTCCTGATAATCAGTCTTACCCGGAAATCAGTTCAGCCTTCGCAATGTTGTACCTGTGCGCTGTGAATTATGATTCCATAAGAAATAGTGAAATACACTCATAAAATTGCGAAAAGACGCTTGTGTTCTGTGTCTTTTAAAATAGAAAAAATGCCGCATCACTGTGCTCTTGGATGTAAGAACATAAGAAAAGTTTAAAAGTAATAAATTAATATTGTGATAGTATATTCTATTAAGTGGTTTTATTTCTATTATATTCATTCCATTAATGTTACTTCCGCTAAAAGCTATTTTGTTTCAATGATTTATAATCTCTGTAGGTAACTTGCTGAAACAAAATAGCTTTTAAGGAAGTAACAATAATAACCTCTAATCAATAGGACCATACAATATATCTGTCTATAGCTATGGTATGCGTAGGTATATATATATTGACGTTAATGTACGTTCAGAAAACCAGGGGGCGCTTTCAAACGATATGCACAAAATTCTCTCGAGAGGGCTCTCTTTTACCCTATTATTATTATACTCTTTGTGGTGGCATTACTAGATTCTGGATTCAGTCAGCGTGTTGTCGCTGAAAGATTGCATCTAAGTCTGTCATCTGTTCATAGAGTCTACAAACGCTATCGGGAGACTGGTATGTTCAAGCGCCATTCAGGATCTGGCAGGAATCGCGTTTCTTTGGAGCGAGATGATCGAATTATTGTAACAACTTCTTTACGAAATCGACGCCTTAACGCTTTTCAACTAGGTACAGCAACTGCTTCATGTTGTACGTGGTGGGGCTGTAAGTGACTCTACAATTAGAAAAACGTTGAAGGAACGTGGATTGGTACCGCACAAACCAGCAAACGGCCTGAAATTAACTGCAGACCATCGGAGAGCACGGCTTAGCTTTGCACGTGAGCACCTAAATTGGTCATATGTACGTCCAATGGAGCAAAGTTCTCTTTTCTGATCAAAATCAAAATTGTTTATTTCAAATTAACCATCCGTTGGTGCTTTTGAATAGGTAGAATTGCACGTTCCAAAGTGGAGAAGAACTTGCAAGAAATTCCATGGACACTCTTTTAAAATCATAATATGGGTTATATTTCTTCGTTACATATTTCTGTTGCTTCTATCATGTGAGCACAATGTATAAATTTAAAATTAAGTAAAAGATTGAAAATGAATTAAGCCCACTGGCAGCTGATGGCGGATGACCAGTCTCCACTGACGGCCCCATTCACGAGCATGACGCGCGCATCAGCCCCAGTTAGCTCAACTATTTTGAAGGGAACTAAATGTCCCAACAACACGCGCCACCATCAGTAAGACATTTGAGTGAGCATGACAAACTCTCAACTGCCATGCTCGTAATGTCAAACATGATATATATATAAAAAAAAAACGAAGCCCAGTCCATGGTGCCTCACATTCACAAACTTGAAAAGTGCTTTTACATTATACAATACTATATTACTGGCAAAATCAGGATAGCACAATCTTATGCAAAATTGAAATAAACAAATAAAAAGGAATATCTGGAAAACAACAAAAAAGGGGGAATGGTGTTTCTTCCAAACCTACAAAACTGTCTATGACTGTGGAGCAGGACGGGCATTTAGCCAGCTTCCAGCTTCCAGTTTATAATATGCTTGCTTACACAGCGTGCGTTTAATGCATATTTTGCAATAATTTACATTGAGTTGTTGAATCGCTAGCGGTACTTTATCATAAAATTTTACACAGTACCCCATAAACGAACTACAGTACCCGGCAATAAATATTGCACATCGACCTTTGGAAAGAGACAATCGGCTAATTTCGGCTTCGTAGAGCGTTATCTCTGTCGCACACTACCTATGTGACGTTTGTCAGTCGTTGTTCAAGTGCGATAAAGTGCGGTCGCGTCCAGTTCAAAATATATATTAAGAGTTGTTAACACCCCCAAATTTAAATAATTTAAAATTGCACAATGGCATCTTTAGGAAAAAGAGGGAAACCTTTACGAGGTCAGTCACGCGAAATTATCTACAATGTTTATAAATATTTTGTAACCAAAAGTGACAGATTTAAAAAAAAAATGAAGATGAAAATGTAAGTTGTTATTTTAAGAAGGTTCAAGAGCGAGTTGCAAATGCCACTGGAATTTCAAGAAGAACTTTGAACAATATATTAAACGAAGTCAGTACTGAAACACATTCTACTGAAATAAAGTTCAGCACTCAAAAAAAAGGGAGACCAAAAAAGCAATTTCGTTTGCATATGGACGATTTTGATTATGATGTTGTTCGAGGAATGGTGTATGATTTTCACTTACGATTTAATGAACTGCCAACAATAAAATCATTAAAAGCTAAATTATCTGAAGCTATTAATTACAATGGGTCTGAAAAGACGTTGAGAAAAATACTTCACAAGATGGGATTTCGGTTCACTAAAATGGAAGATAATCGAAAAGCTCTAATGGAAAAGCACGATGTAAGTCTCAAACGGATGGAATACCTCGATAAAATACGCAAATTTCGCGAATCAGGAAAAAATATCGTCTACATGGATGAGTCTTACATACATACATCCCACACTAAAGGGAAATCTTGGAGTGATGACAAGAAAAAAGGAGTAAAAAAGCCAATTTCAAAAGGTCAACGTTTGATAATTGAGAAAAATACTTCACAAGATGGGATTTCGGTTCACTAAAATGGAAGATAATCGAAAAGCTCTAATGGAAAAGCACGATGTAAGTCTCAAACGGATGGAATACCTCGATAAAATACGCAAATTTCGCGAATCAGGAAAAAATATCGTCTACATGGATGAGTCTTACATACATACATCCCACACTAAAGGGAAATCTTGGAGTGATGACAAGAAAAAAGGAGTAAAAAAGCCAATTTCAAAAGGTCAACGTTTGATAATAGTTCATGCGGGTAATGAAAAAGGCTTTGTACCCGGTGCCTTTTTAACGTATAAATCCACGGAAACTACAGGTGACTATCACAATGAAATGAATAACGATAACTACGAAAAATGGCTGGTTAATCAATTAATACCAAATATACCCAGTGATTCTGTTCTAGTTATCGATAACGCACCCTATCACAACAAATATGTTGAAAGACCCCCCAACTCAAACACCATTAAACAGGAAATGATCCACTGGTTAAACAGACACGAAATTGCAGTAGATCCAAAATTAACAAAATCCCAGATTTACGCTATTATATGTCAGCACAAGGAGAGGCATACAGAGTTTTCCGTGGACAAAGTACTTGCCGAACATGGGCACACTGTGTTGCGATTGCCACCATATCATCCGGATTTTAGTCCAATAGAAAATATATGGTCTCAACTGAAAGGCTATGTAGCCTCTAGAAATGTGGGTATGAATTTAACTACAGTAAAAACATTATTGACTGAAAAAGTAAACTTGATCGGGGCTGAAGATTGGAAAAAGGTTTGCGATCATGCAATCAAATGTTTAGACAATTACACTGATAGACTAGTGATAAATACGGCTGACAGTGACAGTGATATTGATCTCTTTGAGAGCACAGATAGTGAAATGGAAGTAATTGAGAATTAGAATTATTATTATTTTTATTACAATGTCTCATTTTAACAATATGATTAATGCTGTTTATTATGTACACTACAGCTGTAATTTTCCAAAATAATTAAATACGAAAACATAATGGGAACATGTTTTTTTTTATTTTATTTTACCCCAACCTAAAGCCATCACTATAGAAAAATTGGTGTATTTTATACAAATAATAATTATCAAAAGAAGCAAATCATAATTGTTTTAACAGCTCCTAATAGATACCGGACTGTTTGTATTTCGTGCGAGAGAGATAGCGCTCTACGAAGCCGAAATTAGCCGATTGTCTCTTTCCAAAGGTCGATGTGCAATATTTATTGCCGGGTACTGTATTTACTTAAGCCAGTCTGAACCGAGGTTGATCTAAATTGTTTCTATTCCTAGAATTCAAATTGTGCCTGTCACTTATTAAAGAGATCAATATTTATCCGTTCTCCAGTATTTTCCGATAAGTGTAAAATTATGCTATATGGTAACGACGGAAGGAAAAAGCCTATAGAAGAGATGGAGAACGTTTTGCACAATGCTGTATTGAAGAAAAGGTCAGCTACCGGTTTGGGGAGGAATCAGCGACGAAAGTAAGACAGAGCTAGTGTTCGTGTTTGGGCCACGTCTGCCTGCACTAAACTGACATCGGTACGTCGAACAGTGTCTTGAGCTTCGCGTGATGCCCTATGCATATTTTATTGGCAACGGCTTCATATTCATGCACGACAATGCTAGGGCGCACACCGCGGGCGTCGTACGAGATTATCTTGCCGAAGTCGGTATCCCCATTATGGAATGGCCAGCAAGAAGTCCGGACATGAATCCCATCGAACATTTATGGGATGAGTTCGAAGAGACGTATGATATCAAATGGTACATTATATAGGTATGTATGTTTCTACAAACTCAGATATCAGTAGCACACGTCCTTGGGATAATTTTGAGAGATCGTCGGCACAATCAAATATTACCATTTATATAATGATAAGAAATGATCTTTTGTTTGTTTGTTCTTTTTGCTAGAAAACCGGCCTCGGAATCACTCAGCCAGCTGCAGCATGCGATCCAAAAAGAATGGAATGAAATGCCTCAAGATTTGATTGTTACTCTCATCCGATCCATGAAGAACCGCATGGAAGCAGTCATAAGAGCTCGGGGAGGGAACACCAGTTACTAAATAAACTTTTCCTAGCTTTTTTATTCATTTACATGAACTCCTATCCTTCATACTCCATACAGGGCAAAAATTACCTAGTCGCAATCACGTGTCTGCTCAAAAACGTGAATAACGCAATGAATGTGGTTGAAATGTCAAAATTAAACCCATTGCTACTGATAGTAGGGCATGCAATTAGCGTGATTTTTTTTTACCGGTAAAAAATCGGTAATAGAATTTTTTTTACCGGTGACGACGGTAATTTTTATATTTTTTCTATGTGGTATAAATATAACAAGACTACTGTTTTTTTGCTCCTATATCACTCCTTTAAAATGCCTGCGTTTGGGCAATATTATAAGAATATTTAGTTTTATATCGTTCTAATATCAGTCTAATTTAATGCTGTTTGCACTTACTGAAATGTAGCCAAAACTAATTTAAGCCGACTTACGCTGATACTTATTGCTTTTCCGTAAGTATCTTATAAGCCTGCATAGGCTTAGGTATTTATATTGGTCTAAGGTTAGAATATTTTGAGATTTTTACGTCAGATCCAAAGTTCATGAGTGTTTGTTTGGTTTGAAATGAAAAAAAGTTGCGTGAAGTTATCCTTACTAATATTATAAATGCGAAAGTAACTCTGTCTGTCTGTCTGTTACGCTTTCTCGCTTAAACCTCTCAACCGATTTTGATGAAATTTGGCACAGACAATCTTTAGACCCTGAGACCTTTCTCAGGGTCCAAAGATTGTAATAGTGAAAGCCGGATAAAAGGTAGCCTATGTCCTTACATAGGCTACTTTTTATCCCGGAATAATTTGATATTCCCGAGGGAAATCTAAAAAGTGCGATATAACCGAACTCCACGCGGGCGAAGCCGCAGTCTGAAAGCTAGTGATATAATATTTATGTTACGTTGTTTATATAATAGTAGGTTAAAACAGTTTTAAGGTCAGTAATCGTATTGGAATTTATTTCCTCCTGTAGTCACCAGTATTCTTGGATCTGTAGCAGCCACACACACGCTACAATGCAATTGACGACCTCCCGCGAAAGGGTTCTTATAAATCACACTAGGATCGCGGAAGTCATGGCGTGCGTCCCGACCGCCCAGCGCGAGTGTGCAGACCGCCTAGAGCTAAGGTGCCTATAAATCTAACTTCGGAACTCCGGCCTTACATCCGGCCACATCTGGGCCTGTAGCCAATGTAACATCGCTTCGTAGCTAAGCGAAATCGAATACCAAACCAACCAATGGCGGTAACGATTGACCACGTGATTTATCGCGTCGCGTGGTCAAACGTCCCCGCCATTAGTTGGTTTGGTATGCAATTTCGCTTCGCTACGAAGCGATGTTACATTGGCTACAGGCCCTGGTGACCCATGTGCGTGGGAGCGTGTGAAACCATAGCGAACCGCCTAGCACGTGAACTGTAAATTGGCGCGCTCTCTACACTGACCAATCATACGCCACGGCCTTCCTCGATCAACGAATCAGTATCGAGGACGCCCTATTGGTCACCCCACTATTGTTTAGAGATAGCCAGTATTTAAGTTAGTGCATAGCCTGTAAGAGACATTCTGTTCTTATTCGCATTCTTAGTCGCGTTCACAAGACATTCTATTCCTGTCTTCACTTTCTTATATCGAGTCGCGTCTATAGGTACTCTTGTAAATAGTAAACTTATAGTATACATTGTACTCTTTACTTACATGCAATATACAACGTTCTATTTATCCGAGTTTTAATTACGTAACACGACCTACGCGCTACAAATCTTTTCCAGTTTTTGTAATCCATTATTCAAATTAAATTTTTTAAAGAAAATATGGCCAGCCAAATTACTCTTAAAACTATTAAGAGGGGTTATTCCCAAAATCGATCTAAGATCAAATGCTCTTTTAGGGGTCTTGTCTTTTGTATTGTAAAATATTGATCCAAAATCACTCTAATATCATACTTATTCAGTGCTATTGATCTTATATTAGTTTCAAATAAGATCAGAAATGCACGTACTCACAGTACTCTTATGCTATGCTGATATTAGTCTGATCTCTTAGGTACAATAGTATTTAGCAAGTCTTATATAAAATCAAATGAGCTTAGATAATACCATTATAAGAGTAAGTTTTTCTCAAGTGCAACTAGTCTTATTAATTGCTCGTTACATACAATATGTAAAGAAAACCTAGTTTCTGGCAAATCCCACTGCAGGAAACCTCACAGGAAAAAACCAGCTTTACTGTTCCTGGTCGAGGACTTTTTAAATTTAAAGTCATGCCGTTTGGTCTTTGCGGAGCACCAGCTCGTCAACAAAGACTAATGGATATGTTGTTTGGACATCCATTTTGTAGTGATATCACAAAAGGACTAATATTCTGCTACGTTGATGACATTTGTGTAGTATCCGAGGACTTAGATACCCATATTCATCTCCTGAAAAGGCTCCATGAATGAATAAAAAGTGCAAATTTAACGATAAATTTTGGGAAAAGCAAATTTTTCCGAAAATCCTTGAAATTCTTAGGCTACGTAGTAGATGAGTGTGGTCTTAGGACTGATCCCGGAAAAGTGCGTGCAATATTGGATTTCCCAGTACCAAGAACTTCTAAAGAAGTCAAGATGTTTTTAGGAACTTGTTCTTGGTACCGTAGATTCATCAGAAACTTTTCAACAATTGCAGCGCCATTAAATGCACTTACCAGTACAAAAATAAAATTTAAATGGAACCTAGAAGCTGAAAACGCTTTTAATTCATTGAAAAATACATTAATAACTGCACCAATATTAGCTTGTCCAGATCTTGAAAAACCGTTTACTGTTCACTGTGATGCATCAAGTTACGGCATAGGAGGTATGCTAACCCAGAACATTGAGGGGAATGATCATCCTATTGCCTACATTAGTAGATCCCTTAGTAAAACTGAACGTAATTATAGTGCAACTGAACGTGAAGCACTAGCTGTGATATATGCAGTAGAAAAATTTGAACCATATTTAGGAAGTAGACATTTTACAGTCATTACAGATCATGCTTCACTAAAGTGGTTTAAGAACTTAGAGAATCCAACAGGTCGTCTAGCGCGATGGGGATGTCGACTGTCACAGTATAATTATACTATAGAGCATAGGAAGGGTAAGGATAATGTTGTACCTGATGCTTTATCCAGGTTACTTAAGGTAGAGGCAGTTAATACACCTACTACGCCAACACCGACTGGAGCCGGATGGTATGATAAAATTTATGCCGGTATAACGTCATGCCCGAAAAATTATCCCAACTATCGAGTAGAAAAAGGCACACTCTATAGATATAGCAAAGGTAAATACGCGCTGACACAAGAGTTTGAATGGAAGGAAGTGGTCCCCAAATTACTGCGTTCCCAGATTATATCTGAAAACCATGAACCTCCTACTTCAGGACACATGGGAGTCTTTAAGACACACCGGAAGTTAAGTCTGAGGTATTTTTGGCCAGGCATGTATCGAGACGTAGTAGATTTTGTTAAACAGTGTAGTGTTTGTACAGCCTACAAACATAAAACCACTCCTACACCAGGCCTCATGGGTCAACCCAAACAATGCTATAGACCGTTTCAAGCATTATCAATAGTTTTAGTTGGTCCTCTACCAAAATCACGTTCAGGCTACATACATTTATTAGTAGTTACATGTTGTTTCTCAAAATACACATTTTTGTTTCCATTACGTAGAGCAACTAGTGCATTAGTAGCTAAAAACTTCGAAAATTATGTTCTTCTCACTCAAGGAATTCCGGAAACCGTAATTACCGATAACGGGGTTCAATTCACGGGATCAGAATTTTGTAGTCTACTAAAGAAGTATAACATACCACGAGTGCACTACGGGCCTAGATACGCTCCACAAGTTAATATGGTGGAGAGATACAACAAAACAGTTATGACAGCAGTATCGTCTTATGTCAAAGAGGATCATAGGACATGGGATCTAAATTTGAAATACAATTTAATAATACAATTTGCTATAAACAGCACAGTAAACGAAACAACGGGTTTACACCATTTTTCTTAGTCCATGGCCGAGAACCCATTATAAATGGCACATTTTATAAAAACGCAGAAGATTGCGATTATGAAGTTACTATGCCTCGTGAGGAGTACGCAGGGGAATTAGGAGTCCTTAAGGATATTTTCGAAAAGGTGCGTGCTAATATAGTTAAAGCGCATGCAACCAACGCGAAATATTACAACTTACGTAGACGTCACTTAACTTTACGTGAAGGACAGCAGGTTTGGCGTAAAACGTATGTCCAAAGTGACGCAGCTAAATACAAAGCTTCAAAATTAGCTCCTAAATACGAACAGTGCATAGTAAGGAAGGTGCTTTCACCCCTAGTTTATGAACTAGTGGGACTAGATGGGAAATCATTAGGCTCATGGCACATAAAAGATATTAAGATAAATTAACGAAATCTTTTATCACACATTAGTTTTTTCTTTCCAACAAAGACAGTAGAGGTAGTATATTAGCCGTAGTCCGTGGTTGCACGTGTTGTTTGGAGTTTCTTCCAGCAACAACGACAAGGCGTATGCATACCAAATACTGAAAATGATTAATGTATTGATGGTGTTTATTATGAAGCGGATTGTGACTTCTGAAATAAGCCTACACATTAGTAACAATTCAAATGCACCTCGTTTACCAATAATTTATGAAGCGGGTTGTGACTTCAAAAATAAGTCTACACGATGGTAACAGGTCAAATGAATTTCGTCTACTATCATTTATGAAGCGGATTGTGACTTCTAAAATAGGCCTACACAATATGTTTTTACAGAAGTTTTGCTTCTGGAAAGACTTTCACGTGTCTCTGGTGAGCGATAGGGATATGATTGCCCATGTAATTATGTTTCAGCTAGCTGAACATGTTCACCAGTAGTACCGTTTATAAACAAAAAACAATAAAATCATTAGAGTTCCACTGGCGAACAGGAGGAATTCGGGGGAACTGCAAGGAGTGGCTTCCTGCGAAAGGATGCAGGTTGCTACGGTTTGTGAGAGAGGTATGATAGAGGAATGGATGGAGATGTATAAAAGATTACGGGGGGGTTTATGCCCGGACTGCAGGATGAAAGTCGGTTGGTAGAAGAGATTTCCTGGCAAAGTCGAGTTTTTTAAGGATAGCATATCACTTTAGGCAGAGTAAACATCAATAGTTACTTTAGAAAAAAAATTTGGTGAAAATGGCCATTAGCTACGTTCAAGACAAGTATGTTGCCACTTTGTGTAGTTTTAACACCGAGGGCGGTGTAGGGTTTTCTGCTTACGCAGAAAACCTTTCCGTGGGAAAGGGGGCATTGTCACGTAGCAAAATATAGCAGCAGGCGACATCTCGTGGACTCGGGCTGAACTCGGGTCACATATTTTGCATCGAGCCGAGAGATGGCGTTGCGCGAAAGGACGGTCGTTAATATAATAAATAAATTCAAATAAAAAACGACCGGGTTAAATGATATAAAAAAAAGGACTTAGGATAAAGGTATTAAAAAAATAAGAACCGACTCATGAGTCTGAAATTAAAATACAAGTCGCGGAACGCACTAGTCTATGGTTCAGGAAAAGACAATTGGGAGCGGTCGATCGGAAGGCTGGAGAAAACTTCCAGAAGAACGACCGAAGCTTGCACAGGTCGCAGGTTTTGCTGACAGTGGCTGGTATGCAAGGTTGGCGTGTGACGCAATAAACCCCATGGGGTGGTGCATCTAACGTCTGGCTCATCTCTCTGTGAGTATTCATTTCAGTACCCAGAATATTTTCTCGACGTGTTTTCTTGTTCTGTAGTGCTGAATTAGGTTAAATGTTGTTCTAGATTTGGCTCTTTTGGCGGGCCTAGGGTGGGAACCCGTTTTGGAGGCGTCGCGTCATAACTTATCTCAGGTGGCCTTGATTCCCATTGGATCAGGCTTGTTGGAGTGGAAGTGGCTGAACCCTGATGGTACGGCACATCCAATTCTCTTTCGACGACGACTAGACACTGTGGCGAAGAGTCCATACAAGCCGATTCCCACCGGGTTACCTTTCAAAAATCAGTTCCATATTCATACAAAACTATTTACATTCTATTTCATTAACAAAGTATTATTAATCAAATGCCTGCGCGATTTACAATAGCAATAGTAATTCTTAGCAATACCCTAAGTATCACATTTCATTTTATAGTCGTAAATTAATCAGCGCTTAAATTTTTCGTACCTAAATTACATTAAAGGTAACTCGACGAATTACAGCTTATCTCGGCCAACGTTTTACTATGAGGCGAAAAGAGACAGAGCGTGTCAGACATCTCTTTCTAATGATCGCTAACCGTCCGTAATTTTTGAGAAAAGATAGGCTGATGCCGACCGGGTTGCAGTTCTCTCCTCTCCTCTATTAGAATGAGACAAAGAAACGTTATAATGAAATCCTTCGCAAGTCATATTGTTACGAATGGACCTTATGTCGATGGCATAAGGTTCAATATCGCGTGACATGCAGTGTGTCACTTTTAAGTATTATTTCTCCAGATCTAGACATTTTCCAGGCACAATGTAAAAACGCATTACTAGACTTAGGATGGCCTATCGAACGGTACAGGTCTCAACAGTTTTGTCAACAAAGTGTCGACATCGAAATTTCTAGAAACCCGTTTCCGGGAATTACCGTAGGTACTTCCGAGTGACCTCGAAGTTATGTGCTATTATTATTACGTCTGGAGGAATCTGGAATGTTCGATCAGCTGGGCTATATAAGGCGCCGCGACGCCAGCGCACAGTCAGTCTACACTCGACTAGCGATACGAAAACAGCGACAGTTAAGAAGCAATCTTAAAGAAGACCTACTGCGACAATTATAACGAGAACTGTAAGTACTACGTGAAGAAACATCTGTAGCGTTATTGTGTGTTTACAACACGGACTTCGTGGACGTAAGAGAAGACTTCGGTACGACATCAGCTACGTTCTACTTGTCATTGCCTACAATCGACTGTACCTTCGTTGCCAATAAACTTCGTAACCCTTAACCGGCGTTTAAGTACCCCTAGCCCGTAACAATTGGTGTCAGAAGCGGCATGCCGGTCACGCCAAGGGAAGACGAAAGAGTTCGCACGCGACGACAAGCAGCGATGGATTTGGCGCGTCAAGAGGAAGAATCGCTTGGTGTCCCTGCACCCGTAGAAGATGCGGCCGTCGTAACACCGACGAATGTGAGTGCCCCTAGTACCAGCACTATTCCCGGAAGCAGCGGATCCGATTTATCGGTGTTACTGGCTCACTTGACGGCGCAAATAAAGTTGAGTATAGCAGAATCCCAGGCGCAAATAAAAGGCATAGTAGCAGAATCACAGGCAAAATCCCAGGCAGAAATCCAGGCACAAATACAACAATCCCAGGCAAAATCCCAGGCAGAAATCCAGGCAAAATAGATAGATCCCAGGCAGAAACCCAGGCACAAATAAAACAATCCCAGGCAGCAACCCAGTCACAAATAAAGGAATCCCAGCAACTGGTATTACAATTAAATGAAAAGTGGAAAAAGACCAAAGAAGAGGTCAATGAACTTAGAATTAAAACAGCTCAACAAGATGCCCGTCTGGACTAGCAAGACACGCGCATAGACAAACAAGATACACGTATGGACCAGCAAGATACGCGCATAGACAAACAAGATGCGCGTATGGAGAAATTAAACAGTACCATCATGGAGTTTGGGAAGGAAGTAGAATTTTTACTTGAGAAGGTACAAAAAGGAGTTATTAAAGGTGTGGTACCGGTACCCAGTGCTTTGCCGACTTTCAAGGTACCTCATTTTGACGGGACAACGTCATGGGTGGCCTTCCGTCTACAGTTTGAAAAGGTCGCAAAAGGCAACAATTGGGACGACGATCAAGCCGTAACCGCCCTTACGCTTGCTCTGCGTGGTGAGGCGGTCCAAATCCTCGAAAATATTTCCGGCGATTGCAATACCCTAGCCTGTCTGTTAGAAGCGTTGGAGTCTAGATATGGAGAGAAACACCTGGAACATGTCTACAGGGCTCAACTCCGCGACCGCACACAGAAAAGCAGTGAGGGTTTGCAACAATGGGCATCGGAAATAGAACGTATTGTTCGGAGGGCGTATGCTTCAACGCCGGGAGCAATTGATGCTACTACGGTGCAAGCTTTTACTGATGGAATTCGAGATGCGGAAGTCAGGGCTGCGGTTCGTCTGGGGCACCATCAGACTCTGAAGGCAGCCTTGACACACGCTCTGGAGGTGGAAGCAGTACGCCAAGATGGCCGACCACACCACCGTATTCGTGAGGTAACCGCACAAATGAAACCCCGACAAGGGCCAACCCACACATGACATGTAGCCCCCATTATAACAGTATCACAAGTGGGTGACGGAAACAGTCTCATTATAGAAGGACAACTGAATGGTAAATCCTGCAGTTTCACATTGGATACTGGTGCATCAAGAACCATTGCACGACCGGAGCTATTTCCTCGGACCATAGTATGGAAAAGAGGATCTTCACAATGCCGATTACAAACCGCCACTGGCCAACCAGTACTCGTCCTTGGTGAAACGAATGTGACTTTGAAAATGGGTGATAAGACATTCACGCACTCTGTTTTAATAGCAAATATTACAGATGATTGCATAATAGGACTGGACTTTTTGAAGAAACAGCAGTGCGTCCTTAATGTAGCAAAAGGAGTATTGAGTTTTCCAGAACAAGAAGTATTTCTTCAAGGTGGAAAACAAGGGTCAGTGTACTGTTTAAGGAGAACGGTATTACCACCAAGATCAGAAACCTTAGTAGATATTAGACTATCACCAATAGGACGCCGTAAACGTTGCATTATAATTGAAGATTCTGGAGATCACCCAGACTGGATAACAGCAAGAACACTGATGATGATTTCCGATAAACCAAAAGTGCGCATTATCAACGTTAGTAACAAAGAAATAATTCTTGAAAAGAATTGCATAGTTGGTGTGTGCGACCATGTAGCATCGTTGAGAAAAACAGAGGCGCACGAAAAGGAACGTGATAAGAAGTGGCAGGAACATGTATCGACGCTACTCGACAATTGTAAGGGCAATTTAAATAAGTTCCAAAGTCACAAAGTGAAGCAACTGTTGCATAACTTCCATGACATCTTCTCTAAGACCGACAGTGACGTGGGAAGGACCGGGCTCGTCAAACACCATATAGATACGGGCGATACACAGCCGATAAGACAGAGACCACGTCGTATCCCCTTTGCAAGAGAACAGGAAGTGTCGGAAATGTTAAGAGATATGGAGAAAAATCGGATTATCGAAGCATCTACCAGCCCTTGGTCATCTCCAGTTGTCCTAGTCAAGAAAAAGGATGGCAGTACAAGGTTTTGCGTTGACTACAGGATGTTGAATGATGCCACGAAAAAGGACAGTTATCCCCTGCCACGTATAGATGACACTTTGGACTTGCTAAGTGGCATGAAATGGTTCTCCACAGTTGACCTCAAAAGTGGATACTGGCAGGTGGAAATCTGTCAGCAGGATAAAGAAAAGACCGCTTTCACCACTGGTCCTGGGAACGGTCTCTGGCAATTCAATGTCATGCCTTTTGGACTGTGCAATGCTCCAGCTACATTTGAGCGCCTAATGGAGCGCATCTTGGTGGGGTTGCTTGGTGATGCATGCCTGGTCTATTTGGATGACATCATCATTATGGGACGAAACTTCGCAGAACACCTACGCAATTTGGAGAAAGTCTTTCAGAAACTGCGTGAAGCGAATTTAAAACTCAGTCCCAGTAAGTGTACACTATTCCAGAAAGAGGTTGGATACTTGGGGCACATTATTTCGGCGCAAGGAATTCGAACAGACCCTGAGAAAATAAAAGCCGTGTCGAAGTGGCCTACGCCTCGTAATAAAACTGAGGTACGCTCTTTCTTGGGTCTGTGTGCATATTACCGTCGGTTTGTGAAGAACTTCTCCGAGTTAGCGAAGCCGTTGCATCGTTTAACAGAGGAAAAGTGTCAATTTGAATGGAACACTGACTGCGAACAGGCATTTGCGCTACTGAAAACTCACTTGTGTGAGGCTCCTGTATTAGGTTACCCTAGTAGGGAAGGCCGATTTTTGGTAGACACAGATGCCAGCAATGTTGGTATTGGAGGAGTTCTCTCTCAAACACAAGGAGATAGGCAGGTCGTTATCGCATATTTCAGCAAATGCCTTTCCAAGCCAGAAAGAAATTATTGTGTTACCCGCCGAGAACTTCTAGCCGTTGTTAAGACCTTACAACA
This sequence comes from Sesamia nonagrioides, assembly GCA_017933935.1. Taxonomy (NCBI): domain Eukaryota; kingdom Metazoa; phylum Arthropoda; class Insecta; order Lepidoptera; family Noctuidae; genus Sesamia; species Sesamia nonagrioides. Next base: position 464,447 of record JADWQK010001096.1, read on the forward strand.
CTTCAAGAAATATTTGATTGGGAGGCAGTTTACACTTCGTACCGATCACGCTGCCTTACAGTGGCTCCTCCAGTTCAAAGACCCAGAAGGACAAGTATCAAGGTGGATAGAGCAGCTGCAAGAATTTGACTTTGTCACTGAACATCGGAAAGGCAAGTCACACAATAATGCTGATGCTTTGTCTAGACGACCTTGCGAAGAATCTTGCCGACATTGTGCCAAACAGGAAAAGAAAGAGAACGTAAGGATTATCCAGGTGAACGCTTTGGACGAAGACTGGGATAATCAATCATTGGAAGACGCACAAAAGGAAGATAGTGACTTGAAGACAGTAATCGAATGGAAACAACGTGGCCAGAGGCCCGCTTGGAGTGAAATATCAGCGCTTAGCCCAACAGTAAAAAGTTACTGGGCTCAGTGGGACAGCCTGATAATTGATAATGGAGTTCTCAAGAGGAAATGGGAATCACCCAGTGGACAGGAGGTCACCTTACAGATAGTTGTTCCCGGTGATAAAGTCGCGTCAGTGCTACGACAGGTGCACGACGGAGTATCCGGAGGACATCTTGGAGTAAAGAAAACCCTGGAAAAGGTGAGAAAAAGATTCTATTGGGTGCATTGCCGCGAAGACGTAGAGGACTGGTGTAGAAAATGTGTAGCCTGCTCGTCAGTAAAGGGACCGCAAACGAGGGCCAGAGGTCGGCTGAAAGTGTACAATGTTGGTGCACCATGGGAAAGAGTTGCTGTCGATATAGCTGGGCCATTCCCTGTTACTGAAGAAGGGAATAGGTATATCATCGTCATGCAAGACTATTTCAGCAAATGGCCAGAAGCTTTTGCAGTACCTAACCAAGAAGCTCATACAGTCGCCAAAAAGCTAGTTCATGAGGTGTTCTGTCGATTTGGCATTCCTTTGGAGTTACACTCTGACCAGGGTAGAAACTTCGAGTCTTCACTATTTCGAGAGGTTTGCCAACTGCTCGGGATACACAAGACTCGTACAACACCATATCACCCACAGTCAGATGGAATGGTCGAAAGATTCAATCAGACGTTGGAGAATCATTTGGCCAAAGTAGTGGAAGAACACCAGAGGGATTGGGACCAATACATTCCACTCTTCTTAATGTCATACCGCTCTGCAACACATGATAGCACAAATTGCACACCGGCAAAAGTCAACTTCGGCCGAGAAATTAGACTACCCATAGATGCACTAACCGGAACACCTCCCGATACTCCTATCCTAGCCGTCGACTATGTGGCCGACCTACGGCGTAAATTAGATGGAATACATGAGCTAGTGAGAGAGAATGGTCTGAAAACCAGTGAGAAAATGAAAATCCGATACGACCGCAAAGCTAACGTGCCCGGATTTGAAGAGGGAACTTTGGTATGGTTACATAATCCCATAAGGAGAAAAGGAAAGAGTCCGAAATTTCAAGCCAAATGGGAGGGTCCGTACACGATAGTAACCAGAATAAACGATGTCACCTACAGGATTAAGAAAGGGCCTAGAGGGAAGCTGAAGATCGTACACGTAGACCGCCTAGCTCGCTATTATGGATCAAATCATGCTCGGGACGAGCATGACTAAGAAGGGGGCAATGTTACGAATGGACCTTATGTCGATGGCATAAGGTTCAATATCGCGTGACATGCAGTGTGTCACTTTTAAGTATTATTTCTCCAGATCTAGACATTTTCCAGGCACAATGTAAAAACGCATTACTAGACTTAGGATGGCCTATCGAACGGTACAGGTCTCAACAGTTTTGTCAACAAAGTGTCGACATCGAAATTTCTAGAAACCCGTTTCCGGGAATTACCGTAGGTACTTCCGAGTGACCTCGAAGTTATGTGCTATTATTATTACGTCTAGAGGAATCTGGAATGTTCGATCAGCTGGGCTATATAAGGCGCCGCGACGCCAGCGCACAGTCAGTCTACACTCGACTAGCGATACGAAAACAGCGACAGTTAAGAAGCAATCTTAAAGAAGACCTACTGCGACAATTATAACGAGAACTGTAAGTACTACGTGAAGAAACATCTGTAGCGTTATTGTGTGTTTACAACACGGACTTCGTGGACGTAAGAGAAGACTTCGGTACGACATCAGCTAAGTTCTACTTGTCATTGCCTACAATCGACTGTACCTTCGTTGCCAATAAACTTCGTAACCCTTAACCGGCGTTTAAGTACCCCTAGCCCGTAACAATATTCTTTTTATTTTGGCATATTTTCGTGTTCCATTTCGTTTGGTTGAAAATAAATTATTGTTAGTATGTGACATGTGTTCGTTTTTCGTGTTTTTCGTTTGTTATATTTTAATATTTGTGGTATTTAAACTGTGACTGATTCTGTAACGTAATTTAATCGCAGATTTGGTTAAATACTGTGTATTTTGTTTGTTATTATGGCTTTAATTCATATAGAGTGCTGCTCAACTGACTACCTGCTGAATGAACTTAAAGTCTTACGTCAGCGTCGTTAAATAAATTGGACACCTATGAGCTTTTTTTACAGCTCCAGAATACGTCTTTGAAAGACGCATTTTCTCAAGTTTCGACTCTTTGCAGTTTAATTCTGACCCTCCCCATTTCAGTAGCTTCAGCTGAGCGGTCATTTTCTGCTTTAAAACGCATTCACACATATGTGCGAAACTGCCAAAAAGAGCAGAGATTGTCCGATTTGGCTATCATGTCAATTAAAAAAAATTTGCTTAATAAAATGAAAAGTAATCCGAATTTTTATAACATCATTTTAGCTCATTTTGTTAAAAAAAAACAGACGCATTGCATTACAATATAAATAACGTTGTGATTGTGTATAATTTGCTTTATTTTTGCTTAATATTTTTGTTGGTTTTGGATCGGTGTTTGTGTGGTTCGGTTTTTAACACTATTATTTTTGTAATTTTTTATTTTATTTTTTCTTGACTCTTATTCCCTAACAATAGGTACTTAACTTAGTACTTACTAACAAGCATGCATGTGTGGTATGGAGATGCACGTCGAAAAAGGCTTTTTTTTTCTTTTGCTGCCGCTTTTATCATACTTGAAAGACACTGTTATCAAATCATCAGTCCTTTTTGTATGGTGAAGGTGGGGCTTTTAATACTATTCTTATCTGAAGACCTCCTCCAAGATATCCTGCAGTAGGTAAGTGTTTAAGTGTTTATTTTTTTGGACCGGCTTCCCTTTGTCAAAATTTCACCCTTCGCCACTGCTAGACAGGTATAAGCTGTCATGATTATTTTGCTCCGGGTGTTCCCGAAATACCTAATCCCGCAGGCCACGTTCAACCGTGCATTAATCTGACATCCGTCAGTTAGTGAAGCCAAGGGTCTTTGTACCGTAATTCAGAGGCGTTAGTCAAGAGAGCTAACGTAATTCAGAAGCGTTGTTCAGGAGAGCTATTCCAAAACGTAGACTCCCTGTCCTTGTTACTTTGTTTTGATGTAGGTATCCAGTGAGTGAGAGTGGGTTTCCGACAGGTTGCACGTAAGTAGGCTATTGGCTTGATATTGTGTGCATAACCTGAGATACTTTTGTAACGACTGAGCCGTGATCACAACGGTTCACCTCACGAATCCTCATCAAGCGACCCTGATCTTGCTGAATTGCTTGTCTCATGTGGATTCCCTGTCCCACTCCGACCCGAGACGGAGGGAGTCAGGAAATCGTCTAGGTAGGTTAGGAGACTGTTTTGTTATATATTTATGACACAGGGTAATTATAAAAATAAATTTGTAATTGTATCCATTTATTGTTTTATTTAATTCTCCTAGCTACCAAGTATTAACATAATTAAATTTACTGTAACTGCCGGGTAAGGGTGGAGTTAGACACCGCAGAGTCATTAAAAGCGTTAAGTCCGATCGTCCGAAGCGTCCGAAGCGTCCGATCCGTGAAGGTATTGTTAGATATCGTTAACTGATTCTAATAATGCCTACAAAGCCGGGCTAAACTTAAAAAAAATCCCCCAAAAAAAAAAAAATATTATTTCGAAAAAGCGAGGTAACTTAATGCATGTGCGGTAGGCAACCCGATAGCCCCGCCCCCCTTCACCCGCGCATGTATGCGCGGGTGAAGGGGGGCGGGGCATGCGGCACGTGGTCGCATCGCTATTCGCTCCGTCACAAATGGTGTTGTCAGTTTTTTAAAAATTACCAAATTTCGGGGAAATTGGAATTAATACCCGGGAAAAAAAGATTATTTCAAATTTCATTATTATTGTTACTGTGATGATTATGTAAATTTTATATTATATTTGGTCAAGTGTTTACCTAACATTTATTATCCTTATGGGTTGGACAGGGTTTTCTTTACATATTGTATATGAGACTTGGTTATGAGACTGAGCGTTCTAAGACTGTTTTGCTAGTTGCGTGGTAGTCTTAGAGCAGAAAATAAATACTTATACGCAGTGAAGCGTAAATGTCGCACATTTATATTAATTTAGACAATTTTCATTATCAAAACGCAGTCAAGCAACGGACGCTGATAAATCTACATGGAAAAACGTCTGTGTAGCTCCTTACCCTGTATACGTTCATGTGTTATTACTGTTATTAGCCATATAGTATGCATGGCTTGCACCAGTTCTCTTTAGCCAAGATGAGCAGATTGAGGCCCTTGTCAACTGCGACTACATCTCGATGCATCCCCACGTCGGTTTTTAGGAACTAAGTATTCCCAGAGACTACATAACTCGCGATTGTGAATGGTCTTAGCGTTTAAAAAGCCTCGACCTCCATATTTTCGCGGGATATACAGCCTCATAACTGATGACCGTCGGTGATGCAATCGAATTGCAGTTAGCAGCGAACGGATCCTCCTATCAAGAGCGTTGAGTTGGGTTCCCACGGATTCCACAATCTCTCCTGGTTGCAGGCCGGCAGACAAATTCCAACCTGATGGCGCTACTGAATGTTTCAGTAATTTCCAGTAGCTCCTTCAGTTGCAAATTGTTGGGAGCAAACTTTTAAGTCATCCATGTAAAGGAGGTGTGCTATAACTTGACCACCTCTCCACAGCCAATTCGTGACGTAAATTCTCCAGCAGTATGCTTAGAGTATTCAAGGCTAAGCAAAACCAAAGCGGACTCAAACTATCGCCCTGGACTATACCTCACCCGATCATTATCGGTTCGTTATTCTTCTGAATATTTTGACATTCTGAATAGCGAAAGAGCATCCTCCATTGCCCCATACATGTCATCAGGTGCGCAGAGTTGCATCAACTTTATACAATTCTAGCACACGCATGGGCCACGTATGTACTGCTCATAGCAGTACATACGTGGCAATAGTTGGCAGTCCGGATAATGTACGAGCGGAGGTCGCGGACGGCACGGGTGGCGGGTGGCGTTCATGTTAGAATAAACTCGACACGGTCGGCAGTCCGGATAATGTACGAGCGGAGGGCGCAGACGGCACGGGTGGCGGGTGGCGTTCATGTTACAATAAACTCGACACGGTCGGCAGTCCGGATAATGTACGAGCGGAGGGCGCAGACGGCACGGGTGGCGGGTGGCGTTCATGTTAGAATAAACTCGACACGGTTGGCAGTCCGGATAATGTACGAGCAGAGGGCGCGGACGGCACGGGTGGCGGGTGGCGTTCATGTTAGAATAAACTCGACACGGTTGGCAGTCCCGATAATCGCGAATCTGGATAACTGCGGTCCGGATAATCCGGGTCCTTAAATATATGCTTTTTAAAGCACTACAATTTAATAAAGGTCTGGAGTAGATCTGATGATGGAGCTGTGAGATAATAAGCCACATTTGGCCTGATACTCGAGGCGTGCGAAGAGGCTGATTGGCGATCCAGATTTAACTGAAAAAGTTCTCAGTTAGTAAACGTTTTCAGTTAAATCTGGACCCGAATCCGGATCCCGTGGAATCTGGATCTGGCTACTCAACGAGTAGCCAGCCTTTCGGTGTTCTGTAGGATACATTTTGGTGAATGTGCGAGGGAATTGCATGATTTAATTCCCTCATCTCCGTTCCACCATGGCGAGTTTCTACCCTTACGTTGTTAACACCACTACGATTCGGACGAAGCGTTTCGCCTCCTCTTTTGGACTGAACTGGAACAATTTGCCAGCGGCGGTGTTTCCGTCGGACTAAGAAAGAAAGAAGAAAGAAAATACATTTATTTAGCACAGACTAAAAGACACACAATAAGTACATCAGATAAAGACAAACATTAAAAAGTAAAAAAATAGTAACAATAAAATAAAGTAAAATGTGATAAAACAAATTAATGTAGAAAACTAGCAGGAATGTGTGCCTCCCGGCTGCGCCAAAAAGGACCAGTTCAGCAAAAATGCCAGACTACTAGTGCCTGACGCCGGTTTTCAACTGAACCTGATGTGTGAGATGACGGATGTAAAACAGTTTTATACCGCAACGTGACTATTATATACAAAAAATGTAATAAAATAAAATAAATTTATCTTTATATATATAATTCTGCTGTACGTGTGTATGTCATTGAACTCCCCCTAAACGGCTTGACCGATTTTAATGATTTTTTCTGTATGCGTTTGAGTGGCGACCTGGATGGTTTAGATTCACAAATCAGCCCGGCCGATGGCGCTGATTGCTTGAAGAAGCATGTGATCTCAGAAACGGCCCTAACGATTTCGCTGAAATTTAATATGTGGGGGTTTTCGGGGACGAGAAATTGATCTAGCTCAGTTTTATGTCTGGGGAAGCGCATATTTTCGAGTTTTCTCTTTCGCAATATTTCACGCATAATATGGGCGCTAATTTCGCGCGGCTTGACATAGCGGCTGTGGCGTGGGTGATAGTGGTATGGTTTACTCGCGGTGGCTGGTGTTCCTCGGTTCAAACCCGGGCAATCACAAGTTTTTTTTTTTTGTTTTAGACAAGTTTATAGTTTTTTTTTTTTTAATTTTTGTAGTTACTTAAAAAGAAAATTGTACATAAGAACTAAAAGGGGAAAAAATAAAAAAAAATATTCTCATTTTTTTTTATTTAACTAAAATTGTAGGTACTTCTGAACTAAAAGAGAAAAAAATAAATAAATATTTAAGATTTTTTATTTAACTTTAAGAGACTGAAACAAGAGCTCTAGGGGTAGAGAGAGGTATGATATCTTTGTTACAAATGTAGATGACAATGCTTTCCATGGGTATATTCCTAAATCTGCTGTACCTGTGTACGTCACTGAATTCCTCCTAAAGGGCTGGTCCGATTTGAATGAAGTCTATGTATATAAATGAAAGTCGTGTTAGTTACTCTATTTATAACTCAAGAACCGCTTAACCAGTATGGCTCAAAATTGGTAGGGAGATAGATAAGAACTGGGAGAAGGACATATCACATAGCTTACTTTTTATCCCGTTCCAAATGTTCCCGTCGTTCCCGTGTGACGTGACATGGAATAACAAAACAACTCAGTCAAAATTAAGTTAGCGGTTCATTTTTAAAAATGGTAAAAAAAGCACACTGCTGCACTACTCAGCATATTAAAAAAAAATCTTACCGATTGAATGTTGAAGCATTCATTTAAAGCAAGGAATATAAATACTCTCTGCCGGTTTAATTTTTTTAATAAAAGCCCCAAAGCAAACTTCAACTTCAAAATTTCTAATATTGTTTTGCTGTGCCATTTACCACTTCACTACATACTTTAAAACAAAGTAACTTTCTCTTTCCCTATGTCCTTTTGTATGATTAAATCTTTAAAAGTACGAAACAGATTTTGATGAGGTTTCTTTTAATAGATAGAGTAATTAAAAAGAAACGTTTATATGTATAATAACATCCATTAAATTGTGTCCATATCCAATCCATAAAATCCCAGTACAGCGGACAGAGCTCCGGCGGGATCTCATGGCGACATGGAAAGTGTGATTGTTGCAATCCAGCACAGAGCACGCCACAATAGCGGCGGTAAGTCGTCTCTTTGAGGAGTAGCTAGAGAGGCGCCACGGCGTCCTCACCTTCCGACTGACGTAGGTCCTCACGGGACACGGCTGTTTCGGGAGGTTCCTGTTCCGTATAAGGCGGGAGGAAACGCCAGGGTGACCACTGTTTGCATCGCCCTGAGGACACGGTGGAGCATATGGTGGAGGTCTGCCCGGCTTGGGTAGAGCACAGCCGTGTCCTCGTGGCGGCGATCTCTCGCGTCCGACCTGGTCCGGGCCATAGTCCGGAGCAAGAGTGCATGATGGCAAGCTTTCACCTCCTTCTATGAAGCAGTGATGCTGGCAAAGGAGGAGGCGTAGCGCGTGAGGGAGCGGAAATCCTACTCTCACGCCTCAAACCGCCGCAGGAAGCGCCCTGGTCGGGTGGCAACATCGGACTCCCGACCAGCGTAGGCGCGGGCTTGCGGGCGGCGAGCGATAGGCAGCTCGCCTCCTGGTAAGAACCAGGCCCGAGTTGACGGCGCGTTGTGTTTCACACGCGCCTCAAAGAGATGTCAGCACACCTTGACGGGGTCCACGAGGACTGGTCCGCAGGGTTGCGGGTTGGTTAAAAAAGAAACCATGGCACTGGCCGTTGCACAGGCAAGTGAAGGAACACGGGTGGGTTTTAGTCTAGGTAAAAGTCTGACACGCCCTTCCGCTCCGCCCAGAGCGGGAGAGGTCATTTGATGATTTCCCATCCAAAACAAAAAAAAAAGAACTGAAGAAGAGCAAAGGGAGGCAGCCCATGAAACGGCTCAGTTGGCAATGCGAAATTGTCGAGCAAACCTCAGAGATCAAGCGCTAGATAATAATTTACGAAGCACAAGAAGAAATTCATCAAAAACTGATTTGAATCGGGCAGCGTTTCTATACGCATATAATATAGCGCAATGACGTTCGCATTGGGCCAATGGATGTTGTTTCCGAGTATTGTAGCACATTAAAGATTTCCGGAGAACCGCCAGGATTGTGCTCCCATATAAAGAATCATTGAATAATAATATTTATTTATTTAAAATTATCCTAATTTAAAAAGTAGTCATGTGATATTGCCTTTAAGGCGGAACGAAGTTCGCCGGGTCAGCTAGTGTTATATAAAAACAATGACGTATGTAGGTATAGGTATGTATAAAAAATGTGAATATGAGTAGTAAAATAGAAACAAAACTATACCAGCAAATAAATGAATAAATAATTTAATGGTAGGCAATTTTATACACGTAAAATAAACGAAAAAAAAGAGCCTAATTAAAAAAAAAAAGTAAAGTCGTAAAAAAACCAGAATGTCAATAATTTGAGTGTCTTCAAGGCTAGAGTGAATACGCTCTTAATAAACTAGTGCGCTTTACCATCAACGATTGCGTCACTGCTTACCATCAGGCGGGATTGCAGTCAAGCACTAATTTATATTAAAAAAAAATTCAAGGGAACTCCTCAACGATTCACAGCAGCTACCTTGTGTTTCTGCTTGATTAATTTGTATTGATAAGAACTTTACACCTAGATAGGTTGTGACTGTCATTAGGGGTCTATTGATGAAGACAAAAGCCAGTTCAGGGAACTCCTCAACGGTTTAAAGTAGTTGCCTTGTGTTAATACTGAATTCTTTTATATTGATGAGAACTTAGTATCTATATGGGTTATAATGAAGGTCTGCAGGTAGATCTGATGATGGAGCAGAGAGACAGTCGAGGGGATTCTTCAACGAATCACAGCAGCTACCTTGCATTTATGTTTGATTGATTTGTTTGTTTGTTGACTTGATTCGTTTATATACAGTATGTTAACTAACAGAGGGCATTCCCGTTAACCCGAAATAGTATAGCATACATACATGCTAAAAAAAATATTTCCATTCGAAAACAAAATGTTTTAAAATTTTTTCCAATATGAAAATATTCAATAAAAATTTTAAATTGACATGTAAAAGAAACACACTGTACACGCGAACATGAAGACGGCAACGTCGCAATTTATTTATACATGACGACTACTATTTTGATTTAAAACAGGAGGTTTCAAATTTATTTCCAATTAGAATTTTTTTTTTATTCGGATTTTTTTATGCTTATTTTTCTATGCTGATATTTTTATTTCAATCTATTAATGATATATATTAACGAGTTTAAGGGAACGCCCTCTGTTATTTAACATACTGTAGATTAGAACTTTGTACCCTTATATTAATCATCATCATCATCATCATCATCCCAGCGTTAATCCCAGTCGCATCCGAAGCCTTTTTCAGCTTTGGAGTCTGGGGTCCGCTTTTACCAGTCCAACTGCTGATATGGCTAAACTTCGACATTTTCCGTGAAGCGACTGCCGTCTGACCTCCACAACCCGAAAGCGATATCTAAGCATTGCAGTTAGATCAATTGCTAGACTTTTGAGGGCTCCAGCAACCCGTAACGACTGCCACTAGATGTTCGTATGGCAACCGGGACCAACGGCTTAACGTGCTTTCCGAGGCACGACCAGACCAGTGCAAATATTCATATTCATGCATACAAATACTTGCATTGTGCGGGGATCGAACCCGCGCCACCTTACGCAGCGGCCGCGTCTGTTACCGCTACGCCACGGAGGCTGTCACCCTTATATTAATATTACACTTATATTGAAAATCTGCAGTTAATCAGACGATGAAGACCATAAACAGTTGAGGAAAAATCTCAAGTTTTACAACATTGAAGTACATAAGACAACCACTACCTATTTGACATGCTGATGCGACCTTTTTTTTATCTTTTTAAACTACTGGTTGACCGCAATCCTGGCCGATGGCAAGCAGTGATGCAATCGTTAATGGTAAATCGCTCTAGTTTATTAAAAGCCTATTCACTCTAGCCTTGAAGACACTTCAATTGTAGTCAGACGGAAGACCTTCGATGTGACGAAGCGAAATGCTTCGTCCGGATCGCAGTGGAGCCAACAACATAAGGGTGGATACTAGCTGTACGACAAGGTCGTCCGATGATTCATACAACAGAGATGGTGGAATTATGCCATGCACTTCCCGTGAACACTCTCCACCTGGGTCGCTAATTAGCATCTTCGCATGGCTCTTCCTCAAATCCTAATTTACCAGGTGGCATTTTTGGCAGCAACAACCCAAATGTGGCGGCAGTACTCCACACACGAACGCACCTGCGCTTTTTATAACATTAGAAGCTGTTCCGGTGTGAAGTACCGCCGGACCTTAATTGCAATAACGCCAAGTTTCCTGGAAGCGGCCTGTAGGGGCCCGCTGCTGGATAAAGGCCTCCCCCAAGGCTTTCCACAATGACCGGTCTTGTGCTGCCCACATCCATCGGCTTCCCCCGACCTTCACCAGATCATCGGTCCACCTTGTTGGGGGCCTCCCTTCGCTACGTGATCGCCACTCCAGAACGTTACTACCCTATCGGCCATCAGTTCTACGTGCAATGTGCCCCGGCCACTGCTACTTAATTTTAGCGACTCGAAGAGCTCTGTCGGTGACTTTGGTTCTTCTGCGGATCTCCTCATTCTGATTCGATCGCACAGAGAAACTCCCGGCATAGCTCTTTCCATCGCCCGATGTATGAATTTGAGCCTACGTATGAGGCCCATTGTGAGCGGCCACGTTTCAGTTCGGTATGACATCAGAGGGTTAGTAGAACTTTCTAGTCAACGCTTGGTCAACGCTTTAGTCTTGAGAAACTGTGGCCTATAGTTTAGCTTTGAGGAAATCTCAAGTCCCAAAAACTGAATCAAAGAAAATCATGAGACTGAATTTAAGTTTCGTAATCAAGTCATCTCACAGAAATCGTAATAACAAGTGTTGTTATTACGATTTTTGTGCGTCATCTCTAGCAATGCTTATTCATTCAGTTTGGTCCCATAGGACTTTTATAAAAACCGGTTTTCAAACCAAAATTAAGGATAAAAATGTAAGTAAACAAAATTACGTCGTTTGCTTGCAACATGTTGGAGTCAGGGCCCTGTCTGACCTGCACCCTAATTACGTAACACATTATTAGTATCAGTTGGAATCATTTCGAAGCATATTGCTAATCCATTGATCTATATGTTCCAAAATGTGTCTGCTCAACAACGTAAATAATGCAATGTTTGTTGTTGAACTGTCAACATGAAATCGATAGCTAAGTACTGATAACGTATTATGTAATTACCCTGCTGATGCAGCTGAACAGTACTTTTCACAACTAAAAAGTGTATAATAAAAACATTTTTTCCAAAAAAATAAAAGCAACCGACTTTAAAGAAAAAGAACTAATGGAGGCATGCCAAAAACGAATACTTATACAAAAACCGAAGACACCATGGCATTTTTTTTTTCCTTTTTGGCAACGACTTCCTAAATTAGTTATTTTTCAATTTGTACTGTTCTTTTTTTGAAAGTCGATTGTTTTTTTTTTGTAAAATTGCTTTTGACATTATTGAATCACTAGAAATATGTAATACTAGCTGACCCGTGCGAAAAATTCGCACTGTACTAATAATTTGAAAATAGTATTCCATGGTACCAGGGACGAATATCTGTCGAATGGTGGGTCGGACGTTCAGATTGGTCCGACAGAAAGAGAGAAAAAGGGAGAAAACGGTTTCAGACCCTTGGAGAAATAATATATGGCGATATCAAATCGGATCAAAAAACCATCAGTTACCTACATTATAACCAAAGCGTTTGAGGAACCAGAATTAGGGCTGGTTTTAAAATGCCCAATGACTTATTTGAATTTAATATTGCAGCCAAATTTTACAGCTTTTGTATAGAAAATATTGTGAAACTGACATAAAAATACATACTTCTTCAAATAAAAGTTTTTGATCGGTTGTTAGTTACTTGTTAATTGTTAAAAATAGTAAATAATTTTTATTTTTATAATATTGAGAGTAAATTACATCATCAGATAAACTAAACCTTTTTTCAAAAAAAACATATTTTGCGAACGTGTTTTAGTTTTAGCTGACTAAGTTATTAAGGTACCTACTTAGGTTAAGGTCATAGGTACCTATTTGATCTCGACACATAATTTTAGCAATGTAGGATAATTTAGGAATATTCATTATGAAGTTCTTCGTTGAAATTCACATGGCGCATAAGGTTGCAAATAAAAAAAGGACATGCGAGGTCCACTCCAGACCCAGACGGGTTCGGCGTCGGCGGCGCGCGGGGGCGGCGGCGTCTTCGTTCCACGGGGTCGCCGCTCAGCGCCGCGGCGCCACCGTCGCCTGTCACCTGCGACGGCCGACGACGCTCATGCCGTTATTACAAGTCTACAACACTCTTGCGCCGATGCGACGCTTTTTAATATTCCTCTTTTAAGTTTACACATACTCGTGCGCCGCTAAAACTCAATGAACCATAGTAAAGTGTTTGTTTTGTTGGAGCATAGTACCACGGTAAGTGTTTCAATGTTTTTCTCAATAGAGTCTAGTTTTGTACGCCCGCGCGCACGAGGCGCTGACAGATAGCCAATGTTTTGTTTATGTTTTGTGTTGTTGATATTATTTATTTCGCATTCTGTAAGTATACGATGCTTACTTTTCCTGTGTTTTAAAGCATATTGCTAATAATAATGCGAAATGCGGGTTGCAGCTAATTAAATCACTTCGATACATAATAAACCTGATTTCTAAATACCAACATGATAATATTTCTGCCATTGCGAATAAAATCTGTTGAAATACTTGTCGTTGTTATTTTTTCTTGTGTTTTAAAGTTTGAGTCGCTATCGAGTTTACTAAGGCTCGATTGTCCGGCGTGCATGCTTCATAAAGGTTTTCTCCATTGGAAATAGAATCATAATAGAATGTAATAAGAGCGGTATTTCCATGTGCGTGGGTGTAGCCTTGAGGGAAAGGGACGTCGCGTCGCCGTCGCCGCGCCGCCATCCAGGTAGGCAGGCTATCGTCGCGCTGAAGAATATCTTTACCAGACTGGACACTGCGTTGAGCAACGTCTCATAAGTTTAGTTTAGAGGCTAACTGCACAGGTTATTTAAAGTTAATTGCATTGACCTATATTACATTATCTAATGTCAATCTTCTTCTAAACGAATCCTGGAAGGGAAATCAATGACTAATTAGATGTTTATTTACATAGCAGTACGATTGGGCCACCATCTGATCGTGATAACTTGGGTGAAATGACAGCTCACTCTAAGCTCATTAGATTGTCACAGAATCGACTGGCTCCAATAAGAATATCTTAGGACTCTAATGACATACATAGATAGGCTGTTAAATGCTACTAAAAAAATGTACAATTGTTTTAGGAAATGTGGCCTGAAATGTATTTAAATCGAAATAGCGGCGTTTGTCTTAATTAAAAAAAAAACAATAAAGAAATTTCTACTAACCCTCTTTCTATCACAAAGTCGAGGTCTGTGTCCCAACAGTGGGAATTTCATAGACTGATTAAACTTTTACTGTATATTTAGCAGCAGTGCTCTAAGAACACAACACCGTGTAGGCAGAAAGCAAAAACACGTCGTCACATCTGCACAATGGATCACTCTTTGTTCAAAATGGTAACCGAGACGTACGAATGCTACGGGTAGGCTTATAATTTTAATTAAAGTCAAGACTTAATTAACTATTGTGAGACGCGAGTCCTTAATCGAATTTATTCTGTTTGTATGATTTTTCATTTGACAGTCATCTGATTGGTTTTGAGAAGAATTTCTACTTTGATTTCGAGTTCCGAGAACCGCTTCCAGTGTGAGTGTGACTCATATAATGTGCCTTGTTGCTTACTCGAGGCGCAGTGTTGGTGCAGTGTCATCAGCTGCAACTTACTTACGCGTTGTACGTCATAGGTTCGAATCTACACAGAAGCTTTATTTTCTTGTGTTCATCATTATACATTTGTATTGCATAGAGTCATGTGTTTTTTTTTTTAAATGAACAGACAGCTGTGCTCCTGGCGTAGTATAAAGAGGGACAGAGTAGGCCATCTTCATACAAACGGACCGCGCGCGGCTTGTATGTGTGCGCCTTAGTATCTATGGGTCGCCGCACGCATACCTAAACACAATATTAGAGTGCTATCAGTGCGCTGGTCGCGGCTAGGGCTAGCACCGAACGAGGTTCGAGCGTCACGTGTTCTTGTTAAAAAAATGCATGGATCGTCACGAGGATTGCGAACAACTTAAATCGTATTTAAATGCTAATCAGCAAGTTTTCAATTTAAGTGCAGAATCTAGGTATCTTCACTACAAAAATTATTCTAGAAACCAATTTTTATTAGTGGTTTCACCTTACGACTTTGTAGAAAATATTATTAAGAGGATGGAGCAGATGTTCCAAAAAGCATTTAAAAATGATCACATAAACTGCAAAGTTGGTATGTCTATTTATGAACAAATAAAAGATTTATATTTTTCAAATTATATTTCTAAAAGTTATTTACAAAGATACGGATATAATAACAACGCGTTTCGTAATAGTCGAAACCGAAGAAAGTAGGTATTTTTCTGTAGCTAATTTGTAATTTTGTATTAAATGTGTGATTCAATAGATATTATGTTTGTATTATTTATATTTGTATTAATTAAAAATAAATATGTTTTTTTATGTGTACAAAACTAAAAATAAAAATTACTAAAAAAAAAAACTGATTAGTATATGTAAACTAAATACTAAGCAAATAATTTAAACATAAGCTCTTAGTCTATAAATATTTGTTAGTGGTTTGGGCGACAACCGTAACCGACGAAGCGCGGACAGTCGTCAACCCTAAGACAGTAGGCAATTAAATCGGAAAGGTCGGAGATAATCTACTTCCCCTCTTTATACTATGCTCCTGGGGAGTTTGTTCCGCCACTTCTCCTTCCCAGTGAAAGCACTAGGAAGTGTCGATGGGTGGGCGTTTTGGGGGACTGTCTTATGTAATATTGACGTTCAAAAAGTGCTGATTCTCAGCCTAATTTGATTTTGATTTTATTTTGTGTGAATTATTTCATCATCACCGCTTCCAACCGTGAAGGAAGACATCGTAACAAAATGTGTGACATCTATCTAAAATTCTAAATCTATGCATATTGCATCTATCAATCCACATTGTATCTGCGTAGTGGCCTATTTCTTCTTACTAAGATGAGGCCCCTTAACTTGACATTGGCTAATGCGATGGAAAAGCCATTAAAAAAAAAAGATGATGCCTGTGACCGACCAGTGAGAACATACATATTATATCATACTCATAAAATATTTTTTTTCTCATCCTTAACTGTTATTACGTACTATTTTATGTATTACTAGCTGCGCGCCGCGGTACACCCGCGTAGGTTTTGATTTTTTTTATATGCTGCGCTCCTATTGGTCGAAGCGTGAGTGTGCGTTCGCGCAGCGGAATGTTGTTGAATTTAAAGATTTTAAATATGCAGATATTTAGTGTATGACGTCGTGTAAATGTGTACGGTAAAAAAAAAATTGTGCATGCAGCCATTGTGGAGAAATTCACCAAAAACTGATTCCGCTGGGCGAACGTTGTCCTGGCGGAACTTTTTTTAATCCATTGACTTTAGAAAAAAGAGATGTGTCCAAAAATTAGTGTGTATTTGTGTGTAATTGTGTATGTATGAATAAAATTTGTGCATGCATAGACTTCGGAGAAATTCAAGTTTCCGCTGCGCGAACGTTTGGCCATTAGCTAGTTTTCATATAAAGCGCTTACATAGAGAGCTGTAGATTTTTATATACGTTGTTTTGAATTTGTGCATATTTGTGTACAAAACAGATTTAGAAAGAATCGTAGGGCTAAAAAGATAAAAATATAAACGTAAAACATGCTTTTTAGGTCATAGTTCTTAAAGTATGCACTTTGGGGTCTAGATTTTCGCGTTTATACAAACCTTGTAAGTGTCTGCAACATATTGCCAAATATCAATGATGTTCCTTTAGTAATTAAACAGATATAAGACAATTTACCATGACAAAATCACTGTTTACAAAGCAGTCAAATATCACGACCGCGACATTCTAAAGGAATTGCATGGTAAAATGTATGCCAATAATTAGTGTATTCATTCAACTATTCACATGCAAAATTTCATGTCATTAAATTCAGTAATTAAAGAAAAACAATTAAAATACTGACGAAGCATCGAAAACCTACATAACCCGACCAAGTTCAGATAGCTATAAAAAAGCGGCCGTGCAATATATTTAGGTAACATCCCAAAATTTACAGTATAATACCGGTATTGAATTGGTGATAACACAATTGTTTCGATATAATATAAAGGTCATTTATTTTTGTACACCTACTTTTTTAAATGTATTTGACTATGACAAAGTAGGTACTATTTACGTAATTACTTTATTTAAGTATGCGCTTGAGACTTGAGATATAATCTAAATATATTAATTTAGGCAAATAAAATTCATACAGCTAATTTCTATTCAATATTTCACGGATCCGGATTCTTACTATAGACCCCTCAGGGAAATTAAATAATTACCACAAGTAAATACTACTGTTTTTAAATGTAGATTTATTTTTATATTAGGCAGACTCTCAAACCTAAACAACTGAATAGTCTACTTTATTGATCTGTGATTGTTAATCTGTAATTTTATTATTGGAACTAGAAAGTATTAGGTAAGTAGGTATACTTAGAAATGTTGAGGTTGTTTACTGTATTTGCTACTCATTTAAAAATATTTCTTGAAAATACCTTTTTTATACAAATGTTTTAGTTTATAAGCACTTTTTTAATGTTAACAACTGAATAGTCCAGTTATGTGATGTGATTTTAATTTTTATTGCAGCTCGAAATATTATACTTACCCTTATATTTATAATAGTTTCTTAAACCTATTTTAGTTAAAACACACTTAAGTCTATTGCTGCCGTTGCAAGCGTTTGTTAACGTTATTTTAATTACATAATTAAGCATTATATGTAATTAAAAATATTTTTGTACACGGATATTTAAATAGAGAAATACTTGTTAATTGAAGATTTATTTTTGTCGTAGATAGTGGCGTTATTATATATATAAAAAAAAAAAAAAAAAATTCATTCAAGAAATGCAATTGTTTTATTTTTTCCTAACGCTTGTGTACGGAACTGTGCCATATTAATAAATACTATATTGGAAGGTTAAGAACGTTCTTAAGATATATGGCACGGCCGCTTTTTTATAGCTATCCGAACTTGGTCGGGTTATGTAGGTTTTTGATGCTTCGTCAGTATTTTAATTGTTTTTCTATAATTACTGAATTTAATGACATGAAATTTTGCATGTGAATAGTTGAATGAATACACTAATTATTGGCATACATTTTACCATGCAATTCCTTTAGAATCTCGTGATATTTGACTGCTTTGTAAACAGTGATTTTGTCATGGTAAATTGTCCTATATCTCTTTAATTACTAAAGGAACATCATTGATATTTGGCAATATGTTGCAGACACTTACAAGGTTTGTATAAACGTGAAAATCTAGACCCCAAAGTGCATACTTTAAGAACTATGACCTAAAAAGCGTGTTTTACGTTTATATTTTTATCTTTTTAGCCCTACGATTTTTTCTAAATCTGTTTTGTACACAAATATGCACAAATTCAACACAACGTATGTAAAAATCTGCAGCTCTCTATGTAAGCGCTTTATATGAAAACTAGCTAATGGCCAAACGTTCGCGCAGCGGAAACTTGAATTTCTCCGAAGTCTATGCATGCACAAATTTTATTCATACATACACAATTACACACAAATACACACTAATTTTTGGACACATCTCTTTTTTCTAAAGTCAATGGATTAAAAAAGTTCCGCCAGGACAACGTTCGCCCAGCGGAATCAGTTTTTGGTGAATTTCTCCACAATGGCTGCATGCACAAATTTTTTTTACCATACACAATTACACGACGTCATACACTAAATATCTGCATATTTAAAATCTTTAAATTCAACAACATTCCGCTGCGCGAACGCACACGAAGCGTGAGGTTATATAGCCTAAAGCCTTCCTGGATTAATGGGCTATCCGAAGCAAAAAGAATTTTTTCTACGACCATTTGGTAATGTGCTTAATACATAACCATAAGGTATATCTCAATAGTACTCATTCCTGCCAAGTCGTGTTACAATGACCATTTCCACACGGGTAAACCGTACTACAATGAAACTTTATATTTTTTTTAAGGCTGTGGCATCAAATAATAAACATATGATTAATGCCAAAAAGCGCGCGTATTTTCGTCACGACTAAACATCGCATGTTATATTATAATAATGATTTAATCAAAGTTTGTATATTGTTTTGGTTTGTGTTTCATGTCTGCTGTCTATTTGTATTTATGTGAAATTATGGGTATCTAAGACGTAGCGTGGGTAGGCCCCCAACAAGGTGGACCGACGACCTGGTGAAGGTCGCTGGAAACCGCTGGACGCGGGAGGCGCAGGACCAGTCGTCGTGGAGAACCTTGGGGGAGGCCTATGTCCAGCAGTGGACGTCTTTCGGTTGAAATGATGATGATGATAATGGTATCTTACCTGAAATAAATAATAATTATTATTGGGCTGTATAAATGAAATGCCTTTGCCTGTCATTTGTGGGATTCTAACAACAAAATAGAGATTTTGGCGGGAAGCTAAGATGAGTGCCACGCTCATTTTTCATTGGACTTTTAAATTATTTATAGTGTCGTTTACTAAATAAAAACGCGTGATTTATGTAGAAAAAAGTGCATTCAGTGAATAATTCATAAAGAACAGTGAAATATTGTAGCATAGTGGCCACATCATGGCTTTGTACCAAATCTTCCTCCTGTGTTCGGTTCGCGCGGCCGTCTTTTTCGACATGAATAATTCAATTACGTGACATTGGCTAAATGCACAAACCGTGCGAAGCCATAAGAGAAAGAAAGAAAAAAGGAGTGATATCATTGTTATGCGAATAATGGACAATAGGTATCATAACGCCTTCTGAAATGAGAGAAATAACTATAGAGACCACAAAAGAATTGCTACCACATAAATCAAGGAAATGTAAGGTACTCTAATTCCTATTAAAGTTCAACATTGGCGGTTTTTTGTATTTATTTATTTCAAGGTCGTAGAAAAAGTTTTGTATGCCACTATCGCAAACAGCTATTGTAATACTCGTGCTGATCTATTGTGCCACTCAGCAAGCTATCACTCTTATTACAATAGCTATTATTGCTTGACAGTGGCACAAATAACTATTTCAAATCAGACCAGTAGTTCCTGAGATTAGCGCGTTCAAACAAACAAACAAACAAACTCATCAGCTTTATATATTAGTATAGACTAGCTGTGCGCCGCGGTTTCACCCGCGTAGGTTTTGATTTTTTTTTATGCTCCGCTCCTATTGGTCGCAGCGTAAGGTTATACAATATGTAAAGAAAACCCTGTCCGACCCATAAGGATAATAAAGGTTAGGTAAACACTTGTCCAAATATAATATGAAATTTTACTTAATCATCATAGTAACAATACTAATGAATTTTGAAATAATCCTGTTTTCCCGGGAATTATTTCCAATTTCCCCGAAATTTGGTACTTTTAAAAAAATTACAACACCGGTTTTATTATAAGCGAATAGAGACGCGACCATGTCACAGGTGCTGCGTGCCCTGCCCCCCGCCGCCCGCGGAATGGGGTTGCTTACCGCACATGTATTAAGTTACCTCTTTTTGCGAAATAATATTTATTTTTTTAGGGGGATTTTTTTTTAAGTTTTGCCTGTCGTTGTGGGCATTAGTAGAATCAGTTATCGATACCTAACAATACCTTCACGGATCGGACAGGGTTTTCTTTACATATTGTATAGCCTAAAGCCTTCCTGGATTAATGGGCTATCAGACGCAAAAAGAATTTATCAAATCGGACCAGTAGTTCCTGAGATTAGCGTGTTCAAACAAACAAACAAACTCTTCAGCTTTATTCATATAGATAAAGGACATAACCACCTCGTCTGGCTCCCTAATTGCGGAACACACTATTACTATCAGTTGGAATCATTTTGAAGGATACAGCTAATTCTTTATGAATTATTTACTGAATGCACTTTTTACTACATAAGTCACCCACTTTTATTTAGTAAACAACACTAAATAATTTAAAAAGTCCAATGAAAAATGAGCGTGACACTCAGCCTAACTTACCCGCCAAAACTCCACCTACCATCTTTATGTGCATG
This sequence comes from Sesamia nonagrioides, assembly GCA_017933935.1. Taxonomy (NCBI): domain Eukaryota; kingdom Metazoa; phylum Arthropoda; class Insecta; order Lepidoptera; family Noctuidae; genus Sesamia; species Sesamia nonagrioides. The sequence continues at coordinate 485,564 of JADWQK010001096.1, forward strand.
CTTAATACCATGCTTAATACCTATACCTTGCATTTTGTGGTTTCGCTACTTCAAAAAGAATCTTAGTAAAAACTTTTTATTGGTTTTACGGCATCCACAACAGAATTGAAATATTGGACATCTAGGATGTTCTCACGGAAGCTGTCTAGTTGTAACTCACCCTGAGTTTCAGCAATAGTAAGGGTACAACGTTGGGTAGGCAGCAGTTACATCAGTTAGTTCCAGTCGTTCTCCAGAGATGGCGCTACTAGTATCACTTGGTATCGTCATGCATGTCGGCACGTTAAAAAATGCATTTTAGGTTGCTCACTGACATTTGTCTATAGATGAAGCTTATTATATGTACTTAGTTTGTTTATATACATATGTATAAAAAAAACTATGTCACCAAAGTAACTTATTAGCATTGCTTTCTATTAGTTTAGAGCATTTTGTAGCGAAAAATTTAGTCGCGGGGAAAAACCGCTGCGTTTTAACCGTAGTGCGGCCTTAGCCTTATGTCAGTAGTAATAAAGTTGATTTTAGTTTTTTTTAACGTACCGTAACCAGTGCTTGACCGCGATCCCGCCTAATGTCTTCTAAGAAAGTTATTAAGAGTCAACAACGTAAGGGTGGATGTATGATGGAACGGTGGTGACAGAATTATGCCAAGTAATTCCCGCGCTCACTGTCCAAAATGCATCCTATAGAATATCGAAAGGCTGGCTACCGTACCTAAGCCTGTGCTTGGCTTGGCTTTGGCGATTGTTCTTATCAGTGAATAGCATTATTTAAAAAAAAAACATGTTTGCAGTTGTTCCTATCTTAACCTAAATATAGTAGAAATTAAATGTTTTGCAACTAAATAAAGTAGAAATTAAATGTTTTGCAAGCAGATCGCGAACGCAGTAAAATGTTACATAGTTATATTTTAAATTTGGCGCCTTTTATTGTTCACCATAGAAGGCCACAGAGTTATTATTTATTTCCTTCTTCTTTGGCTTCGCACGGTTTGTGCATTTAGCCAATGTCACGCGTTGGAATTGTTATAAAGGCAAACTCCAAATTAATTTTCATTCACGTCGAAAAAGACGGCTGCGTGTACCGTCAACGAGGGAGGTTTGAGGCAAAGTCATGATGAGGCCACTATACTACGATTAGTCACTGTTCTTTATGAATTATTTACTGAATGCACTTTTTACTACATAAATCACGCACTATTATTTAGTAAACAACACATAATTAATTTAAAAGTCCAATGAAAAATGAGCGTGACACTCAGCTTAACTTTCCCGCCAAAAAAGGGCCACTGAGTTGTAACTTGGTTATGGTCACTACATTACTCTATACTCTGTGCTCTCTGTTCTGTGCGATATGTTTCCGTATACATTTGTAGGTAAATCCTCAAGCTTTTAGTAAAACTTTTTAACAAGTGTACGAAAAAGTGCCAACAAACTCCTGATGTGTTGGCATTTGTTATGCAACCTCTCACTAAAGGGAATTTGAAATACCACTCACATATAGGTAGCTATTGTTTGGATAGTATTAACTGCCTCTTTAGTGAGCTTTATTGCAGAGGTTCTGAATTATTTCCAAAGTGAAAATTGTTGGAAGTGATAACTACCTCTTGTGCTCCTGTCCAATGTTTGACCGTTCTCTCTTTATAGATGACCTTCTATCCTTACAGATTCCGTTTCCTTGTTCTGCACAATCTCTCTTATACATAAATGTATTTAAAAGTATATAAACTTATTATCCTTAATCATTTGAAAATTTAATTAATTGATAATTTGTGGATATCATTCAACGCTATATTTTTATAGCGTGTAATATACTTATGTATATAATACATAACGTATAATATATATAGCTTTAAATTAATAATATATTTTTGTATATTATCTCCCTTCCCACTTCATCCACTCATACGATCCTGTTAAATTCCTTTCCATTCTGGTTAATTTTAAAAATCTTACTCGTTTCTCTACCTATAATAATAATATAAAAAAAAAAAATATCTGTACCTCTGTGGCCAATGCACAAACCTTGAGGTGACAATATAAAAAAAAAGTAAAAATTGTTATTACGATTTTCCATTAGAAATTATTTGTAGCGGCCTATAAGTCTGTATTTCTGCTCAATTTAGTTTGAGTACGTTACCCTTGCAGGAAAGTAGCTCGAAATAATTAATGCGTAATCTGCTGTTGCAATTTGCTAGCTACCATAGAATTTCATCATCATTAGCGTGATTTGGGCTGCTAATATGAGCGCCTCTAGCTTTAGGCTACTGGAATGACGGGCATGTGATGTTATGTTTTACTTGCAGAAGCTGGTATTCCGAAGTCGGATGATCATTTATTTGCAAAGTCTTTTCTGTTGGACTCGTTTCCAGTTCACTCATCTTTCATAGAATAAGGAGGATCCTTCGACCAGTACCTATGCCTAGTATGAGTTTTCATTACGACACTCGATCGTCGATATCGAGCGCGTTTGACTCATCGATGGGTCCGCTTCAAGGTTGTAAAAAATCTCAACCAATGAGAGCGCCAAACGCGCTCGATATCGACGATCGAGGCTTTTAATGAAAACTCATACTAGGCATACAGATGGTTGTTGAATCCACTTGCCCCTTGGTTAATGTCGAGAAGTTGTATACATGCTAGTTGCACGATAAACTCTACTTGCGAGATGTTGAATTCGTGTGACGTCAGTATGGCATGTTGTTCGCATGTGGCGTTTGTAGATACGCTACCGTCTAACCGGATGACAGTGATTACCAGCATTTTGAATAGAGTAACAGTTTATCTGACCTCCATAACCCAATTACAGGATAATATGGTACCCCTTGATTACTAAGGGTTACCATATTACCCCACATGATAGCCTCCGTGGCGTAGCGGTAGCGAACGCAACCGTTGCGCAAGGAGGCACGGTTTCGATCCCCGTACAGCGCCAATATTTGTAGGTATGCATGAATATGAATATTTGCACTGGTCTGGTCGTGCCTCGGGAAGCACGTTAAGCCGTTGGTCCCGGTTGCCATACGAACATCTAGTGGCAGTCGTTACGGGTTGTTGGAACCCTCAAAAGGCTAACAATTGGTCTAACTGCAATGCTTAGGTATCGCCTTCGGGTTGTGGACGTCAGACGGCAGTCGCTTCACGGAAAATATCGAAGTTTAGCCAAAATCAGCAGTTAAACTGGTAAAGCGGACCCCAGACTCCAAAGTTGAGAAGCTACGGATGCGACTGGGATTAACGCTGAGATGATGATGATGACCATATTACCCCACAACAACAGAGCCTCTGAGGACAAGTAAAGACTCGGAAATTGACGAATGAACCTGAGTCACCGAGGGGTCTTAATATGTTAAGACGTCACCTATCCGCGGACCAACCGCGGCAAGGTACATATGAGCATTACAATAAAATTGTAACAACGGTTAAGGACTAGAAAATCTCAATGGTTACCTGCTCGGACACAGGCCTCCTCTCCTGGGCGGCAACGTGCCTGCCAAGAAAGAATTTAAACAAGATTAAAGTGGAATGTATTTAGGATAGTAATATATTACAAACTATAAGCAAATATGTGATAGAATGATACCTTCGGAGTATATCCCTCTGATTGAAGTGCTACAAGCGATAAACCACTTACCACCAACCATCAGATGTGGAGTTTGTAGACCACAGACCAGATCACGACAAGGCGCACATAGACACAATTCACTGGCAGACTCCCTAACTTTATTAATTTTGAATTTTATGACCACAATTTATGAGACAGCCTCCGTGGCGTAGCGATAGCGGACGCGGCCGCTGCGCAAGGTGGCGCGGGTTCGATCCCCGCACAGTGCAAGTATTTGTTTGCATGAATATGAATATTTGCTCTGGTCTGGTCGTGCCTCGGAAAGCACGTTAAGCTGTTGGTCCCGGTTGCCATACGAACATCTAGTGGCAGTCATTACGGGTTGTTGGAGCTCTCTAAAGTCCAACAATTGGTCTAACTGCAATGCTTTGATGTTGCCTTCGGGTTGTGGAGGTCAGACGGCAGTCGCTTCACGCAAAATGTCGAAATTTAGCCATATCAGCAGTTGGACTGGTAAAGCGGACCCCAGACTCCAAAGCTGAAAAGGCTTCGGATGCGACTGGGATTAACGCTGGGATGAGGATGATGAGACCAGATCACGTCAAGGCGCACATAGACACAATTCACTGGCAGACTCCCTAACTTTATTAATTTTGAAGCCTAAATTCCCCCCGGGGGGTACTTTAAATACTTAGTTAAATTTGGTGACCGTTAAACGAACGTGGCCGTGACTCACCAGCTTGCCAGTTCGACTGGGAGTGTGTTCGCCACGCGGTGCGGCGGTCAGCGGCAGCACGCAATCTCTAGGTATGGTTGCGTTCCGTTTACTTTAAGTTTTCGGTTGCGTTCACCGCTGATATACACAAAAATCAGACGAGATATTCAACATCTCCGTAAGAGGAATGCCACTACGCAGGCTTAGTGTGGGTAGTTCTACCATTGTGCGTGGGCGTCTGGGTTGGTAGATGTCACATGTCTTTGACGTGCCAATTACGATGTTTACTTTCACGGTTGGAACAGTGGTGATCAAATAATTTATACAAAGTATAGCGCCTGCGCACCGGAAGACGTAGCGTGGGTAGGCCCCCGACAAGGTGGACCGACGACCTGGTGAAGGTCGCGGGAAACCGCTGGATGCGGGAGGCGCAGGACCGGTCGTCGTGGAGAACCTTGGGGGAGGCCTATGTCCAGCAGTGGACGCGTTTCGGCTGAAATGATGATGATAGCGCCTGTGTAGGTCTGAGCCTACGACCTACACAACTCATAAGTTAAGCGGCTCTTGGTACTAACTAACGAACTTAAATAAGTCTGCATTTTTTTTTAAAGTTTGCCCCCCACTATGAATTTCTCTTGTATCGTTTACAAACATATAACTCATATATACAAACATACAGACCAGGAACAACTTTTTGCCAATGGGATGATTTTTTATTTTTTAATATTATAATCCAGTGATTGACCGCAATCCCGCCTGATGGTAAGCAGTGATGCAATAATTGATGGTAAAGTGCGCTAGTTTACTAATAACCTATTCACTCTACCCTTGAAGACACTTAAATTGTAGTCTGACGGAAAGACCGCAGCTGGCAAATTGACCCAGTCCCTCGTTGTGCGCGATATAAAAGACGAGGCGAAACGCTTCGCCCAAATTGTAGTGATGTCAACGACATAAGTGTCTCGCTGTACGACGCGGGGTCGTCTGATCATGGAACGGAGATGGGGAATTAAGTCATGCGATTCCCTCGCACACTTTGAAAAGTGCATCCTATAGAACACCGACAGGCTAGCTACTCTTCGCCTGTGCTCCAGGCTTTGGGGATCATTTTGAACCAAATTTGGACCATCACCAAGTCGAGCATTACTTAAAAAGTCAAGCATTACATAAATTACTAATTTCGTCTAATTTGCTTGCCTTGGTCCTTGTGATACGTTCAGCAACGAAACTTAAACTTTGACGCATCTAATTACTGATTCAGATGTTTTCTTTATTTTATCTTTGGTTTTGTTACAAAATTCTGTTTGATTAGAATTACAATGAAAGTTATTCTGATTTCGCTTTTGACTACTTATATAATTATGTGAGGGCCAGGACGCAATTGGACAATGGTTACTGTTTGAAACTGCATAGAGAGTTGTGCAGAAATTACAATAGAGAAATTAGCAAATTACACTATTGGGAGAACTCTGTGCCTAGTTCGTTGGGCAGCAAGCTTTTACTTTCGACTACTACGATATACTCTATTTATTTTTAGACACACACCACATTGTCATCAACATTAACCTTTTTGTTACTGGGCACAGGCCTCCTCTCATACAGGGAAGGATTGAGAGTAATCACCACGTCCGTAAAGTCCGATCAATAATTCGTGTCCAAGATATACTAAGTATGTAAATGTAACTTTTACATTGGTACTTGCCTGACCTGGAATCGCACCCGCACACTCATAGTTGAGAGGCTGGTGGCTGGTCCCACACACAAACACCAGAAACAACGATAAACACACACGATGCATAAACACACCCAATAACGTGGGTTTATATAGGTAACAGCATTAGCACTCGAAATCTTTTGTCTAATATTGCAATATTGTATTTTGTTTCGTTCATGAATTGCTGCACCAGCGCAACTATCAGAACAACTCAATTTCATTGCCGGAGTTATATCGAAAAAATTAACACTACCTATAAACAGAAAAGGAGCAAACATAAAAGATATTTATAGCATCATATATGTCAAAGCACGGCTAACGGAACGATACCTATTATTCGAACTACATATCCCGTTACTAAGTGATGACGAATATACATTATATCGCAATATACCTACACCTAGACTGCACACAAGTAATTATTGTCAGGTGATAGCAATAACAACAAAGTACATCGGAGTGAACTTCGTAAAAAATACTTACATACAGATGGAAGACGCTGATCTCCAACGATGCACAAGAATGGAGGCGGACAACTACATCTGCCACGCCTACATAACTATTAGCAACTTGCATGGAACTACGGCATCCTGCAAGGCAAAAATGCTTAGAATGTAAACAACATCACATGTGATTGGGTACCACAACAATGCTCTGACCAAGGGATAAAACTACAGAGACCAAACATATGGCTGTATAACTGCATCAATGAATGTACGCCGCGAATGTTGTATGAGAATCAAATTACAACGCTGACAATTGCCAAGTCAGGACTCATGGCCCTAGGTCAGGATTATATACTACAACATAAAGACGATACAATGTACTCACCTAATGTTTTTAGTAGCTATACAAATATTGGAATGACTTTGGAGGTACCAACTATTGATCCACCAAATGACATGTGGAAAACTTTAAAGTACACAAAGGTCGTGCTACCTAAACTAGAATTATCAGAAGAACATAGACTACTGGACAATCAGATAATCACACAAAAACAACGAGAAAGCCTACCGAGCGAGTTAAGTATCCACGACATCGGCAACTATACATACGATAAGCTCTCTGCTGGTGGGAGGAATCGTCGTCGCTATTGGAGTATGGCAAATAAGAAGATATCTTGCCACACGCAAGAAAAGCGATATAGCGAAGAAACAACAGGCACTTTCGACAAAACCTCGAAAGAAGGCAGAAGATATAGAACAGGAGGAAATTACTACCTACGCTGCAATAGATCGGCATTCGAAGAACCCAATAGGAAGTAGATTCGAACTTTAATAATTCATTTAAATAACTGTTTCTCTTGCTGTTTTGTTCCTTTACCATTTACTTTATTTTATACTTTATTCAACTTGTAACATATTTTGTTCCATTTTATACTGTATTTACCTTGTAACATATGTTGTTAACTGATCTCTGTTTACCTTTCCCTCGGGAGCATGTACGAGCCAATAATGCTCATACAGCAAAATACTACCTACAACAACTCTGGGGTATCGTCAACGACGAAAAACCCCAACAGTAGTAAAAAATTAGTTCAGTAGATCCATAGATTACCCCCATAGTACTAGCACAGTCTAAAAATCATACAGTCGTCCGACGAAGACGTCTAGACAGAGCAATCGTGCGGGGTGTGAGGGACGAGACGCGGTGAAGCGGCACCCGAGCTGCGAACAAAACGATGTTCGTAGCTCGGTATCTATCATTAAGGGCTAACACGTGTTTGTTTTTTTATTTGTTTGTTTTATAATTTGATATGAGTGTCAATTTTGAGTATAATTGGGGTGCTTGTAACGAAGAAGCCATCCTTTTTGACATCCAAAATGGCGGACGTCATTTTTTTATAATTTAATATGGGTGTCAATTAAGTAAATATAATTGTGGTGCTTGTTACGAAAAAGCTATCCTTTCTGAAATCCAAGATGGCGGACGCCAATTTAAATGTATATTAATATGATATGGGTGTTAATTCCGAGGTCGATTGGGGTGCTGGTTACGAAAATGCTATATATATAACTTAAATCTGCCTCGAGTTGTTCCCTTAGTAAAAATAGCAAATTAATTAAATATAATACAGCTATCGATGTTGATCTGCAATAAATAAATAATTTCATAAATATTGTTTATTTGTGACAACCCTGGCCGATGCGTTACTGTCTAGACGATCTCGGCATTTTACACGAGATCAAAGGCGTCGACCTACTGTATGATTTTTATACTGTGGTACTAGTAGTAATCTATACCTAATACTATGTACCCATATAGTATTAGGTATAGATGAAGCTAACTAACTCCTAGAGAAGTGTGATCATCATTATCATTACAGCCAAAAGGCCGACATCCTCTAAAATCTAAATGATTTGTCTGCTCAGCGTAACTATGTAGTTCAATGAATGTTGTTGAACTTTCATTCCTACTGCGGCCTTCGCTCATCACAAGGTCATCGTATGTCCATATTATACTTAAATATGTACTTCATAATTTCACATCATTTGATATGTCCATATTAATATTATAAATGCGAAAGTAACTCTGTCTGTCTGTCTGTCTGTCTGTCTGTTACGCTTTCCCGCTTAAGCCTCTCAACCGATTTTGATGAAATTTGGCACAGGCAATCTTTAGACCCTGATAAAGAACATAGGCTACCTTTTATTCCGGAAAAATTTGATATTCCCGAGGGAAATCTAAAAAGCGCGATATAACCGAACTCCACGCGGGCGAAGCCGCTGGCGGAAAGCTAGTACTTCATAATTTCACATCATTTGTGTATTATCACTTTGTCATAATAAATAAGTAACAGGGGTCATTTTTTACTTCAAATAACAACATTTGCAACAGTACTTTACGGCCACTATAATTGTTAGCGCTCGTCTAGAAATACAGCTCGGAGGAATGCTCTTAACCTAACTATTATTATTTAACAAAAACGGTCTGTCCGTCATGATAATATTTATTGTTTGCAACAATATAATATTAAAAGGTTTGCGTTTATGTTCAGTTAATACCTTTAAGATTATACGTTGCGAGCGCCTGATCGTGGCTTTTACAATAAATAAATTCAGTTTGACGGTAAAATTGTATTATACGTTTTAATAAATACCGATATATAATGACAGGCCTTTGAACGTGCAGATTGCGAGGCATTGCTTTAGAAAAATTATACTTTGATTCTTTGGCGAATCGCGAATTTAACTACTATGTAGAGAGAAATAAGTTTGCTCTGGTTTGCTCTTTGTTTATATTGATCTAACAGAGCCGTAGTGGCATGAGTTTCTATTAAAACTTCACTAAAATGGCACTATTGCACTTCTATCAGTTTAAAATTACAATCTACCATCTCTCCAAACGAGACATTCTTCGTCATTTGTATCTTTAAATCAATAAACAAGAAAATTCATTTCCAAATGTAATTCCCTATCCCAATAACATAATTCCAAGGGTGATTGAGCACTCACCACGCCTTGAAACCGACATTTTATATGATTTGCAAGTATGGAACCCCGCTGAGCGTATTGCATTGAGCAGTTGTATTTGAAATAGGCCCTCGGAGTACCGCAGGGCGTGCTCTGCGGGCTTCTAATGCGTTGTTTAAATATTTTCAATTTTTAACCATTTTGCGTCCCGTAGAGCTGTAATATAATCTAAATAGTGCAATATTTTGAGGGTGCGCGCCACGTGGAACGTTAAATGCGTTCTTAGTCACTGGTGGACTTGGTGTTCATTTTGATTTGAAGTATAGACATAGCCAATAGGAAAACTATCATAATATAATGATGAATAATGCTCGGGCGGCCAAATAAAAAATAAATATAATTATCAGCGTCATCTGAGCCATTTATCGGATAGAAGATTTTTTTACCAAAATAGTGCTTATATTTTCCTTTTCACATACATACGGGGTGAAATCTCCAAATAACGGCCTGCCAATTTTATACATAAAGTTGAAATATATTTCTTGACACATGATAGGTACTGTTACTGTAGGTACAAATAGAAAAATAAAATATTACAATTGAAAGTTGATTGTCGAATATTAGTTAAACTTAAATCAAACCTTATTTGAGTCATAAGGAAGAGAAAGAACTGTTTGATAACGTGAGAGTTGAGCGGAAAATGTGGTAATATGGTTCAAGACCAGAAGATGATACTGGGGAAACTGAGCATGGATATCATGCTCAGTTTCCCCGGTAAAAAAGAAATACGGTTCAAGATCAGGAAGATGATACTTATACAATATGTAAAGAAAACCCTGTCCGATCTGTGAAGGTATTGTTAGTAATCGATAACTGATTCTACTAATGCCCACAAAGCCGGGCTAAACTAAAAAAAAACCCCTAAATAAATATTATTTCGCAAAAAGAGGTAACTAACATGTGCGGTAGGCAATCCATGCACGCGGCACGTGGTCGCGTCGCTTATAATTTACCGTCAAAATGGTGTTGTCACTTTTTTTAAAAACACCAAATTTCGGTGAAGTTGGAATTAATTCGAAGGAAAAGAAGATTCTTTCAAAATTCATTAGTGTTGTTACTATGATGATTACGTAAAATTTTATATCATATTTGGTCATGTGTTTACCTAACCTTTATTATTCTTATGGGTCGGACAGGGTTTTCTTTACCTATTGTATATCCATGCTCAGTTTTCCCAGTAAAATAATAAAATGCCCCACAAAATCAGGCACCAAGAAACAAAAAGGTCTCAATTGTTCAGCTACAGCACCATATCTGCCCACCCTCTAACCAAGCATGTATGTCTGGCTCTCGACCGCGGCCGTACCGTGTAATTCTATCTCATAAATATTAGCGCAAATAATACATATTCGAGTTCAAATCGCTCCTTGATTGATGTCAAAGCATGCGCTGCAAGCCGTGGAAACTCTGTGGAGTAAACGATCCCGGCAACGCGCTTACTATAATATATGTGAGAATATTTGGAACCGAATCATATAATAAAGGGCTTTTAGAACAATGGGCATTTTAAAAGTAGGATTTTGGAGAATTTTGTAAGTACCTAACTGGAGGAATAGGGATTTATCCAAGGTGTGAAAATCAAAATAGTCCGTCTTATAGATAATAAAAAAATTAAAACCCGTATTTTTTATTTTGTCGAAATTACCAAAAACTACTGAGATATAGCGTATTAAAGTTAAGGAGTCGGGGCTAATTACGTCACGCCGTGGTATTTTTTGTACCACGGCGTGACGTCATGCGACATTTCAAATCAATATATTTTCCTTAGTATTTGAATGAAAGAAAAAAATAAAAAATACGTGTACAATATTTTTTATAAATCTATCTGATGGACATTAAATTATTTTTTAGGATACAACCCAATTGGAGGTGCCCAGAAAAAAAGCAGCAGTGTTTGATTGACTTGTTGAAATGTTAAAGATAATTGTGTTTGATTATGGGCGACGGCCGAAAGATGTGTTTTAGAAATATTGTACTATGTACTTACGCCGGTCTAATTGGGTCGAGGACAGGATAGTGAATGGTCTTGATCATTTTGCAGAACAAATTCTTTTTTTGGTCATATTCCATAATGACCAACAACAACAAAGACGTTCATTGCGTGTTATTATTATTGATTAAGGGTTATTATTTTTACATTGTATCGTGCGGTTTGTTTGTGCACTACAATTTTCCTTTCCTTCTTTATTTACCTTGTTGAGAAGACAATTTTTTCGAACATACGAAACTAAAATTTAGCAATAATATCCTTCAGTGTGATTTAGATCGTGACTGACAATATAATTAGCGTACCGTATTTTCTTCCGATAAATGCCTTTCTAGGCGCATGGTGCTGTTAAGATTAAAATTATATTATTGTTTAAAATTTTTATACATTCCTAGAATATACCTACATAAATATATTACTTTCCCATATCGAACGAATATCGATCATTGTGTACCTAAATTGTCCGTTTACCCAAATCTGGATGTTCACGCCTTAGGCTGATTCCATTAAATCTAATGTCAACGTACATTTGACAACGCAATAGGCACTTTTCAAATGGTTCCCATGAGAAAATCTAATCGTTTGCGAAATATCTTAGAATTGGATAAACAGTTTTGCGTCGATGTAACCCTTAGTTTCATACAATTGGTTCTTTTTGTGTTTTATATTTGTACCGCGTTCAACTGCAAATAAACCTTTTTGAATTCTTGATAACGAATTAAGAAATAATTACAATTTATTTTCAAAAGACTGTCTTGTCTGGTCTGGCCTGCATCCTTATCCGTTTTCCGTAAAAAAAAAAGCATCACTTTAATCGATGTACATATATAACTTGATTAGGGACAGATTTTACGATCGATGGTTAACTTATACGTCTAATATTTACAATAAGTAGACGTCTGCCAGCTTTTGTATATTGAAACTACTGCTAAACAACTCCAGCACACGAAAAATACACGAGCGTACTCTTTTTACCCGTCAATCATCACCAAGTTTTCAAACCATAGTCAAAGCACAGCGGCACCTTTTCGAAACGTCACCGGCATGTGTCTATGGTAATTTCACGGCTTCATAGCGGTAGCCTCTGTTCGTAAGAGTGGAGAGAAGCCTGTGTTATTTTGTTATACCCTTTGTAGTAAACCTTTAACTAAAATTTGGCTGAATTTTATTCAAGATCAATATGATCATGAAGTACAGAAGTACGCGACGTGCCGGCACCATGCTTCTAGCTTTTTCCACTGGTTCGCTCTGCTCTTTTGGGCATACAGCCTTACAATCGTGACAAAGGTAACACTTGCCCGCCTCTCTGTCACCGTCATTCCCTGAGTAAAGTTTTTGCAGTGTTAACACTTCAAAAATATTGTTAAGGGAAATAGCACACGCTTTGGCGGGATTTCTGGTATAGCAAACAGTTTAGTACATGTTTGAGTTTGTAAATGGAGAAGTTATTCTGGCGATGGTGGTGGGTGGAACGCTGAATGCTTTGTCCTTTTCTAGTTCCAGTCAGACGACCTGTTTTATTTTTGAGTTGTGGTGCCGGTATTCGTTTTGATTTCGAGTGAACCCAGGTCAAAAAGGTCCATTGCGTTAATCTTGTTAGTAAGTAGATATGTATATTTCTCCAACTGAAAGAGCATTGGATATTGTAGGATTGTCAATATAAAAGCTGTTATGACCATCAGTACGTGTTTTACTAGGGTTGCACAAGTAATGTTGAATTCTTTGGAGTTGCAATATTTGATATAATATTTGAAAATCTCAAAGTGAAAAGTTGGGTGAAGCACTTTACCTCGCTTTTCACGATGACAAGTTTTTCCTAATATCAGTTGGAATCACTCCACGCTCACTTCACTTAAGTTTTCATAGTAAATAGTTACAGAATCACACTGTGGAGGTATGAAGAGCAGCGTGTAAAGCTCACTCATCATCCATAAAAAAGGGGGGATCCTCCGACTAGACTGGGATTGTCTGGCGCGTCACTTTGCCCACCGGTTGATGTCGTGAACTTGTATGCGTGCTAGTTGCACAGTAAACTCTGCTTGCGAGATGTAGGATTTCCTTGACGTCAGTATGACGCGTTGTTCGCGAGTAGCGTTGTAGGTACCGATACATTAGTCCCCTCTGAGACGACGTATTTTTGTATAGAACGAACTAGGAGTTGTTTGTGTCTTGAAAGTGTTTTAGCGTTCATCATTATTTTATTATAATAATAAACATTTATTTATTCAGTGAAACTAAAACAATAATTGTAACCCAATTACCCAATTGGGTAATTGGGTTGTATCCCAAAATATAAGTTAATGTCTATCAGATAGATTTATAAAAAATTGAACACGTATTTTTTATGTTTTATTTCATTCAAATACTTTTTTTTTATAAGTTATAAACTAGCGCTTGACCGCAACCCCGCCTGATGGTAAGCAGTGATGCGATCATTGACGGTAAAGCGAGCTAGTTTATTAAGAGCCTATTCACTCTATCCTTGAAGACACTCAAATTGTAGTGTGACGGAAACACCGCCGCGCGGAAGATATATTGATTTGAAATGTCGCATGGTGTCACGCCGTGGTACAAAATATACCACGGCATGAAGTACTTAATTAGCCCCCACTCCGTAACTTTAATACGCTAAATCTCAGTAGTTTTTGGTTAATTCGAATAAATAAAAAATATGGGTCTTAATTTTTTTAATTATCGGACGGACTAATTTTTTTTTTTATTTTCATACCTTGGATACATCCCTATTGCGTAACCCACTCATAGTAGCTATTGCTTTCATTTTGGCAGTTCAACGACAGTATTTACATTATTGATCAGAAACATTTTTGAAACGTATGAAGCAATGGATTAGCTATGTTCAAGGGTGCCGGATGAGGTTAACACAGAAACGTGGAGATTGGCACAATTATAGAGCGCTCTCGCAGAGTACAAGTCTGTACCAACAATATGCTGAAAGCTGTAGCTGATAATGCCGACAGCCCCATAATGAGACATTGGATGCGGTCGCATGCCACTGTGGTGCAATAAATAGTTTGAGTTGTTTTTTGTGACTGCGGTTGATATAATTTTAATGTAAAATTATATCAACTGCGGTCCAAGCGATCCCAACTAGTCGCAATCATTTGACAAAAATGTGTTCGCCGATTAGGCTGCTGATTGATGATGAATACGATTATTGTCACAGTATAGTTTCCACTATGATTTAAGCCTGTTCGGAACAGCCGATTAACTGACTTCAAGAACTTAAATGATCGACACATAGTCACATAGGTACTAATATCAAGATCGAGCATATAAAGATCAATTTTACGTCCATCGGGGTCTGCGTACGCGCCTCAAGCAAGCGCACTCCATTATTAGGAATTATAAAAATATAATATGCCGCTGCATATCTTGTTTTTTATTTCGGTAGCCGATACTCGCCACAAATTATTATGTATTATAATAGGCGAGGTGCGAATATGAGCGGATATTGGAGTCGCTGAAAAAAACGTAAAAAACACTGCATAATACAAGCTGTTGATATTGCGTTGGAACCTTGTCACAATAACAGCTGCGTGACGTCATCCGTTGCACAAAAGGACAGCTAGCAAAAAAATGTTAATACAAAGTTAATAAGCTTGTGTAATGGGTTTATTTGTATTTTATAATTTTATTATACATACATTCTTTATACCTACTCATCCATATTCTGACAAATAAACTTTTATGTCATTTTTTGTTACTATCTATAAGATTGTTTTTTTCTTACCAGTTAATTTCCAGTTCTAATTAATTTCTTACTTATTTCTACGGGTAACAGGTAACAAAACTCAAGAAAAACAATAAAATAGGATAACAAAAACAATAAGTTTTAACAAGTATTCGATGCGCGTAAGCACGTAAGCGCGGGATGATCTTGCGAACGGTACTGACGGCGCGATTATAATTTTTATATTTTTAAATATTTTTTATTTCTAGGTATATGTAAATATTAAAAAAAACACCGGCCAAATGCGAGTGGGACTCGCACACCGAGGGTTCCGCCGTACAAACGTAGCGGTTTACAATTTATGACCATATTTATGACTCTAGCGTGTGACGGAAATTCGTCTAAAGTGTCGGTATTTTCAAATTTCAAGATTCTGAGTTTACGGGAAGTATCCCGTAGGTTTTGATTCCTTTGCGAGTGTCGAAAATTTGTTGAAAATATCGATATAATCGGCTGTATCTTTTGATTGGCTTGGCTTAGAACTTTGATATTCTCATAGCTTAAAGGGACAATAGACCTGAGTATTTCATGTGAATTTCAGCTTGATACGTCCATGCGTTCTTGAGATAAAGGGTCTTGACAGACAGACAGACAGACAACAAAGTGATCCTATAAGGGTTCCGTTTTTTCCTTTTGAGGTACGGAACCCTAAAAAGTAATTAATACGTGTATAAAATGAAATAAATAAATAAATATACAGACTTTGTGCCTAAGTAGTAACAGCCGATCGGTCGATGGATCAGGTTGAGTTTCGGTTGGTCTGTGGATAAGTGACCATCTTGAAATACCGGGACCTCCGTCCCTCGGAAAGCACATGTCGCCTCTGATCTCGGCTGCCTTTCATGAATGTTTGTCAATATGTATGAGTACACACTCATACATATTGAATATAATATAATATATTGAATCTCACCTTTAAAAAAAGAAGGGGAGGTTCTTTTTTTAAGGTGAGATTCAACCTCAATTCATACATACATCATATAAAAACAAATTAATTATATAATATAATTATTATAATAATGAGATCAAACAAAATGTGAAAAAACAAAATGTAGAAAATTTGTAGGAATGTATTCAAGCAAAAATGACAGACAACTAGTGTCTGACGCTGGTTATCAAGTGAAGGACAATTCTATTAATTTAAAACAACAGATTTAGGATTTCATTTGGTTAAAACTTTCTTCTACTTCTTTTTTCAAGGTGATATTCAACCTCAACTCTTGATCAATGGCCTCTGTGGAATAGATACCGCAATTCTGCCAATAAAAATAAAACAAATTATATTATTATTATAAATAACAACTTATAGAAATTCTTCGAAAATTTTAGTTCCCAATAATGGCGGATATCGCCAATGACAGTTGAAAAAGACGGTCGCGTGAACCGTCTATGAGGGAGGTTTGAGGCAAAATCATGATGTGGCCACTATGCTGCGATATTTCAATGTTCTTTATGAATTATTTACTGAATGCACCTTTTAATACATAAATCACGCGCTTTTATTTAGTAAACGCCACTATAAATAATTTTAAAAGTCAAATGAATAATACGCATGGCACTCATCTTAGCTTTCCCGTCAAAAAACCCTATGAGTACGTGTGTTTGTATATGCGTTTAGCGTGAGTGAGCTGTCAATAGTGTCAATGCATAGCATTTTCCACAGTTTTCATGTTGAGATTTTCTAGAAGCGCACTGCCGACTTGCCAAGGACCATAACCAACTTTATTAAATAAGTTCAGCGCATCCCTCACGCTCTATCTAGGCCTGCCGTGATATCGTTTGCCATTAAGCGGGAACCATTGACCGTCTGACATCCTGAAGATGTGTCCTGTCCAATTCCTTTCAAACGTGGCAGGTTTCCGAGTGACATCACTTATTTTAATGATGTGAGAGATTCTTAACCGGGTCTAATCGTTTCAGAACCAGAATACTCCGTTTCTTCGCTCTCAGGCAAACATCGAGCGTCTAAGTAACTCCACTGCATTGTTAAAGACCATATTTGAGAACCATACGTAACGATAGAAAAAATACACTGTGGATACACATGTCGATGAGTGTTCTTTTGAGGGATAGTGGAAGATCACCCTTCATCAGGTCTTTAATGGCCTAATGGCATTTTTTAATAATTATAAACTACGCAATCCCACCTGATGGCAAGCAGTGTAGCAATCGTTGATGGTGAAGCGCGCTAGTTAATTTAGAGTCCATTCACTCAAAAAAAAAAAAAAAAAGAATTGAGTGAATAGGAAGGAAGACGGCAGTTTAGCGAGGTGATGCAATGTTAAACCCAACAACACGATCAACGATGCTGTAACAGAGGGAGATAGATCCGTAGACCCACCACGACTAAACTTCCGACACAACAACATTTGGCGCGTCGTACCCGGCACACATCGCATCACAACTGCTCAGACCCGTCCTCCGTACGGCTTCACCAGACATCATGCCGGAACAAGACGAATCGTTTGGCGGCAAGACTTTGTCTGGTGGGTGGTAACTTCTGCCGGCAGCCGATGCCGATGGCAGCCTACCACCGAGAAGATACTAACCGTTCTTGATTTAAAAAATTGCAACTATAAATAGGTCACATTATGTCAGGCGCTGACTAATTTGACAGGTAAAAAAAAAAACATGAACTGAACTTTAGTTTGGGAACGAGGGAATAGACTCATTCTATCCCAAAATAGAGATAAATAAATGATTTTTGGTGTGGATTCGCTCCGCTTTCAGTGTGACCTCAGATATAATACAGAAGCGTGAGCGTCATTACTTTGTTTTACTGTAATTACTTTTTTGAATTATTAATCCAATATATAAAAAAACTTTTCAAGAGCATTTTTAGCACGTTACAAGATACATACCTACATGTACTTACATATTTTGTATCTTGTAGCGCGGCTCAGCTAGTTAAGAGATTTTCTAACCGTGGTCAATTATTGTAATAATATATGTATTTCAGATCAAATGTTTATATCTGTAAACATTTCGTCATCATACCTACACCGTCATACGATTTCAGCATAGTGTTTCTTTGTAGACATTACATTAAAACTTTTCATTAGAAATTTTCTCGGTGGTAGGCCATAACATCGGCTGCCGGCAGAAGTTACCACCCACCAGACAAAGTCTTGCAGCCAAGCGATTCGTCGTGTTCCGGCATAATGTCTGGTGAAGCCTTACGGAGGACCGGTCTGAGCAGTTGTGTTGCGATGTGTGGCGGGTATGATGCGCCAAATGTTGTTGTGTCGGGAGTTTGGTCCTGGAGAGTCTCCAGATCAATCTCCCTCTAGCGCAGCTTCGTTTGGTCGTGTTGGTCTTGGATTTAACATTGCATCACCTCGCTCAACTGCCGTCATCGTTCCTATTCCTTAGTTGTTTAAGTGCATAGGCTTAATAAACTAGTGCGCTTTACCATCAACCATTGCATCACTGCTTACCATCAGGCGGGATTGCAGTCAAGCACTAGTTTATAATTATTAAAAAAAAAACTTCAGTTTCCTTAACATATTTCTCCCGTATCGATTTAATTTTAATTTTTTTGAAATTAGTGCAAAGATTTTTCTACCGTCCATACTAATATTATAAATGCGAAAGTACCTATCTCTGTCTCTCTGTCCGGCTTTCACACCAAACCTACTGAACCGATTGTACAATGAAATTTGGTACACAGATAGTCTAGAGCCTGAGAAAGGACATAGGCTATATAACACCCCGTTATGACCAATAGGAGCAGAGCAGTCACGCGGGCGTACATATTGTCCCATTATTTTAACGGACTCTTATTTTATATCAACTGAGCTCCT
Organism: Sesamia nonagrioides; assembly: GCA_017933935.1. NCBI lineage: Eukaryota > Metazoa > Arthropoda > Insecta > Lepidoptera > Noctuidae > Sesamia > Sesamia nonagrioides. The sequence goes on from JADWQK010001096.1 coordinate 504,571, forward strand.
ATAAACTGAAGTCCACGCGGACGAAGACGCGGGCAACAACTAGATTTACATAAATAATTCGGTAAATGCACATCTATGCTTAAGCTCGTTGCTTACATAAAACACTTAGCTAAAACCTACGCATCAAGAAATCAGGACCCGGAGCCTACATAAAAACACCACGCCTCTCTGCTCCAGATAATAGTCAGTTAGGTAATGATAGTCAAACCATCAATCATAAGTGTCCGTGAAACATACGGGTAGGCTTGACGCCAGGGATAGGAAAGAAAAATTGCTAATATTTTTACATTTACTATACAAAACTAGCCGAACGTGACCGATGAAATGACAGGTTGTGTCTCAGTGAAATTTAAATAAAAACATGTTGCTTTGTACGACAATTGTCCCCAACGGTGTGTACCTGAGGTAGTTATGAATGCTTTGTAATAGAGCACCTGGCGACTTGTAATCATATCAAATTAGCAATCATAGGAAAGTAACTAACTGTTGACCGCATGATCGTTGAGCAAACCGATATCACTTTAGTTGACTTGCTGGAGCTGTGGAAGGGTGTCTGTTCTGCTAAGCAGCGATCCTCATGAATCAAGATCACCCATTTTGGTCAGCGAATTGGGATACAAAATAAAAAATCGGCGGCCTGAAATTAATTACATTTTATTTATAACTAGCGGCCGCCAGCGACTTCGTTCGCGTGGTTTAGTTATGCTCCGCTCCTATTGGTCGCAGCGTGATATTATATAGCCTAAAGCCTTCCTGGATTAATGGGCTATCCAAGGCAAAAAGAATTTTTCAAATCAGACCAGTAGTTCCCGAGATTAGCGCGAACAAACAAACTCTTCAGCTTTATATATTAATATAGATTAGCTTTCCGCCCGCGGCTTCGCCCTCGTAGAATTCGGTTGTATCGCGCTTTTTAGATTTCCCTCGGTAATATCATTTTTTTTTCAATAAAAGGTAGCCTATGTCCTTTCTCAGGGTCTAAAGATTGTCTGTGCCAAATTTCATCAAAATCGGCTGAGAGGTTTAAGCGGGAAAGCGTAACATACAGACAGACAGAGTTACTTTCGCATTTATAATATTAGTATGGATGGATGGCTTGAGGCAGCAGTAGAAACTTTTACTCTTATAGCGACAACACTGGAATGAATTTAATAAGCAAAAATATACATACAAATCCAAATCTTATTCTAAGAAACATGACAGAAGAAACCATCATCATCTCAGCGTTAATCCCAGTTGCATCTGTAGCTTTTTTAGTTTTGGAGTCTAGGGTCCGCTTTACCAGTCTAACTGCTGATTTTGGCTAAACTTCGATATTGATGAAAGAAAAAATATTTATTGTAATTCGGACAGGAAGAGCATAAAATTAAGTTAACTACAATTAAAAATAAAAACAACTTTTAAATAAAAAACAAAAGTAATACAAAATCAGATTGTCCTTTGCGAGGCCAAAAGGCTCCTATCTCAGCATAGCTTCGACATTTAAAAAGTAAATGTCGCAGCGCTGGTATTCTGATAGGACTTGATGTGATGTCACGGGCAATCAGAGCATGGGGCTGACAGGTTCTCGAGTGGCGACCACGCACCGGAAGACGCAGCATGGGTAGGCCCCCGACAAGGTGGGCCGACGACCTGGTGAAGGTCGCGGGAAACCGCTGGATGCGGGAGGCGCAGGACCGGTCGTCGTGATGAACCTTGGGGGAGACCTATGTCCAGCAGTGGACGTCTTTCGGCTGAAAATGATGATGTATATCAGAATTTGTCGTTTAGATTTGTCTCTAGCCTTAACCGTCATCATCAGGTCGGCTTCCAGTCTGACTGTATTCAGCTGAATACCAGTATATTACATGGAGTATCTACCTATTTGACCTCTACAACCCAGTTACAGGGTAATACGATACCCCTCGGTAAGACTGGTTGTCAAATTTTCGGACATCTGACTACCCGTAAAAGTTTATTGGCGGGAAAGTCAAGCTGAGTGTCACGCTCATTTTTCATTGGACTTTCAAAATTATTTATAGTGTTGTTTACTAAATAAAAGTGCATGATTTATGTAGTAAAATGTGCATTCAGTAAATAATTCATAAAGAACAGTGAAATATCGAAGCATAGTGGCCACATCATGACTTTGTCTCAAACCTCCTTCGTAAGACGGTTCACGTGGCCGTCTTTTTCAACATGAATTATAATTTATTACGTGAGTTTGGCTTAATGCACAAACCGTGCGAAGCCAAAAAAGATAGAAATAAAAGAAAGACTACTCGTAACGACTGTCAAAGATGTATTAATTACAACCTGGACCAACCGTCTGACGTTCTTTCCAAGGCACGAAGGAATTTCGGTATATAAATGGTCACCCATCCACAAACTAGCCGCGGCAAGCGTAGCTTAACTTAACATGATCGATCGAGCTGTAGGGTAATTGCGTAACATACTATCAGTAGCAATGGGTTTCATTTAGGCAGTTTAACAACATTCATTGCGTTATTTACGTTTTTGAGCATAATACAATATGTAAAACCCTGTTTGACCCATAAGGATAATAAAGGTTAGGTAAACACATGACCAAATATAATATAAAATTTTACGTAATCATCATAGTAACAATACTAATGAATTTTGAAATAATCTTTTTTTTCCCGCGAATTAATTACAACTTCCCCGAAAATTTAGTAATTTTTAAAAAGTGACTACACCTTTTTGACAGTATATGTAAGCGATGCGACCACGTGCCGCATGCCCTGCCCCCGTCGCTCGCGTATGGATTGCCTACCGCACATGTTACCTCTTTTTGCGAAATAATAATATGTATTTTTTTGGGGGATTTTTTCTTTTAAGTTTAGTCCGGCTTTGTGGGCATTCGTAGAATCAGTTCGATCGATACCTAACAATGCCTTCACGGATCGGACAGGGTTTTCTTTACAATTGTTTATGAAACAATGGATTGGCAATTTGCTTTGAAATGAATTCCAACTAATAGTAAGTGCACCTTACGCAATTAGGGTGCTGATGCTATTTAGCCAAGAGCCCCTTCTTTTGCTAGCCCCAAACCGTCATTTGCTTCAAAAGACTGCTACAATATACAGTGCTACAATTACAGAGTTCAGTGGATACAATTATTTATTGTTAACGTTTCTTTGTAACCTCGTAACTGGAGGTGAATATGATCGCTCGCCATAATCGCTACCGACACCATATCCGCTGATAAAACAGTACATTTTGCTTCAATATACTTAATTATCTTATCGTTCGCCTTAAATAGTTATTACATTAACTCTGTCGATTACAGGAATCGACAGAGTTGATATTGATTTTAACTTGTCTCAAAGGTTAGATGACGTTGATGGTTCTTCTTCTTCCTCTTCAGCCCAGGTCCACTGCTGGAGAAAGGACTCCGCCAAGGCTTTTATTACAATGGGGAGTTCTGCCATAATCCCCACGTTTCCCAGGCGGGTTGGGGATCGCAGTAATTTGATATTCCACAGAAGAAGGGCTGCTGCCCGCTTCCCTGGTGAGAGTTCCCTTAGTCGCCTCTTACGACACCTACGGGAGGATATTGATAATTAATTAATACAATACAAATATGTTGGACCATTATTATGTTTGAAATGAACGTGCTAACACTAAAATATCAATATAAATATTAAATATTTTACAGAAGTATAAAAAAAATAAGGCTCATTTTTCACCTTGGCTCTTACTTTTCCTTGGAGTGCACCAACCGCCTTCAGCTTTTGGGAGTTGAGATTTCCTCGAACTTAAACTTTAGGCGGTTCATTGAGTCCAAAGCCAAGATGGCTGCCGGGAAAGTTGGCGTTAATGCAAAGGTATTTCACACCGGGACAGTTTCAAATGTTATACAGCACAGGTTCGTTCGTGTGTGGAGTACCTACTGCAGCCACATTTGGGCTGGTGCTGAAAATGCCACCTGGCTACTTTGGATTCGACGAAGAGGCTCATTGGCGACCCCGATTTGCGGTAAACGGTCTCCAAAGCCTGGAGCACAGTCGAAGAGTAGCCAGCCGGTCGGTGTTCTATAGGATGAATTTTGGAGAGTGTATGCGGCAATTGCATGACATAATTCCCCCACCGTCGTATGGCGAATATCCACCCTTACTTTGTTGACACTGCCACGATCCGGACGAAGCGTTTCGACTCGTCTTTTATACCGCTTACATAGAGGGACTAGAACAATTTGCCAACTTCGGTGTTTCCGTCTGACTACAATTTAAATGTCTTCAAGGATAGAGTGAATAGGTTCTTAATAGACAAGTGCGTTTTACCATCAACGATTGTATCACCTCTTATCATGAGGCTTGATTGCGATCAAACACTAGTTTATAGTACGTAAAAAAAAAAAACATTGGGCATGATAAAATTCGTCCACCTAGCTGTGAATGGGATAAATGCCCAAAAGGCTGGCAGCGTTACCACGTTGGAAAATGTAATATTATATAAGACTAGCTGCCGCCAGCGACTTCGTTCGCGTGGAGTTAGTTATGCTCCGCTCCTATTGGTCACAGCGTGATGTTATATAGCCTAAAGCCTTCCTGGATTAATGGACTATCCAACGCAAAAAGAATTTTTCAAATCGGACCAGTAGTTCCCGAGATTAGCGCGAACAAACAAACATACAAACAAACTCTTCAGCTTTATATATTAAGGATAGAAAACATAGGTACATACATCCTACATTACGCTCAATCCTTCTCTGTATGAGAGGAGACCTGTGCCCAGCAGTGGGACGATAAAAGGTTGTTGATGATGATGATGATGATGTTAGATAACATGTACATGTAGATACAAGTATGTATTCTTAAATCGTTACCTACATTTAATGGTACAGAGGACAGCAATTCAAGCTACTATAATTTATCGAATTTCTTTACCTATTAGATTTCCAACTTTATCGCTAAAGCCTTAAGGCTCGGCTCGGCTTATTGGGAATATTTGACAGTTGGGGTAGCTTGACCTGCTGTCGTCCGTACCTACCTTTCAATAAAGCATTCGTCCATTGTGTGTTCAATAGGGTTCAATTCATTTTGTGTCATGTTTTTTATTTTATACAATATAAGATTTTCTTGCTTCTTTGTACGTACATACATAATTATGTCCATACATGCAATTAGTATCAAGACGCATTGTCCCCACCATACAATTTATTAAGTACTACTAAATGATCTTCCAAATATAATTCTGGAATCGGTTTTTGCCTTCGCCACGGGTAATCGGGTAAATTACTAAGTGTCTCACTGGCTATTATATAATTATATTTGCGGCAAAAATACTCGCTTTGCAGACAGTTGCAGGCTATTTTTATTTTGTTTATCGCTGTAACAAGTGCCGTATGCGCAGGGCATAATCATAACCTCTTAAGTTTGTATTTAATTTGTTTTAATTTATTATGTTATATTAAGTAAGCTTATCGTGCCTCGGAAAGCACGTTAAGCCGTTGGTCCCGGTTGCCATACGAACATCGAATGGCAGTAGTTACGGGTTGTTGGAGCCCTCAAAAGTCCAACAATTGGTCTAACTGCAATGCTTCGATGTCGACATCGGTTTGTGGAAGTCAGACGACGGTCGCTTCACGGAAAAATATCGAAGTTTACCCAAAATCAGCAGTTAGAGTGGTAAAGCTGACCCCAGACCCCAAAGCTGAAAAAGCTTCGAATGCGACTGGGATCAACGCTGAGATGATGATGATTAAGTAAGCTTGTCGATTCTTCAATTGCTTTCTTTTCTTTATATCCATATTTTATTGAATAAAAAGCAAATTTATAATAAAAACTAATTCCTGTACGTCTTTACGGGGCCAAAATACCGCTATCTCTGCATGCTGATGCGATATTTGCTGTTGTAATAACCCTTGCCGACGCCGCTGTCGATAAAAATCTGACCGTGGAACAACCTAATCAGCATAGGTACTTCAGCTTATAACTAGACGAAGCCACAACGCGAAAGCATTAAATCAGTTCACTACCCTGACCCAAAAGGCAAAAAACTTAGCAAAAGCCTCGTCTATCCACGGATCGTGAGAAAGTCATAATAAACATATCAATTTTAAGATCGATCCGCTTTCTCGTGATGCCTAACTGTTTATTAGTCTTCTATATAAAGGTTCTGTAAGTATACCCAGGTTCTGCAGTAGCGATATTTATTGAAATTACTTACAATTTGATTGTGGAGTGTAATAATGGCCTGCAAGTCGGTAGCTTCGCTCGCCTTAATATTAGGGCGCATTTTGTTAGTAACCACTCGAATTAGATGGTATATATGTTAACGATTTGCTCAGGCCCGCGGCGGTGAGGTCGTGGCCTTGCACAGGTAGTTTCAAATTCTCCTGCTTTCTTCATGTTTGTCTAGAGTGGTTACTAGTTAACTTTTTGCAATAGGTGTACTAGTTAATTTTATCCAAGGTATGAAAAACAAAAAAAAAATAATTAGTCCGTGTTATAGATAATATAAAAAATTTAGACCCGTATTTTTTATTTTGTCGAAATTACCAAAAACTACTGAGATATAGCGTATTAAAGTTACGAAGTGGGGGCTAATTACATCAAGCATTGTTATAATTTGCACCACGGCGAGACGTCATGCGACATTTCAAATCAATATAACTTCCTCCTAAGTATTTGAATGAAAGAAAAAATAAAAAACACGTGTTTAATATGTTGTACAATCTATCTGATGGACATTAAGTACATTATTTTTTAGGATACAATTTGATACAAACCAATTAAAACTGTCTTTATAGAATGTGTGTGACGTGGTTGTCTGACATTCACCATATTTTTTTTTTTTTAAATACGTTGTTCCACAATAGGAATTTCGTGGGTGCGTTTACAAACATATAAACTCACATACGCAAACAGCCATCATCATCAACCTTTTTATCGTCCCACTGCTGGGCACAGGTCTCCTCTCATACAGAGAAGGATAGAGCGTAATCACCACGCTTGCACAATACGGGTTGGCTATTTCAGACTTATAAAGTCCAAGTTTCCTCAAGATGTTTTCCTTCACCTTCAGTCATATCCGGAACAAATACTTGCAGGTCATAAAAATATTTGTTAGCCACTTAAATATTGTGCCATTACTGTGCATCATTGTGCTTCTGCGAATTTATTTGGGGCCTGCGCTGTCTGTCTACTTGTTCTTTCCTATTTCTCTATTAATCATTCATTTTTTTTTTGATAATACTGTTGTGAGAAATGAGAGTAACATCGTTTCAAAAAATCACCATTTCCTGTAACAATACTGGTTTTTGAAATTTCTCTAATTCTACACTTAGTGTTCTATTTCCACCTAACTCACGAATTCTGATTCTATTTCTAACAAAATCTACATCTAATTATTTGTTGCCGTCATATTAACACTAGCCTTCTTTCCAACAACGTTCTTTATTTATTATTTCGCACATTATATGTACAGAGGCGGACTTAATGCCTTAGGCATTCTCTACCAGTCAACCACAGGTGGTGAAGAGATAAGATGGTAGGTGCTTTAGATTGAAAGAAAATTGTAAAGAAAAAAAAAAGCCCTTAAAATTATTAAAAATACTTAAATAAGCTAAATATACATACATACTATTACCAAAATATATACTTATAATATATACAAAAAAAACTAAAATGGAAGATTTGTTTGTAGTAAGCTCATGCTTGTCTACTTACTTATTGCCATTTTCCTACACACATGATGCTGTTTTCCGGACACTTCTATCATTCTTATCAATCACCGAAAACGGTGGAAGTTGATAACCTTAATACGAACAATGAAACAAGCCTTGTAAAAAAACCGTGTACAAACACCTCACGAGACATAGTGGCCAGTTATTCAAAGTTCGCCCGCTATTCAAGCTAATACTTATTCTTATTTGTCTAGCTCGTTGAAAGCCAGGCATACCGGCAGGAGCCCGACAATTAATCATTTAGATAACCCACCAATGAAGGAAGGAAGTATGCAACATTTATATTTTGTATGACAAAATACCTAGCGGTTTGATCCGGACATAAAAACTCAAACAGTTCGCGGTGTAGGGTTGTTCAGCCGTCATTTGCTTTATCGATGATTTCTTCATTATTACGATATGCTTTGATTTGTGTTACCAAATTCAAATTCATCAAACAATTAATGATAGCAATGGTGATAGCTAGTTAGTTAGTGATAGCTGCCTTTTGGCACTTGACGAAATGCGGACGAATTTTTTGATGCTTTATGATTCTAACCTTTTTATATGCCTCATATTCGAATTTACTCTTAAGTTTTAAATTGTATAAATAGTATAAAATTGGTACGTTTTATTCATAATTATAAGTAAGTCAATTCACTAGCCACAATAATATATTTAAATTGTTGTTGCTGCTTGGGTTGACGACGCTGTGTACATAAAGATGTAATATAGCTTTGGTGTTTTGGATTTAATAAAAATTACAATTTTTTCTCGGTGGTAGGCCACAACATCGACCGCCGGCGTAAGTTACCACCCACCAGACAAAGACATGCCGCCAAGCGATTCGTCGTGTTCCGGCATGATGTCTGGTGAAGCCGTTCGGAGGACGGGTCTGAGCAGTTGTGTTGCGATGTGTGCCAGATGGTGTTGTGTCGGGAGTTTGTTCGTGGAGGGTAGCGGGATCCGAAGCACGGTTCTCCGCTGGTCGCTGAATATCTAAAACACGTGATGACGTGTTTTAGATATTTTCCAACAACGCCAAAAGGCTTAATACAATGGTATTAAGCCTTTCTTTTGAAGTTGACATGGTCAAAACAGACAAGTTGGACAAAATAAAAAATATGAAAGCAAAATCTAAATCTCAAAGAAGTATATCAGATTAAAGCTGCTTTTCTCTATAAATTTTCTATCTCCTTTTCAATCTCTATTAATTCTAAAAAATAAAGCACCTCTCGCTCAAATCGCCCCATCGCCACTATCGATGTCGGTCCATCGTCCCAGGTAACATCACTACCGTTTCACATTTGAGCCTTTCGCGTAGTCGCTTATCGGGCACGTTTTACATTTTTATTGCAAGCGGATACGGACCGCGCTGTGTCGGCGTTATTATTTCTCCCTACAATTATTGCTTAGAAGCCCGGCCGGCGGCGGGCGACGTGCGGGCGACGTGCGGGCGTCGTGCGATTCTCGTGCGAATGTTTCTACGATACTTTTTACATGATGCACGCGACTGGGATATGTGGTTGTTTGTTTATCAGAGGAAGCGATTTTTGTTAGGACACGTTCACAGGGTTTATTTTCATGACTTTTCCTGAAGTGTTTCTGTATTTTTTGACCCGTATACCCCAGGGATATAGAACTCTAACTTTATAGGAGTTCTTGTTCAACTTCTGTTATTTTATTTTATTGTTAAACCTACTTTTAAGCATGAAAATACAACTAGTTTATACTACATACTGTTTTTTGTCTCTCACTGCATTAGCCTTCCAGTACTCACTTGCCACCTTACTGTCTAGAGCTGCTAAAAGCCAATGTTTATGCAAGTCCTTGTTGCGACATTAGCCTGTCAACTTCGCCTGGGTCGTAAGTGTGGCACATTAATCGTTTGACACGCGGTAGACGTGTCCAGCTCAATTCCATTTAAAGGTCTTCAAGGCTAGAGTGGGAGCTCGAGGGAGTGGAACAATTGGCCAGCGGCGGGGTTTCCGTCGGACTACAATTTAGTGTCTTCAAGGCTAGAGTGAATAAGCTCTTAAAAAATTAGTGCGCTTTACCATCAACGACTGCGTCACTGCTTACCATCAGGCGGGATTGCGGTCAAGCGCTAGTTTATAATTTTATAAAAAAAAAGGTGGCAGGTTGGGAATGGGTTGTTGTACAAACAGCAGATTAAGCTACTAGAATCTGTCAAATTTGTTTAATAGATTTTTAATCTTATCGCTATAGTATTGAGGCTCAAAGTTGATTAGGAATATTTAACAGTTTCAGGTAGTTTGATATGCTGTCGTCCTATATTTTTAACCCAGCCTACAAGTTTAATACCCAGAATACTTTGTGCCATAGCTGTCTGGCCAACCTAGAGTATAAGAAACATATGGATGAAATGATGGGAAGAATACAGGATTTATTTATCACTAGCTTTCCGCCCGCGGCTTCGCCCGCGTCGAGTTCGATTATATCACGCTTTTTAGATTTCCCTCGGGAATATCAAATTTTTCCGGGATAAAAGGTAGCCTATGTTCTTTCTCAGGGTCTAAAGATTGTCTGTGCCAAATTTCATCAAAATCGGTTGAGAGATTTAAGCGGGAAAGCGTAACAGACAGACAGACAGACAGACAGACAGACCGACAGACAGATAGACAGATTTACTTTCGCATTTATAATATTAGTATGGATTAATTTTAAAAAAATCCACCAGAATGATTGTCGATAAAATAATAATGCAGACAGTCTTACAAATATACTGCCTATGTTTATATACAATATGTAAAGAAAACCCTGTCCGATCTGTGAAGGTATTGTTAGGTATCGTTAACTGATTCTAATAATGCCTACAAAGCCGGGCTAAACTTAAAAAAATCCTCCTAAAAATAAATATTATTTCGAAAAAGCGAGGTAACTTTATGTGCGATAGGCAACACGGTAGGCATGAATGCGCGGGTGAAGGGGGGCAGAGCACGCGGCACGTGGTCGCATCACTCATAATAATACTGTCTAATACGGTGCTGTCCACAGAAATCGTAAATACGATTTCTGTGGTGCTGTCCCTTTAAAGAAAAAATACTAAATTTTGGGGAAGTTGGAATTATTCGCGAAACAAATGATTATTTTAAAATTCATTAGTATTGTTACTATGATGATTATGTAAAATTTCATATTTTATTTGGTCATGTGTATACCTAACCTTTAATATCCTTTTGGGTCGGACGAGGTTTTCTTTACATGTTGTATAGTCATAGATTCAATAATTTGTTAACAAAAATAAACATTGACATTACAATTTTTTAACGTCGGAGATATTTAATACAGAGTGTACAGTGTCTACAAAATATATCACAAATGCGGAAGTTTGTCAGTATGGACGGAGTATGTTTGTTACTCTTGCACGCAAAAACTACTGAACGGATTTGGATAAAATTTGACACACAGATAGTTTAGCCTGAAACAACACATAGGATATTTTTTATACCGATGTTCCTACGGGATCGAAACTTATGCGGGTGAATCAACGGGGTGCTGCTAGCTTATAATAATTCCTTTGGTATATTATTTGTTTCAATTTGTAAAAATCAATCCTTCTCTGTATGAGAGGAGACCTGTGCCCAGCAATGGGACGATAAAAAAAGGTTGATGATGATGATGACTATTTGTAAAAGTATTTAAAGAAAAATCAAAAGGTACATAAATGTGCAGTATTTGTTCGACATCACAGAATTTTAATTTCCATATCTTGGACTATAATGTTTTCCTTTAACAAGTACGTGACTCGAGGGTGGAATGTGGTGTAACAGGGTGCAATTCCCTCGATAGCACATATGCACTTATATCTTGTTTTTATGTGGCCCCAGTGAATCGAAACTTTTCATATCCTACCATGAAAGTTTGGTTGCATAATGCCTACAAAGCCGCGCTAAACTTAAAAAAAAACCCTAAAAATAAATATTAATTCGAAAAAGCGAGGTAACTTTATACATGTGCGATAGGCAACACGGTAGGCATGCATGCGTGGGTGAAGGGGGGCAGAGCACGCGGCACGTGGTCGCATCACTCATAATAATACTGTCGAATATAGCGAAGTCCCTTTAAAAAAAAAAAAAATCTAAATTTTGGGGAAGTTGGAATTAATTTGCGGAAAAATGATTATTTCAAAATTCATTAGTATTGTTACTATGATGATTATGTAAAATTATGTAAATAACTCTTTTACGCAAAAAATAGCGAACAGATTTGAATGAAATTTCACCAACAGATGGTTTATAACCAGATTAGGGTAGGTATTTTCCAAATATTCCTAAGAGATACTTATGCTGGCAACAACCGCATGATGTCTGGTGAAGCCGTACGGAGGACGGGTCTGAGCAGTTAGAAACGATACGCCAAATGTTGTTGTATGTGTCTCCAGATCAATCTCCCTCTGGCGCATCATCCTTGCTGGTGTTGTTGGGTTTAACGTTACATCACCTTGGTCAACTGCCGTCTTCCTTCCTATTCTCTCAGTATTTTTGAGTGAAAAGGCGCTTTTTTTAAATAATTATAAACTACCGCTTGACTTGACAATCCCGCCTGATGGTGATGCAATCGTTGATGGTAAAGCGCGCTAGTTTATTAAGCCTATTTACTTAAAAAACTTAGTGAATAGGAAGGAAGACGGCAATTGAGCAAGGTAGCGCACTGTTAAACCCAACAACACGACCGACGATGCTGCGCCAGAGGGAGATTGATGTGCAGGCCCTCCACCACCAAATTCCCGACACAAGCACATTTGGCGCATTGTACCCGGCACACATCGCAACACAACTGCTCAGACCCGTCCTCTGTACGGCTTCACCAGACATCATGCCGGAACACGACGAATCGCTTGGCGGCAAGACTTTGTCTGGTGGGTTGTAACTTCTGCCGGCAACCGATGTTATGGCCTACCACCGTTAAAAAACTAGCTTAATAAACTAGCGCGCTTTCCCATCAACGATTGCATCACTGCTTACCATCAGGCGGGATTCATCAGGCAGTCAAGCACTAGATTATAAGAATAACAAAAAGCAAGAGAAAAAAATGGGCCTAGTTCTTCAAGGCTAGAGTGAATAGGCTCTTAATAAACTAGCGCGCTTTACCATCAACGATAGCATCACTGCTTACCATCAGGCGGGATTGCGGTCAAGCGCTAGTTTATAACTTATATAAAAAAAAAGATAGTCTATCTATACTAAACACAGTTTTTTAACAGAGTTTTTATTAGTTTATATCATCATAATCATCATCAGCCTATTGCAGTCCACAGCTGGACATATGCGTCTCCTATTTCACATCATTTAAATCGATTATCAGTAACTCACCATCCAGTTACTACCAGTCATCCTGCGAAGATCCTCGCTCCACCTAGCCTCAGGGCGTCTCACCTTACGTTTACCGATTCGCGATCGCCACTCAAGAACACGTCTTCTCAAACAGACGTCGGTTCTAAGGCTAATTTGCCGGCTCATTGCCACTTCTTCTTCTTCTTTTTCAGCCTATAGAGGTCCAATGCTGGACAAATGCCTCCCCCAAGGCTTTCCACAATGACCGTTCTTGTGCTGCCCGCATCCATCGGCTTCCCGCGACCTTCACCAGGTCCTCGGTCCACCTTGGCCTCCCAATGCTGCGTCTTTCGGTATGTGGCTGCCGAGAACCTTACTGCCACTTTGAACCACTGCCTTATTGCCACTGCAGTTTGCTTATTTTTTGAGCAATGTTGACGACTTTGGTTCTCTGCCGGATCACCTCGTTGCGGATTCGATCCCTCACAGTGACCCCAAGCATAGCCCGTTCCATAGCTCGCTGAGTGGCGTTGATTTTATGGACCACCCGTACCGTGAGTGTCCACGTTTCTGTTCCGTAGGTCATAACTGGCAGGACGCATTGAATGACGACCTTAAAGGCCCCACACATTATCAGTTCGCCGGTGGATATCAGCCTGTTAGTTAACCGGAAAAGATCACAGACACGCAGATCCCCTGACGATTTCGTATCGACGGTTAATGCGAACCCATAGTATGTGGCCGCTTGCCGTCACAGGCCTGCGTCGACAGGTATCACGATCAGTCCGTGACGAAACGTGTGAAATTGTCGACTGCCACCTGCTAATGTGTAGACTCAGAGCCGTTGTTCAACCATTGCCGGCAGGCAATGATCGCCATAGTGAGTGAGCTATGCAGACCTTGGACGGCAAGTCTCCCGTTAGGACCAGAGACTGCAAGCAGACTGTAAGTGTGTGGGCCCCTTTAGTCTTTAGGCTCCGTGGAATATGCGACGAAAACATTCGACGAAGCTTCCCAAACGCTGCCCAGCCCAGCTAAATTCTTCTATTAGCTTCCCTCTCAAAATTGTTCTTACCAAACTGCATTTTGTTTATACATTATGTATATGAATGCGTTAATATCTGGACAAATTAATAATGATTAACTTTTATTACTAAGTCGTCAAATGACATGATATGCTTAAGAAATATACCATTCACTAGCTGCGCCTGCGGTTTCACCCGTATAAGTTTCGATCCTTTGAGAATATCGGTATAAGATTATGTGTACTATTCCTGGTTATAAACTATATGAGTGCCAAATTTCATCCAAATCCATTCAGAAGTTTTTGCGTGAAAGCGGGACAAACAAACTCACCCTCACATCTACTTATACTAATATATATAACCCTGAAGAGTTTGTTTCTATGTTTGCTTGAACGCGCTAATCTCAGGAATCACTGTTCCGATTTGAAAAAATCTTTTTTTCGTTGGATAGCCCATTAATACAGAAGAGCTTTAGGCTATGTCACGCTGCTGAATAATAGGGGAGGAGCATATAAAAAAAAACATATCGAAACCTACGCGGGTGAAACCGCAGAGCGCAGCTAGTTTATAATATTTTTGTAAGGATTGTTCGAAAATGTCGTAATCCAAAAGGAACAATAATATATAAATGTTGAGTTACGTCATGAAAATTATTTCAAAGGAATGCCTTTTTTAAGGCTTTGATTACAGAAGTTAAATTTGGCGAGGGTTACGTTAATGAACCGTTTTAGCTAAACGTTGCTTCATAATTTTGTGTTAGCTTACATAACATTTACTTTTGTGATCTAATAATACTTAGCGTAACGTATTTATTATAGAAAAGCACAATTGCTTTCAATTTTATTCTTTACTAGCTGTGCCCCGTGGTTTCACCCGCGTAAGCTTCTAGCCGAATGAGCTCAGTTGATATAAAATAAGCGCCTGTTAAAATAATGGGAGCAAAATGTAGTACGTCCGCGTTTGCTCCCGATTTCGCAAAATTTTTTGTTCCTGCTCTGCTCCTGTTTGTCATAGCGGGATGTTTTATAGCCTATATCCTTTCTCCGGCTCTAGACTATCTGTGTACTAAATTTCATTACAATCGGTTCAGTAGTTTTGGCGTGAAAGCCGGAGAGACAGACAGACAGACAGACAGACAGAGATACTTTCGCATTTATAATATTAGTTTGGATTGTTTTATAAGGGCTTTTACGCCTAAGCATATGTCAGTCCCAACAATTATTTTCGTAATCATTTTTTTAACAAAGCTTACATATAAGATATAAGTGAAATCAATAATGCATTTTATTCCATATGGCGCATTCCATTAAACTTTTATAAGTAGAATAAGCCTTATATGTATGCTGTAAACAAAATTGTGAAAATTTGTTATATTTCCATACTTGAAGAGTCACACATCAATCTTAATCAGCGGAAAAAAAAGAAGAAATTTTGGTATTTTTATGAACGTTGACAGTAGGTGTGGGTGGTTACGCCTTTTTCAAGAAACGTAACATAACCAGTTATCTACTTGATCGGCGTCACCTGTTATAAAACGAGTTATTTTTGTAGCTAGTTATTATCATTCAGCTACTGTGATTGTTTACATAATTATACGTCCACCAACTACACAGTTACTCACGAAACGAAACTAAATTAAATCACTGTCTTGAGTGTGTCCTACTATAAAACGAGTTATTTTTGTAGCTAGTTCTTTTCATTCAGCTACTGTGATTGTTTACATAATTATACGTCCACAAATTATACAGTTACTCACGAAACAAAACTAAATCACTTTCTTGAGTGTGTAGCTATACAGTTAAATCAATAAATTATGCCGGTGTGATGCATGATACGGCTACGGCATAACGTGTGTATGAAAATAACGCATTTACAAAAATAACTACTTTTTAATTTGAGTCGTAACTAGCTATTCAGTTACACATCGTGTCACTGGTTATTGTAACTTGTTACGTGAAATAACCACGCACCGCGCACCTGAAGACGTAGCGTGGGTAAGCCCCCGACAAGGTGGACCGACGACCTGGTGAAGGTCGCGGGAAACCGCTGGTTGCGGGAGGCGCAGGACCGGTCGTCGCGGAGAACCTTGGGGGAGGCCTATGTCCAGCAGTGGACGTCTTTCGGCTGAAATGATGATGATGATGACGTGAAATAACGAACACGTCTAGTTGACAGTCCTCTTCTTATCAGTCAATAGTCCTCATATCCTTTTATTTTGTTCTGAATGGGAAATCATCAAATCAAATCAAAATATTTATTTGCCAGAAAATACATTGTTCGACAAGGGAAGATCTTAAAGCGCAAGAGATATCTACTTACATTCTGCCTGGAAGCAGGCGCGCAAATTACAATTATCAAAAAAAAAAAGCTACACCTTAAGATGACAGACTATAATAATAAAAAGTAAAAACACTAAAACCCAACTACGACAAAAAACGACGCTGAAAAAGTATAAAACAAGATTTTCAGAATACTGAACTAAACGAAGTTGCTAATGTAGTTGCAAGTAAATGGACACAGTAGATTCTACCAAGATGCCGTAAATGAAATGATGTTGTAAATTGACAATAATGTCATACAATGCTATTCTGAAGTATGCAATATTCACTATTTAGAGATAAATTTTCATGTTTGGAAAGGTGTAGACACACGTTGTCTAAGTGTTACGGTAGGTAGGTATATGTAACGTGTGACTACGCCTTTCAAACATGAAAACTTTTCTCTAAATAATGAATATTGCATACATCAGAATAGTATTGTATGACATTATTGTCAATTTACAACGTGGGCATCTTGGTAGAATCTACTGTGTCCATTTACTTGCAACTACATTAGCAACTTCGTTTAGTTCAGTATTCTGAAAATCTTGTTTCATACTTTTTCAGCGTCGTTTTTTGTCGCAGTTGGGTTTTAGTTTTTTTACTTTTTATTATTTGTACTATTTTGGTGTTAAAGTGTATTTGTGGCGCATCATATTAACAAAAGTTAAATTAATGAACTAAAAAGCATTTCTGTAATTATGTACCAACATAAAGTACTCGTGAAGCTCTTTCAATTGATACCAAACACGGTATATTTATTTAAATTTTATATTTACATAGAACTTTTTGTCCGCTAGAGGGCGCTATACTAAATTTGGTGACAAGCTTTATAGCTCATAACCAACAGAATATAAAGGCCCTTCTAATGGTACTGCAGTGGTCTTGTTCTGATAAGTAGTAAAGAAGCTATGAACGAAAAGATGTGAATTATATGCAATCAGCCCATGAATACAGGTAAAGTCACAAGCAAATGCTAGTAATATATATATTCAAAATGTACAAGTAAAACGCTTTAAAATGATACCAAACACGGCATATTTATCTTAACTTTATTTTTTTACTCTGTATGTTTTGTCCGATAGAGGGCGCCACATTCGATTTTGTGAAACCCTGTATAGCCTATAACCAGCGGACAATTAAGACGCTTCTAATGATATGTCATTTGTCGAATTCTGATAAGTAGTTTAGAAGTTACGAGGGAACAGATGAACATACATACATACATACATACATAGCCTGTCAAAATCATAACCCTCCTTTTGCTTTGTCGTAGTCGGGTAAAAATCGACAAAAATTCAAAAATAGCACAATAACATAAATTTAAATGTTAACAACACCCACAATCTAAAATGAAAATCAAATAAATTTAAGTCGTCGTCGTCATCTCAGTGTTAATCCCAGTCGCATTCATAACTTTTTCGGCTTTGGAGTCTGGGGTCCGCTTTATCAGTCTAACTGCTGATATTGGCTAAACTTCGCCATTTTCCATAAAGCGACTGCCGTCTGACCTCCACAACCCGAAGGCGACATCGAAGCATTGCAGTTAGACCAATTGTTGGACTTTTGAGGGCTCCAACAACCCGGAACGACTGCCACTAGATGTTCGTATGGCAACCGGGACCAACGGCTTAACGTGCTTTCCGAGGCACGACCAGACCAATACAAATATTCATATTCATGCATACAAATATTTGCACTGCGCGGGGATCGAACCCGCGCCTCATTGCACAGCGGCCGCGTTCGCTACCGCTACGCCACCGAGGCTGTCAAATAAATTTAAGTATATGTCAATAACTGTTATTAGAAAAGGCAATCATCATCATCATCATCAACCTTTTATCGTCCCACTGCTGGGCACAGGTCTCCTCTCATACAGAGAAGGATTAAGCGCAATCACCACGCGTGCTCAATGCGGGTTGGCGATTTCAGACTTATAAAGTCCAGGTTTCCTCAAGATCTTTTCCTTCACCTGCAGTCATTGGTGTTGAAGATATACTTAGAAAGTAAATATAACTTTAGAAAAGTTACATTGGTACTTGCCTGACCTGGAATCGAACCCGCGCACTCATACTTGAGAGGCTGGTGTTTTAACCACTAGGCCACCACGACTACACGACTACGAAAAGGCAATGTCATACATATAATATGAATATTAACATAATATAAATGTCAATAATATACAAGTTAAAAAAAAAAAAAAAACAAATGACTATAGTAATGAAAATTGCCATAAAACACCAATTACTCATAAAAACAACTATGTTTATGTTCTAATGTCCTCTCCCGCTCTGGGCGGAGCGGAAGGGCGTGTCAGACTTTTACTGACTAAAACCCACCCGTGTTTCTTCACTTGCCTATGCGCCAGGCCAGGTTTCTTTTTTAACCAACCCGCAACCCTGAGCCAGGAGTCATCGGTCTTCGTCCACGAAGACCAATGCCTCCTGTCACTATGTACTGATATCTCTTTGAGGTGCACGTGTCGACCCGGGCCTGTCCTTACCGGGCAAGCCCGCGCCTACAGTGGCGAGTTCCCAAGCAGAGCGTCTCCTGCTGCGGCTAGAGGTGTGAGGGCGCTAGGATTCCCGCTCCCTCACGCGCTCCGCCTCCTCCTTTGCCAGCATCACTGCTTCGCAGAAGGAGGTGACGGCCTGCCATGGCCTGGACCAGGGCCTGACTCGAGAGATCGCCACCGATCGCCGCCACGATTACACGGCGGTGCTCTACCCAAGCCAGGCAGACCTGGAAGCCGTATGTTGAAAAACTGTGTAAGAAACTCAGCAAATCCGCATATGCTCTTTTTCAACTTTCAAAGTACGTTAACAGTCAGGCACTTTTAACTGCATACCATGGATTGGTTGCGTCTGTCTTGCGTTATGGCATTATTTTCTGGGGACATTCTACTGATGTGGGACTGGTGTTTAGGTTGCAGAAGCGATGCATCAGGTCAATGTGTGGCCTTAAGACGACAGATAGCTGTGTTACCTATTTTCAGTCATTAAAAATTTTAACTATGCCTTGTTTATATATATTAGAAACGGCATTATTTGTGAAATGTAACCCACATTTGTTTAAAAAAATATCAGAGGTCAAAAGAAATCCAATACGGACTCAATACGTTGATCAACTGTGCCAAGTGAAATGTAAAACCGCACTAATACGAAAAAGTTTTTTTGGTGTTGCCCCACGAATATATAATAGGGTTCCAAATGTTATAAAAAATTTGACAATAGTAAAATTTAAAAAAGCGCTAAATGACATTTTAATTATGAAGACTTATTATACAATTGACGATTTTCTTAATGATGATTCACTTGTTTGATTGACGTACTGTTTCCACTTTCTGACATAGTTATTGTAACCCTGTCTTTGTTTTTTTTTTTTTTTATTATTTTTGGTTTTTGTTAATTCTCTCTTAAATTTTGAATTATGAACATTTGCATGCCCATGTGACGGTAAAATATGGCGAACTATTTGAAAAAAATCACCTGTGTGCTATACCCATGTTTGCAAAGAAATAAATACTTTACTTTACTTTACTTTACTTTACCTCCACCGTATGCTCCACCATGTCCTTAGTCCTTAGTCCTTATATCCTCAGTCTCAACACAGTTAAAACGATCACATACTATCAAATTCTACTGTGCAGGGAAATTAGAGTTAGTGTATTTTTGACAAGTTACAATACACCCTACATTGATTGTCGTTGAGATGACATTGCGACTACGTTTTTAGCTCCGGGAATAAATCAAATACAACACGACAAGAACAAGGATTTTAGTAAAATAGCTCTAAGTGAAATATTTTTCAAAGATTCGACAGAATGTTTGTCATTAGAGTTCCTAGACGTAGTGATGGAAAGTTAGCAGATTAGATTTTGGGCTGATTGGCGAACGTGCGCTGCGGTGTTCAACGTACGCGGACGCCACCTGCCAAACATTGTGCAATCGATAGCTTGGTACTAATTAAACATTGTTCAGTTCAAATTGGAAGCCTGCTTGAAAGTGCACCTGTGTGCGTACACTTAGCTTGATTTACACCTATCATTTATATTTCATAAATGTATGCTCTATGTAGGGGTGCAACGGATGTCTTTGTGAAGTTTCTTTTGTCGCGATTTCCTGCTGTTCTGATCGCGCTTTATAATAATAATAATATTTATTTATTTCCAAAATTTATACTGAGAGGCTTATACTTAAGATAGTTTTTTAAATAGCTATTACATTATAGGTTCCTTTTATAATAATTATGTTGATCCAGATTCTGTACATAGGAAATAAAACTCTGTCTCTTAAACTAGGCTGTCCTGTATCTTAAGAGACAGTGTTCGGCTAAGGAGTTTTTACATAGAACAGTACAATGATGGAACGGTGTTACTCTGGTTATCCAGTGATAATTAAATTTAATACTTATTAATACGCGCGCGCGCGCGCGCTATGTGTGCGTGTGTGTGTGTGTGTGTGTGTGTATTTTTGAGCTAATACCAGTACGCTAATTGAGAGTTGTGATCCTAAACGGGTTCATAATATTATATGATACTTTATTTCATAACTAGCTTTCCGCCCGCGGCTTCGCCCGCGTGGAGTTCGGTTATAGCGCGCGTTTTTAGATCTCCCTCGGAAACATCAAATTTTTCCGGGATAAAAGATAGCCTATGTCCTTTCTCAGGGTCTAAAGATTGTCTGTGCCAAATTTCATCAAAATCGGTTGAGAGGTTTAAGCGGGAAAGCGTAACAGACAGACAGACAGACAGATAGACATACAGACAGACAGACAGAGTTACTTTCGCATTTATAATATTAGTATGGATGATACTTTATTTCATAATTGTTTAGTGTGCATAAAAGCATGTTGTCGATATTCAATTCAAATACGTTTATTGCCGCCTACTGGCTGTGGGTAAGCGGGAGTCGGGCCTCTGGCGTCAAGCGTTACCGTCACCCAGCATACGCACTTTGCTGAGTGACGCCACTTTCTGGCTCGCTACTTGTCGTCTGGGCGTGGCTCCGCTTCGCTGCAAATGCGGTGAAGGTGTTGATTGCCTCGGACACCATGGCTTATCATGCAGTAAAAGCGCAGGCCGGATAGCACGGCACACCAGCATTAATGATATCATCCGTCGTGCTCTGTCACCGCCGGCGTGTCTGCTGTTTTAAAACCTAATGGCTTGACTCGCGACGATGGGAAGTACTAGACGGAATGACAGTAATGCTTTGGAAGGTAGGTAGGGCTTTGGTGTGGCATGCAACGGGTGTTAACACCCTTGCACCAGAATAAATGTGTTGCGAGACTTGCGTTATTGGTTATATTATTGGTGAGATCTCATTTCCTTTTGTAGGTGGAAACCCCAATACTGATACTGAACGTACGCAAAATGCGTGTGTTATATCTATCATCATCATCATCATCATCAACCTTTTATCGTCCCACTGCTGGGCACAGGTCTCCTCTCATACAGAGAAGGATTGAGCGTAATCATCACGCTTGCTCAATGCGGGTTGGCGATTTCAGACTTATAAAGTCCAGGTTTCCTCAAGATGTTTTCCTTCACCTTCCGTCATTGGTGTCCAAGATATACTTAGAAAGTACATATAGTTTAGAAAAGTTACATTGGTACTTGCCTGACCTGGAACCGAACCCGCACACTCATACTTGAGAGGCTGGTGTTTTAACCACTAGGCCACTACGACTTACTCTACTCACTCGACTTATATCTATGACGAGTCATAAATCTAAGAAAAGTATTATAATATGGATTGTTTAAGTTCAGTTGGTTCCGAGGGTAGATTCGATTTTATAGACTGAAATAACGGCTCGATGAAGGGTACTCTAATATTGTTATTGTCTGTAAATACGGAAACCCGACCCTAGGTGGGGGTCATTCTTCATCGCACGGAGCCGTCGAACGGATAACACTACCAGTTAAGTATCCTTGATATTTGTTATGCATAATTCTTATGTGCCTGGTCTTATGTAATTTATATTGCTGATATTGCTGATGATTCTAAATATGTCCAGTGTGTAAAGTTATAAGTAAATCCATACTAATATTATAAATGCGAAAGTAACTGTCTGTCTGTTACGCTTCCCGCTTAAACCTCTCAACCGATTTTGGTGAAATTTGGCACAGACAATATTTAGGCCCTGAGAAAGCGCATAGGCTACTTTTTTATCCCGGCAAATTTGATATTACCGAGGGACATCTAAAAAGCGCGATATAACCGACGCGATTTGACGACCTCCGTGGCGCAGGGGTCAACACGCCTGCCTGCGACGTGGAGGCCCCGGGTTCGATCCCCGGCCAGGTCATGATGGGAAACGATCTTTTCCTGATTGGCCCGGGTCCTGGATGTTTATCTATTTATGTATCTATTATAAATATAGTATCGTTGAGTTAGTATCCCATAACACAAGTCTCGAACTTACTTTGGGGCTAGCTCAATCTGTGTGATTTGTCCGTATATATTTATTTATTTATTTTTATTTATTTATAACCGAATTCCACGCAGGCGAAGCCGCGGGCGGAAAGCCAATATATACATAATGTTTCTCCTATAATGTTTGCTTGAATCTTATTTAATAACCCACCACTCTGCTATCCTAACACGTGTATTGTCGTGGAGTTGCAGACACCCGTATAACGTATGGCATTTTAGATATCTGTACTCCATTTTCGTTAGCTATAGGTAGACAAAGGAGGGTCTTCGAAGCAGAGATGCACAACATTTAACTATCGAGATGATTGTTTTTTATATACAATATGTAAAGAAAACCCTGTCCGACCCATAAGGGTAATAAAGGTTAGGTAAACACTTGACCAAATATAATATAAAATTTTACATAATCATCATAGTAACGATACTAATGAATTTTGAAATAATCCTTTTTTCCCGGGAATTAATTCTAATTTCCCCGAAATTTGGTAATTTTTAAAAAAGTGACAGCACCGGTATTATTATAAGCGAATAGCGACGCGACCACGTCACAGGTGCCGCGTGCTCTGCCCCCCGCCGCCCGCGGAAAGGGGTTGCTTACCGTACATTTATTAAGTTACCTCTTTTTGCGAAATAATATTTATTTTTTTAGGAGGATTTTATTTTTAAGTTTAGGCTGTCTTTGTGGGCATTAGTAGAATCAGTTATCGATACCTAACTATACCTTCACGGATCGGACAGGGTTTTGTTTACATATTGTATGTAATGGTTTCATTATAAATTGTTGTAAACTCGAAAGATTATGTTAATAACGATTACGTAATAAAACAAAACAAAACAATTCAAGCTAATAACCAAAAAGATGTATGCGCTGGTGAATGGTTCGCACACACCTTTGTTATTAGCTTGCATGATAGTTATGGATGGCCAAATATGATGCTTTAATGAATATGCTTTCCGCCCGCGGCTTCGTCCGCGTGGAGTTCGGTTATATCGCGCTTTTTAGGTTTCCCTCGGGAACATCAATTTTTCCGGGATAAAAGGTAGCCTATGTTCTTTCTCATGGTCTAAAGATTGTCTGTGCCAAATTTCATCAAAATCGGTTGAGAGGTTTAAGCGGGAAAGCGTAACAGACAGATAGACAGTATAGTAGAATATTAGTATGGATTTAACTGATTCGTAACAAATGATATATGAGTGATGTGTAAATGAGTACAGTGTATGAACGCTGATCGTGTACTGTCGCCTTACACTATAATTTTTGCAATGCGATGGAAAAGTGCTGATCTATGTAATGTGCGCGTGTTATGTACGGACGATAGCAGGTCAAGCTACTTCTGTCAGATATTCTCAAAAATCAAAATCAAAGCATTTATTTCAAATAAACCAGTTACAGGCCCTTTTGAATTGTCAGAAGGTCGGTCAGTCAATAAGATGAAGCTAGTCGCCCATTCCAAAGGGTAGGTACCTATGGAGAAGGACGGGCAAGAAACTCCATGGACACTCTTTTAAATTTTCAAGCTATTGTTACAAATACAACTCTCAATCAACCTTAAGCCTTAATGCTTTAGAGTAAAGTTGAAAATCTAATAAAGAAATCTGACAGATTCTGGTAACTTGATGCTGTTGTCCTCTGTACTATAGCTGACTCGTACAACACATAACAATTAAACAACGAAACTCAGTAAAAACAGGTAAGACAGTATTCATAAGCTTATCGATATAATTGAATGACAATCACAAACAAAAAAAAAACCCCGCTGCTAAAACGTATAACCAGATTAAGGAATATTTCAGATTACCAAATCTGAAATATTCCTTAATCTGACACGAGTCACGAGTTAAGAGTCAGCTATAGTACAGAGGACAGTAGATCAAGTTACCACAATCTGTCAGATTTCTTTATTAGATTTTCAACTTTATCTCTAAAGCATTAAGGCTTAAGGTTGATTGGGAATATCTGACAGATTGGAGTAGCTTGACATGTAAAGATTACCAAATCTGAAATATTCCTTAATCTGGTTATACCTTTTAGCGGCGGGTTTTTTTTTTTTTATTTTTGCCTGATTTAAAGACTTCCTCCAAAATACGTAGTTGCCTATGATTGTCATTCAATTATAGCGATAAGCTTATGAATGCTGTCTTACCTGTTTTTACCGAGGACTTATAGTAACATGTAAAGCGTACTGACCACTCCCTGATTCCAAAAAGTTTTTTTTTTCAAATTAATAGTTTCATAATTTAATTTTTTATAGGATATGTTTTCGCACTATGTTTTCCGTCACCGTTTTCAGAGCAGTGGAGTTGAAATAATTTACACCGAGTTAAGCGTGTGTTAGGCCTTGAACCAAAGACTTGAACTCGTAAGTCGCGGTAGTTAGCACTGAAAGAAAAAAGTAAATCTATATATTATAACACGTACAGATTTTTTTATATAAAAGTAAATGAAGTTAAACATAATTAAAAATATAAACAAATTAAACATATTCCTTTAACACACACATTTATACGGGCGACAGCACATCGGCCTGCTACGGTCTGTCGGATTTCCTTGTTAGATTTTCAACTTTATATCTAAAGCATTAAGGCACAGGGTTGGTTGGGAAAATCTGGCGGTTTGGGGTAGCTTGACCTGCTGTCGTCCGTACATGCAAACTGCACTACATTACACTCCACACAATAGGCTATTTGACGGTATTCAATTATTTGTGATTTTTTGCTTTAATTGCATAAAATGAGGGTTCTTTATATCATTTACAAGAGTTTTAATAAAAAAGAATAACAATTAATATATCCAAAACACAAAAATATGTTTGGCTTTTTGTTTCTCGCGCCACACATTGTGAAACGATCCGGATTGGCTAATGTCGCGATGACGTCATACGCGCATCATTGCTTGTTTTCGGCAAACTTATTAACTGTTTTTCGGGGGTTTTTTATCGATTTATTTGTACAACCCAGTACAGCACACCACTTGTAAACCATTTTATTAGATAACAACAGCAAATAATAATTACAAACAAACACCACTGAGAACTGAAAACCGCTTGTGACGTCACTTACCAGGCGCAACGCCATATTGCTAATTATATCGTTTTCGCGGCTTATTTGAATTTTGAATTTTTATTTGCATATTTCTTACGAAATACGTATTTAAAATTAAAAAAAATACTTTGGGTGAACTTCTTAACCGCAACCAAGTAATTTAAGATAAAAATTATAAATCTGTCAAATACCCTATTCTTACATGTTTTCTGTCATGTTTTGCATGTTTTCTCTAGTACGTACTTTAAAAGTTTAAATATTGTTTAGTATAAGCAACCACTCGCACATATAAGGTGTCTGCAACATTGAAGTAACTAGATCCCACGACACAGGGTATCCTAGTGTGGGATCAAGAGTTGCTACATTGCACGACATGTTTCTTGTTAATTTTGATTTGTATTTACTTGCCTTTTGTCTTACTCTGTTGTGCTTATGCTATCAACAAAATATGTCTAAATAAATTTTATTTTTTAATTTTTATATTAAAAAAAGCGTAACAAAAACCAGAAAGTCCCTTACGAGGCCAAAAGGCTCTTATCTATACTTGTGCCAAGCTCGACAAAGTAAACAGGTAAATAAACCAATTTAGGATTATCACAACTCATGTTTTACAAATCTTTTATTATTTACATCATTATTGACTTTTCCATGCTAACTATTTATTAACAATTCCTATTGCAACTTATTTCACTAGAATTACTCAAATAACATGGATTAACTTGCTATTCAAAAACTTATAAAAAAGTCGACATTAATTTTACGCGATAGCACTAAAAAAAAAGAAACATGGATGAAATCCAGGTGTAAAACACATTTGGGGGAATACGCCAACAATTAATATAGTTGAAACATTTGCATACTTACATATTTTAACTACTAATCAAATCAACCACATAACACGTGCATTATAATACTTTGAATTATGTAAGACTCACGTTTCGTTGTTTCAGTGAAGACTACGTATAATACAACTGTTTTTTTGTTTATACGAAACCTGAATACAGTTTGTTCAGAATAAGCAACTGGATCGATTCCAATCATTTTTACACCATTTTTTATTTTTTCCCCAAATACATTTAGAAATTGTAGCAGAGTGGTTACTGAGCGGTTACGATAGACCATAATCCTTGCCCCGCGGGCCACAGCTGACGCCAGATGTCAACGAACCGCGCTCGCCCGCCCGTGCGAAGCTTGACTATATTTTTTTTGGGACAACCAAGTAGAATAGCAAGCTCATAACTTTGTGGTTTATCATTATATCTTTTTGAAATTTTGTACATAAGATTCTTTACTTAAAAATACTGGACACGTGTTTCGGGTTTCGCATAAACAAAAAATAATGTTGTATATAAATATCAAAATTTTATCTTTTAAAAACTCATTCAAATCGGTTAAGCATTCTATAAAAATCATAAACATTTAAACATAAATAAACTTTTTACATTAAGGGAAAATAGATTTATTACTTGTATGAAAATCATCTACATAGAAAAGGTTGTAAGCATCTGCCTTTAAGGTATAAACAACTTGTTGCCTAGCAACGGTTTGTTTCCCTCTATTCTATATCAAATTTGGCTCAAGTATAAGTGTAATGCTTCGACATTTAAAAAGTAAATGTCGCTGCGCTCGTATAACAGGCACTGGGCCTGCGCTGCTCCTGTCAGTACCAACCAATCCACAAATAAAAACCAAAAATATACTCAACATTCAGTATTATTTTTAGCAGACCCCAGGCACCAAATTATGTTGCGTTTCCGAATCGACCTAATTTAATATACGCCTTGCACGGAAGCTGTGCTCTTGGAGTTTAAAAATTGAAAGAAACAAAATACAATTATTTAGCACAGATTAAAAGACACATGCATACATCATACAAAAACAAAAACAAATAAAAAAAAATGAGATCAAATAAAACGTGAAAAGACAAAATGTAGAAAACTTGTAGGAATGTGTGTTCAGCAAAAATGACAGACAACTAGTGTCTGACGCTGGTTTACAACTGAAGGACAATTCTCTTAATTTAAAACCACAGATTTACGATTTAATTTGCTTAAAACTTTCTTCTTCTTTTTCAACATGAGATTCAACCTCAACTCTTGATCAATGGCATCTGTGGAATAGATACCACAATTTTGCCAATAACACGTTTAACAAATTATAGAAATTCTTTGAAAATTTTATTTCACAATAATGGCGGAAATCGCCAATGACAGTTGAAAAAGACAACCGTGTGAACCGTCTATGAGGGAGGTTTGAGGCAAAGTCATGATGTTCTTTATGAATTACTAGCTTTCCGCCCGCGGCTTCGCCCGCGTGGAGTTCGGTTATATCGCACTTTTTAGATTTACCTCGGGAACATCAAATTTTTCTGGGATAAAAGGTAGCCTATGTTCTTTCTCAAGATCTAAAGATTCTCTGTGCCAAATTTCATCAAAATCGGTTGAGAGGTTTAAGCGGGAAAGCGTAACAGACAGACAGACAGATAGACATACAGACAGACAGACAGAGTTACTTTAGCATTTATAATATTATAGTATGGATTTACTGAATGCACATTTAACTACATAAATCGCGCGCTTTTATTTAGTAAACGACACTATAAATAATTTTAAAAGTCCAATGAAAAACGCGCGTGACACTCATCTTAGCTTTCCCGTCAAAACTTCGCTTAAAACTTTCAAAATCGTGTCGCAGTCTCATCTCGGCGACAAACAAATGTCAGACGCTTGTCAAAATGTAGGGAAATTTTAAATATTGTTTGACAGATTGAGACAGATTAGATTAAACGTTTTCCAAACGTGATGTGTGAGGTGACGGATGTAAAACAGTTCTAGACAGCGACGTGACGTGTGTATGCATCTTCTTCAGTCTAAAGAGGTCCACTGCTGGACAAAAGCCTTGTGCTGCATCCATCGGCTTCCCCGACCTTCACCAGGCCTTCGGTCTACCTTGTTAGTGGTCTCCCTATGATGCGTCTTCCGGTACGTGGCAGCCACTCTAGAACCTTACTGCCCTATTAGCCATCGGTCCTACGAGCAATGTGCCCCGCTCACTGCCACTTCATTTTAGCGACTCGAAGAGCTAAATTAAGTATGCATGAAAATAGAGAAATAAAATATTTTTTTGTTAGATAAAAAACATTAAAGAAACCCACAACATTTTTGTTTATGCGTTTTACGTAAAGAATCTATGTACAGCATTTCAAAAATACAATATGTAAAGAAAACCCTGTCCGATCCGTGAAGGTATTGTTAGGTATCGATAACTGATTCTACTAATGGTTGTACCCATTAGTAGAATCAGCCGGGCTAAACTTAAAAAAAAATCCCCCTAAAAAAATAAATATTATTTCGCAAAAAGAGCTAACTTAATACATGTGCGGTAAGCAACCCTACCGCGGGGGGCGGGGGGCAGGGCACGCGACACGTGGTCGCGTCGCGATTCGCTCGTAAAATACCGGTGTTGTCACTTTTTTAAAAATTACTAATTTTCGGGGAAATTTGAATTAATTCCCGGGAAAAAAAGATAATTTCAAAATTCAATAGTATTGTTACTATGATGATTATGTAAAATTTTATATTATATTTGGTCAAGTGTTTACCTAACCTTTATTATCCATATGGGTCGGACAGGGTTTTCTTTACATATTGTACCTATATGTATAAAAAAAATATCATATTCAAAGACAGTTAGGTTAAAACTAAATAGGTATAGATATATTATTAGGGGGTTAGGTACATTCAGTTGAAGGTGTGCGGTGTAGAGAGGGCGTTGTAATATCCGAGCGGAAGGATGCCAGACCTCCCCAGTTACTTCGTATGAACGTTCCAAGGACCTGCTCTGTCTACGATAGGCTGTATGATCTCAATAGTACTTAATTTTGGTTGTCGCCAAGCTATGAACTGATATGAAAGTAATGGCGCCTATTCTGTTGTTCACAAACTAAAGAAATTTTAAGTTAAGTGCATCTTTTTCTTTCCATTTCGTTAATAAAAGGATAGAAGGCAACGTTTTAGTTTAATCCTGTCAAATATTCAAAATAAGATACTCCATAGACATTTTTTTTGTTCAATTCTTTCCGTTCTTCTGAACGGAAAAGGCAAAGGCATAGTACGCCATACAGCCTAGTCTTCAGTAAAAATTTTCTTGGGTAAACTTCTATCCTAACTTATCCTAATTAATCCTAGCTTATCCTAAACTTATCCTAACTAATCTAAAGGAGTTAGATTAGTTAGGATAAGTTTAGGATAAGCGTTTCCCGCGTGTGGCCGATTAGGAGTGGTTTAGCGTAAAGACATGATGTGGCCACTATGCTACAATATTTCACTGTTCTTTATGAATTATTCACTGAATGCACTTTTTTACTACATAAATCACGCGCTTTTATTTAGTAAACAACACTATAAATAATTTTAAAAGTCCAATGAAATATGAGCGTGACACTCATCTTGACATTCCCGCCAAAAAAACACTCCATAGACAGTTTAGAAGCGATTAAAACATGGCGACTAAAAATACGCCAGTTTACGTCAGGTGCGCACTAGTTTGACAGGACTAAACTGACATTTTATCTTCTGTCCTTTTCTTCATGAAATAGAAAGAAAAAGATGCACAGGACTTAAATTTAATTTAGTTTTTGAGCAATTCGGGGCCATTGTCTTTATTTTTTTTTTTTTTTTTATATACAATATGTAAAGAAAACCCTGTCCGATCCGTGAAGGTATTGTTAGGTATCGATAACTGATGCTACCAATGGATACAAAGACGGGCTAAACTTAAAAAAAATCCCCCTAAAAAAATAAATATTATTTCCCAAAAAGAGGTAACTTAATACATGTGCGGTGAGCAACCCTTCCGGCGGGCGGCGGGGGGAAGGGTACGCGGCACCTGTGACGTGGTCGCGTCGCTATTCACTCATAATGATACCGGTGTTGTCACTTTTCTAAAAATTACCAAATTTCGGGGAAATTGGAATTAATTCCCGGGAAAAAAAGATTATTTCAAAATTCATTAGTATTGTTACTATGATGATTATGTAAAATTTTATATTATATTTGGTTATTTGTTTACCTAACCTTTATTGTCCTTATGGGTCGGACAGGGTTTTCTTTACATATTGTATATTATAAACAAGCGCTTGACCGCAATCCTGCCTGATGGTAAGCAGTGACGCAATCGTTGATGGTAAAGCGCACTAGTTTATTAAGAGCCTATTCACTCTAGCCTTGAAGACACTCAAATTGTAGTCCGACGGAAACACAGCCGCTGGCAAATTGTTCCAGTCCCTCGATGTACGCGGTATAAAGGAGGAGGCGAAACGCTTCGTCCGGATCGTAGTGGTGTTAACAACGTTCTTGATGGAAACGGTGTGATGTACGGACGACAGCATGTCAAGCTACCAGAAACTCTCTAATATTTTCAAACAACCTTGAGCCTTAATGCTTTATAGATAAAGTTGAAAATCTAATAAAGAAATCTGTCAAATTGTAGTAGCATGTACTGTCGTCTGTACAGGAGAATGACTGTCTGTTAATCCGTTCAAACATTCTAGTTAGTTAACTACGATCTGGACGAAGCGTTTGGCGTGTTTTATACCGCATACATCCAATGCACAAGAACAATTTGCCAGCGGCGCGCTTTCCGTCTGGTCTTCAAGGCTAGAGTGAATAGGCTCTTAATAAACTAGAGCGCTTTACCATCATCATCAGGAATGAGCACTAGTTTATAATGTAAAAAAAAAATAGCAGCAAAAGCAAAATTAACCAAAAAGCATTTATTTCAAAGAAAAAATCAATAAAAATCAACCTTACAGAGTGGACTTTTGGGACGAAGCTGTAACGGTACGGTGTTAGTCACAGAAAACTGGTCTTAGGAGACTGTCCTTCATTCTTTAAGAACTCATCATCATCATCTCAGCGTTAATCCCAGTCGCATCCGTAGCTTTTTCAGCTTTGGAGTATTGGGTCCGCTTTATCAGTCTAACTGCTGATTTTGGCTAAACTTCGATATTTTCTGTGAAGCGACTGCCGTCTGACCTCCATAACCCGAAGGCGATATCTAAGCATTGCAGTTAGACCAATTGTTAGACTTTTGAGGGCTCCAACAACCCGTAACGACTGCCATTAGATGTTCTTATCGCAACCGGGACCAACAGCTTAACGTGCTTTCTGAGGCACGACCAGACCAATGCACATATTCATATTCATACATACAAATATTTGCACTATGCGGGGATCGAACCCGCGCCTCTTTGCGCAACGGCCACGTTCGCTACCGCTACGCCACGGAGGCTGTCGAAGGCTGCATTCTTTAAGAACTATTAATTGATATCCAATCACAGATCTAAAAAAAATTAGTCAGCAAGTAGTCGTAGCTATAATGCAATTACATTCCTATATCAGACATCCAAAATCCGTATAAAATGGTCAAAGAATTATAAAAAAAAAATGTTTTAGATTCTTACATATGTATGTATAGGTATGTTTTCAAGAAATGTACTACATACTGCATAGTATATAAATCCCTATAAACAAATCTAATACACACCGACACGCGACGCCATCCAATATCTGTTTATTAATCTATAGGACGTAGGAGAAAATTAAATAATCTTCCCCACGGAAATAAATTGCAATAAGGCGAAAACCGGCGTCGTCAAGTGACAATATTTTAAATTACATCAGATTATCAACGACCAATAGGGACACGGGAAGCGTAGGAGCTTGCGTCGCTCTGCCAATAGGATAGGAGAATTTGAATTTGGAATTTTACGCTATAAAGCGCGGGTTCTGTCAGTAATTGTTGGTATCGAGTGGCCTTGGGGTGAATTAAATTGCTGGGAACATTGCGAGGTTTTGTTGATTTATTTACATGTCGGTTATAGGGTTCCGTACCTCGAGTGGAAAAAAACAGAGCCCTTATACAATCACTTTGTTTTGTGCTCTTAAGACCCATTTTATCAACGCGTGGATGTATCACGTTGGAATTTAAATTAAATACTCAGGTGTACTCTCTTTTGGAGCTGTGAAAAAATCCAACATCTATGTAACTAAGCCAATGCAATCAAAATATACAGTCGTTTATGAATCTTGAAATGTGGTACAGACGACAGGACATCAAGCTACTACAATCTTTTAGATTTCTTTATTAGATTTTCAACTTCATTTATAAAACATTAAGGCTCAAGGTTGAGTGGGAATATTTGACAGTTTAAGATAGCTTGACCGGCTGTAGTCCGTACGAAGCAACGCCTTATAGCACGGATAAAGATAAATTGCCAAAACCGTAAATTTTTAGTTACATATATGTTACTAGCTTTCCGCCCGAGGCTTCGCCCGCGTGGAGTTCGGTTATATCGCGCTTTTTAGATTTCCCTCGTGAACATCAATTTTTTCCGGGATAAAATGTAGCCTATGTTCTTTCTCAGGGTCTAAAGATAGTCTGTGCCAAATTTCATCAAATTCGGTTGGGAGGTTTAAGCGGGAAAGCGTAACAGACAGACAGAGTTACTCTCGCATTTATAATATTAGTAGGTATGGATTTCAATACAGACTTGTACGGAACCCTCGATGCAACAGTCCGACGCGACTCCGGTTGTGTTTTTTTTATGAATATGATTCTCCCGAGAAGTGCAGGCAATTCATAGTTCACCTTTTTTCAGAATTAATAAAATGCAAAGTGCAATAACAGCTTAAATCAAGAGTACTCGATAATGGCGCCGATTGTGTTGTTTACAAACTAAACTACATAATTTTTAGTTATGTGCAACTTTTTCTTTTCATTTTGTTAAGAAAAGGATAAGAGATAACATTTTAATTTTATCATCATCATCAACCTTTTTATCGTCCCACTGCTGGGTACAGGTCTCCTCTCATACAGAGAAGGATTGAGCATAATCGCCACGCTTGCTCAATGGGGGTTGGCGATTTCAGACTTAAAGTCCAGCGGCCCTAGCCAATGTAACATCGCTTCGTAGCGAAGCGAAATCGAATACCAAACCAACCAATGGAGGGAACGATTGACCACGTGATTTGTCGCGTCGCGTGGTCAATCGTTCCCGCCATTGGTTGGTTTGGTGTTCGATTTCGCTTCGCTATGAAGCGATGTTACATTGGCTACAGGCCCTGGTTTCCTCAAGATGTTTTCATTCACCTTCAGTCATTGGTGTCCAAGATGTACTTAGAAAGTACATATAACTTTGGAAAAGTTACATTGGTAGTTGGACCTTGCCTGACCTGGAATCGAGCCCGCACACTCATACTTGAGAGGCTGGTGTTTTAACCACTAGGCCACCACGACTCACATATCACTCATTTTAATTTAACCGACTTCAAAAAGGAGGAGGTTACTCAATTCGACCGTATATATGTTTCTTTTTATGTTTGTTCGCCCATAACTTCGTCGTTTATGAACCGATTTTGATAATTATTTTTCTTTATTTATTAAGAAGACATTGCCTAGATGGTCCCATGATAAGGACATCCGGGTTTAATGGTGGAAGACCAGAGAAAACAAGGGGAACTTTAAAAATTGTAGGGACGGCTAGTGCATTTGTAAGTTTTTTCGGTAGGTAGGTATTTTGAAGCACTACAGTTAAATAAGGGTCTAGAGTAGATCTGATGATGGAACCGGGAGACAGGCGAGAGAACTCCTCAAACATTCATAGCAGCAACCTTGTGTTTGTGCTTGAACAATCTGTATTGATAAGAACCTTACACCTAGATGGGTGGTGACTGTCATTAGGGAGCTGATGATGATGACAAGGGTCAGTTCAGGGAACTCCTCAACGATTTACAGTAGTTACCTTGTGTTTGGACTCAATTCATTTATATTCATGAGAACTTTGCATCCATATGGGTTATAATGAAGGTCTGCAGTAGATCTGATGATGGAGCCGAGAGACAGTCGAGGGAACTCCTCAATGATTCATGGCAGCTACGTTATGTTCGTGCTTGATTAATTTGTATTGATAAGAACCTTACGTCTAGATAGGTTGTGACGATAGTCATAATTAGGGAGCTGATGATGATGACAAGGGTCAGTTCAGGGAACTCCTCAACAATTTACAGTAATTCCCTACCTTGTGTTTGGAATCAAATCATTTATATTGATGAGAAGTTTGCATCCATGTGGGTTATAATGAAAGTCTGCAGTAGATCTGATAATTAAGATCATAGACAGTCGAGGGAAGTCCTCAACAGTGGTTTGGTATTTAAACTAAAAGTACCTACGGGTAAAAATTCAAATAAAAAAATGGCGTCATTGGTTTGCTAGCCTACTCCCAACTATATTGGCGGCATAGACATTTTAGACGCGATTATAAACATGACGACTAAAAATAAGCCAGATAACGCCAGGAGCGTACTATTTTGACAGGTCTAAACTGACATTTTGTCTTATGTCTTTTTCATAACGAAATGTAAAGAGAAAGTCGGTCAAATGTCTACTACCTTTTGGGTTTACGCGTTTTATATTCAAAATATGCAAATTTATTGAAATTAAAAAAATTAAGCTGTAACTCTAAGCTGTAACAATTATCTTTTATTTTTTTTTCTCTCTCTCCCTTCTTCTTCACTGTCCATCGTGATATAGTCTTTTTCGTTTCCTTAATCTGTGATCTTACTATTATACCTATCTGTCAATCTGCGAAGAAATACTTTATTTTATCATAACAAGAATTAATTAATTCGCGCTAAATACTCTCCAGCGTTTGATGGTTTATTAATCGTTCGCACGTGTTCTTGGCAAAATTGTGGCGTCCCATTTTTTTTTTTTTTTTTTAATATTTATAAACTAGTGCTTGACTGCAATCCCGCCTGATGGTAAGCAGTGATGCAATCATTGACTGTAAAGCGCACTAGTTTATTAAGCCTATTCATTTAAAAAACTTAGGAATAGGAAGGATGACGGCAGTTGAGCGAGGTGATGCAATGTTAAACCCAAGACCAACACGACCAAACGATGCTGCGCTAGAGGGAGATTGATCTGGAGACTCTCCACGACCAAATTCCCGAGACAACAACATTTGGCGCATCGTACCCGCCACACATCGCAACACAACTGCTCAGACCCGTCCTCCGTACGGCTTCACCAGACATCATGCCGGAACACGACGAATCGTTTGGCGGCAAGACTTTGCCTGGTGGGTGGTAACTTCCGCCGGCAGCCGATGTTCCCACAAAGGCCATTAATCAAGAATTGAATTGAATTGGAAAGAGAAAGATGCACATAACCTAGTAACTTTAAGTCGTAGCCATCGATCACTTATGCATTAGATACACAGTCTCGAACAAACCTCTTATTAAAAATGGCGACAAGTATTAAGCAGACTAAAGTAGTCAAAATAAATATCCTACATTAATTTAAAATCAGCCTTAAGTGCAGTGTATAAAGTTTTTTACAAAAGCCTCGGTGGTAGGCCATAACATCGGCTGCCGGCAGAAGTTACCACCCACCAGACAAGATCTTGCCGCCAAGCGACTCGTCGTGTTCCGGCATGATGTCTGGTGAAGCCGTACGGAGGACGGGTCTGACTAGTTGTGTTGCGATGTGTGCCGGGTACGATGCCAAATGTTGTTGTCTCGGAAGTTTGGTCGTCGAGAGTCTCCAGATCCATCTCTCTCTGGCGCTGCATTGTTGGTCTTGGGTTTAACATTGCATCACCTCGCTCAACTGCCGGCATCCTTCCTATTCCTAACTTAATAAACTAGTGCCATTACCATCAACGATTGCATCACTTCTTACCATCAGGCGGGATTGCAGTCAAGCACTAGTTTATAATTATTAAAAAAAAGCATTATTTTTTACGACCGAGTCTGACATCAAACCAAATTCAACCTTACACGCATGCATTAAAGTCAGAATTCTAAAGTAAGTACTAAATGAAAGAAGCACCCAAGTGCTGCGTTGTGCGCTTGTTCAGTTCAACCAGTTTTGTTACGCTGATTGTGAATCTAGTGTATGTTAGTGTCTAAACACACTATGCCGAGGATACGCGACGGAAGTTCGGCATGATTACGCCTGCAATGCTATTTGAATTACCGGCGACACATTATGCCGAAATTACGTTGCGTTATAGCGTACAGCCGAACTTCAGTCGGGCGTAAGTTGAGCGGAAATGTATTCTGTAGAACACACATTATACGCGACCAAAGCTCGGTTCGATTGCCGACGGAGATCGGGAGTGGGAAGCAGCGCTCGAAACACTGAATACCTATACACACAAAATTGCGCAACTGAATTTCTGCTGCGTAAGTTCGGCGCTTATGGTGTGTCATATCAGCCAAATACGTTGGAACGTAAAATCAGCTGCGGAACTTCGGTCGCGTACGTTCGGCATAGTGTGTTTAGACACTTAGTGATCGATGGTCGTAGCCGATAACACTAGGCTACCATGACTGCTCTTAGAAGATTCGTATTACTCTATGACTATACAATATGTTAAGAAAACCCTGTCCGACCCGTAAGGATAATAAAGGTTAGGTAAACACATTACCAAATAACATATGAAATTTTACATAATCATCATAGTAACAATACTAGTGAATTTTGAAATAACCTTTGTTCCCCGCGAATTAATTAGAACTTCCCCAAAATTTGGTACTTTTAAAAAGTGACAACATTATTTTTGACGGTATAATTCTGAGCGAATAGCGATGCGACCGCGTGCCGCGTGCCCTGCCCCCCGTCGCCCGCGCCTGTATGGCGTACCGCACATGTTTTAAGTTACCTCTTTTTGCGAAATAATATTTATTTTTTTAGGGGGATTTTTTTTTAAGTTTAGCACGGCTTTGTAGGCATTAGTAGAATCAGTTATCGATACCTAACAATACCTTCACGGATCGGACGGGGTTTTCTTTACATATTGTATATAGCTTACTGACAGATTATATGAGTTCATATAATTTGCTTTTTACAATGCACAAATATGTGAGCTGTCACGCGGTCACTCACGCCCTTTATGCCAGGGGCTTTTATTTAGGTATGTAATAAGTTTTTACTTTATACATTTCCATTTTAATGATATTTTATTTTGCTTTTCTGGTATTTTGGCGTGGCTAGCTGGCATATTTATATATATATTTTATTTTTTCTCTTATATTACTGTACCTACATAGTATTATAAAAGCTAATGTGTTTTTTCTAAATGAACAGACAGCTGTGCTGCTGGGGAGTTTCTTCCGCCACTTCTTCTTCCCAGCAAAAGCACTAGGAAGTGTCGATGGGTGGGCGTTTTGGGGGACTGTCTTATGTAATATTAACGTTCAAAAAGTGCTGATTCTCAGCCTAGTTTGAATAAATGACTTTCGATTTTGATTTTATGCAAATTACTGGTACCTACTGTTATATTGGAGGCCAACCCAATAAACCTAGTTGAGAGAATAATAGGCAGGTTGTAGAAGCAGGCGGAGTCGGAGAACAAGATAGCGTTACTGATGGTGATGTTGTTATGTATATCTTTATTTTATGTTTATTGTTGCAGGATTTTTGGGACATTCATCTGGAAAGGGCAGTAGTAATTTCGACAGAGCTTAGAACTTAGTGTCACAGAATTTAGTAAGTAAAACTATTGCTTCCCTTCTTCACTAACTAAACTTAATTTAATTTCAGTACATCTTTTACTTCCTATTTCATTAAGAAAAAGGACAGAAGGACTGGCACAATTTGCCCGCGGTGGTGTTTCCGTTTGACTACAGTTTAAGTGTCTTCAAGGCTATAGTGAATAAGTATTGTAAAACCGCGAGGCGCAGCTAGTTAAAACGCAAAACTGTATATTAATGTCGCCATTTTGATGTACCGCGCCGTATAAGCTCTAGGGGTCTCGTTACTACTTTTCTGTTACCAAAACTTGCAGAACTAGCCATTTTTTTTTTTATAATGATAAACTAGCGCTTGACTGCAATCCCGCCTGATGGTAAGCAGTGATGCAATCGTTGAAGGTAAAGCGCGCTAGTTTATTAAGCCCATTCACTTAAAAAACCTTAGTGAATAGGAAGGAAGACGGCAGTTGAGCGAGGTGGTGCAATGTTAGACCCAATAACATGACCAACCATGCTGCGCCAGAGGGAGATTGATATGGAGACCCTCCACGACCAACCTCCCGGCACAACAACATTTGATGCTTACTGCTCAGACCCGTCATTATTCCATTTCTTTGCTTGCAGGTGTAAGCTGCGTCTTTGGTTTGCTGGACAACGGAGAACGGGAGAAGCTATCTTTGAACATCAGTTCGGTAAGTTTAGTTATATAATAACTGTCAATTTCTGAGAGGCAATTATCATAAAAGGATTCGGTGGAGAGGCGTGCGAAGAGGCTAATTGGTGACCCATGTTGGTACAAACGGTCTCCAAAGCCTGAGGCACAGGCGAAGAGTAGCCAGCTTGTCGGTGTTCTATAGGATGCATTTTGGAGTGTGCGAGGGAATTGTAAGTTTTTATTCCCCCATCTCCGTTCCATCATCGGACGACCTGTCGTACGGCGAGTATTCACCCTAACCTTGTGGACACCACTGATGATGATGATGTTCCGACCGATTTCGGCCACGGCGACCACTTCGACTCCTAGCCGATGATTTGGCGCTCATGCGCCCGAAGATGGCTTATGTAGCCTACCTTGGCGGCGAAACTTCGTGCACACTGAGGGCACGTAAGCACGCCGTCGACGTAGTTGTATGTGATGGCAGCAGGTGGGCGGGCCTTTAATTGGTCGCGTTTGGCATCGAGGTCAGCTTTGCGCTGCTCCTCAAACTCGCGAACTTGTCCGTACACCATTCTGCGCCATTCTGGCCGTTTTGCTGCCAAACGCTCCCATTCAGAGGGTTCTATATTGCATCTCTTCATGTGCCGTTTTAAGACATCCTTGAACCGGAGGAGTTGTCCGCCATGCTTTCGCTTGTCCTCCTCCAGCTCAGAGAAGAAGATGCGCTTCGCCATCCTTTTGTCCGCCATACGTGATACGTGCCCGCACCTCCGAAGCTGTCGAACCCCACTACGAACCGGACGAAGCGTTTCGCCTCGTCTTTATACCGCGTACATCAAAATCTAAGTGACTTCAAGGCTAGAGTGAATAGGCTCTTAATAAACTAGCGCGCTTTACCATCAACGATTGCATCAATACTTAACATCAGGTCAAGCACTAGTTTATAATGTATAAAAACGAACTACCAATCGATTCTGATAAAAGTACAGTGCGCTGATAAACTCTTTTTTTTCCTTGGGATGGGAAATCATCAAATGACGTCTTCACTCTGGGCGGAGTGGAAGTGCGTGTCAGACTTTAACTGACTAAAACCCAGCCATGTTTCTTCACTTGCCTGTGCGCCAGGGCCACGGTTTCTTTTTTAACCAACCCCCAACCCTGACCCGGCAGGCATCGGTCTTCGTTTACCCCGTCAAGATGTGCTGACATCTCTTTGAGGCGCGCGTGAAACACAACGCACCGTCGACGCGGACTTGGTCCTTACCGGGCGGCGAACTGCCTATTGGTCACCGCCCGATATTGTCAATTTTTAGAATGTTATTTAGTTAGAATGACAGCTAAGCTGGCACTAAGTTGTCGCAAGCAGAAGGTTACATGATTTCCCATCCAAAACAAAAAAATCGGCCAAGTGCGTGTCGGTCTCACGCACAAAGGGTTCCGTACCATTGGTTTATGAAATTAAAGGATTTAAGTTATTTGTATGAAAGATTACGCGGTAATAAGCGGTTTACGAATTTTCTTATTTTAGAAGTTAGAGGGGGGCAAGTATTTTCCACTTTGGAAGCGTCTGTCACGCAAATATCATTTTTGAAGACCTATCCATAGATACCTACCCCACATGTAAATGTTTGATGAAAAGAAAATTTTTGAGTTTCAGTTCTAAGTATGGGGAGCCCCCAATATTTATTATATTTTTGCATCAAAATCTTAATGCGGTTCACAGAATACATCTACCTACCAAATTTCAACAGTATAGCTCTTGTAGTTTCGGAAAAAAATGGCTGTGACATACGGACGGACAGACAGACATTACGAATCTATAAGGCTTCCGTTTTTTGCCATTTGGCTACGGAATCCTAAAAAAAGGAGAAGGCACTGCTGTATTACATATGAACTTAAACCATGGAATTATATGGATCTACAATATGTAAAGAAAACCCGATCCGTGAAGGTATTGTTAGGTATCGTTAACTGATTGTAATAACGCCTACAAAGCCGAGCTAAACTTAAAAAAATCCCAAAAAAAAATCACTATTATTTCGAAAAAGCGAGATAACTTAATGCATGTGCGGTAGGCAAGACGTTGGGCATACATACGCGGGTGAAGGGGGCAGCGCAGGCGGCACGTGATCACATGTTGTCACTTTATTAAAAAGTACCAAATTTTGGGGAAGTTGGAATTAATTCGCGGAAAAAAAAGATTATTTCAAAATTCATTAGTATTGTCACTATGATGATTATGTAAAATTTCATATTTTATTTGGTCATGTGTATTCCTAACCTTTATTATCCTTTTGGGTCGGACGGGGTTTTCTTTACATATTGTATAACGTGTCATGGAATAGGTCAAAGTACTAAAGTAAGTTCAACCGTAGATTCTACCTGCATTTGTTTTCCCCTTCAGGCCATAAATTAGTAGATAAATAAAATAGTCATTAAAATGTTCATTCGTTTGCTTTCCGACCTTTCATCCCTCCCTAAAAGGCAGGGCAAGCACCTCGGTCCTCGACATACAAACATCGGTAGCTATAGAACCAAGAAGACATTTCGATTTCCGTTGACGTAGGCTCCTTTATAATATTGAGTTCCCTGAATTACTTCCCTCATCTCCTTACTTCCTATAAATTCTTATCTCATTTTTCCTCAGTGTGTTAGAACGAGACAGCCGTATTTGGCATGTTGCGTCTCAATTTGCGCCTGAGCTTAATGGCGTATAAATCAACTTATTTATTTCCATATATGTATAACAGAACGACAGGAAAA
Organism: Sesamia nonagrioides; assembly: GCA_017933935.1. Classification (NCBI taxonomy): domain Eukaryota; kingdom Metazoa; phylum Arthropoda; class Insecta; order Lepidoptera; family Noctuidae; genus Sesamia; species Sesamia nonagrioides. The sequence continues at coordinate 546,319 of JADWQK010001096.1, forward strand.
TAGTTTCTGGATTTATTTTCCAGGTAATTTAATGTTCCCTGACATGATGTGATGAGCGAGGAATATTGAAAATTTACGGTTTTGAATATTTACAAGGGCTTAGAAAGTTATAAGATAAGATAGCTATAAGATGCTCTACAGGTTATTTCTTGGCTTATCTAATAACTTTTTAGTTATGCTTATCGTTGGATATAATTATTATCTATACTTCTATACTGATATATATATATATATATATAAACACCTCTTTGGGCACATAGTTGATCCAGCCGCAATCCCGAACACAATAGACTCCACCTTTAGCACGGAATAACTTTGATCTAGCTGCGTATTTCTCGGGCGGAGTGGCAACGTTGCATTATATTAAGCGATGTTGCCAAACATATTCCTCGATAGGACATTATACTCGATAAAAATTTTTTCAACAATTTCATGTATTAGTGGATCCGTAACGGCTAAATTTTTTGAACTCACGAGGACTTTTTAGCTCTGAATATATTTCAAAAATCAATTAATTGTGTTGATCCATTTATATACTCGTACTTCTAGTAATACATCTTTTGATCCGACACCTATACCGTAACAGTTGATAAATTATGAATTTATTATAGCTAATCTAGATATTTTATATTCGCAATGCTTCATACATTGTAAGATCTATATATATTTTTTAACAATTCCATGCATTAGTGGATCCATAACGACTATTTTTCTTAAATGCACGAAGACTTTGGCTTGGAATATATTTCAAAAATCATTTTCTTATGTTGATCCATGTAGCTACTCGTACTTCGTAATACCTATTTTGATCTGAAGATGTACTGGTACCGTAACGGTCGATCAATTATGTTTAGTATGAAGTCAAAGTTATTGTTATTAATATTTAAAGAGGTTGAATTTTGCTTATGGGGTTTTTATACTTTATTTCTAACTTACCATTTATATTAAGTTTTTAAACTCTATTCCTCGAAATCAATCTAATTAGTCCAAACACGATATCGGCGCTGCATGTTTTGGGCTGAAAATATTGTGTGGACGGCCTCGGTTACACTTAATGCAATTAACACTACTTGTATAGACTTCTTTGGTAGAAATTGTATGCGAATACATATTATTATTAAATTTTAAGTTTCAGTTTTAAGGGTTGAATTTTGCGTAGCGGTTTTTTTAGGTATTAATCAGGTAGAAAGAAAAATTGTTTACTCCTTCCAAACAGAACGCACATTACAATAATAATACACTAAAAAATAATAAACACATAATAAAGAAAAAGAAAAAAAAAATAAAGTAATATAATTTACTAAAAAGCCTCGTACTCAAAATAAAACAATGTTTTCCTGATGTTATAACCCGGGTCAGGAGTTTTGGCGGGAAAGTTAAGCTGAGCTTAATTTTTCCATTAGAGTTTTAAATTACTTAAAGTGTTCTTTACTAAATAAAAGTGCGAGATTTATGTAGTAAAAAATGCATTCAGTAAATAATTCATAAAGAACATTGAGATATCCTAGCGTAGTGTGTACAATAAACATGTGTACCTCATTTATAATATTTTTGTAAATTAAAAAAGATAAACTCAACCGCACGTTAGTGGAAATAAAATCATATTTGCTACTTACTAAGTAATAAAGGTAATAAAGATCTGTGGATCTGGTGGATGATTTCTCAGTCTACTCAAAGTTACATACCTAAGTGTGTTATAAAAATAATTTCGCTTAGTCGCGTTATATTTTAGCGAAAGAAAGCGCTGTTTTCTAATCAAATCAAATTAAATCATTTATTTGTTAACACAGGTAAATATTGACAGATCTTACAAAGAATAATAATGATATGATGAATGAATAATAATGGTTTGTGGTAGGTACTGGAACGCGTTAGACACATGGAATGTCAACTTTAGCGGCCGCAATTTCGAAATAGGGAGTTTGCGTTTCGTTCCAACGTCCTAGTTTGAATTTCTTTCGAAAAAAAAAACTGCATTCGAAACATGGAATACCAAGGAGGTAACTAATAAAAGGTTTTATTCAAATTTTGGACTATCTTGCAAATAGACAGTAGTAGATTGTTTATTGAAAAAAACGAAAGAACATTATAATAGCGCGGGAAAAAATATTATTGTTCATTATTCGTTATTGAACTTAAAAAAGAAAATTATGTGTTTGATTTCCGCAGATTGTTTGAGAAAAGTAGTTAGTAAATGCCTGCGTGATTTCACCGTATACTGCTTAGTATGATACTATTGTCATCGGCAGCAGCGCGGGCAATAGCAATAAAAAAGTTAGTAATCAATGTCAAAATCCTATAAAATTTAAATTGTCAACAGAAAAATTATTTTCTTTTGGCAATTTAAGTGTTTACCCGACTTCAAAAAAAGGAGGAGGTTCACAATTCGTCGCAATCTTTTTTTTTTATGTATGTTCATCGATTACTGTAAGACGCCTGGACCCGTTTGCGAAATTCTTGTTTTATTTGAAAGGGTGGTCCCATAGTCACCAGGTCAGGATCTGATGATTAAAAATTAGAGAAATCAAGGAAAACTTTCAAAATTTTTACGGGCAACTAGTGCATTTCTAGTTATTTTCATTAAGTATTTTAAAGCACTACGATTTAGTAATGATCTGGAGTAGATATGAAGTCGGGAGACAGTTGAGGGAACTCCTCGACAATTCACAGCAACTGCCTTGTGTTTGAACTTGATCATTTTGTATTAATAAGAACTTTACACCTAAATGGGTTGTAACTGTCATTAGGGCTCTGATGATGAATACAAAGGCCAGTTCAGGTAACTCCTCAACGGTTTACAGTAGTTCCCTTGTATTTGGATTTAATTAATATATATTGATGAGCAATTTTCACCGATATGCATTATTATGAAAATCTGTAGTAGATTTGATGATGAAGACCACGACCGACAATAGCCCACATATATTTTTTTAAATAATTATAAACTAGCGCTTGACTGCAATCCCGCCTGATGGTAAGCAGTGATGCAATCGTTGATGGTAAAGCGCGCTAGTTTATTAAGCCCATTCACTTAAAAACCTTAGTGAATAGGAAGGAAGACGGCAGTTGAGCGTCGACAATGCTGCGCCAGAGGGAGATTGATGTGGACACCCTCCACGACCAAACTCCCGGCACAACAACATTTGGCGTATCGTACCCGGCACACACTGCAACACAACTGCTCAGATCCGTCCTCCGTACGGCTTCACCAGAAATCAGGCCGGTACACGACGAATCGCTTGGCGGCAAGATTTTGTCTGGTGGGTGGTAACTTCTGCCGGCAGCCGATGTTATGGCCTACCACCGAGCAAAGGCACCGAACATAGGTGCAAAGTTCTTATCAACACGAATTAATCAAGCACAAACGCAAAGTGGCTGCTGTGAATAGTTGAGGAGTTCCCTCGACTGCCTATGGTCTTCATCATGAGATTTACTACAAACCATCATTTTAACCCATATAGGTGCAAAGTTCTTATCAATATAAATGAATTAAGTCCAAACACAAGGTTCCTACTATTAACCGTTGAAGAGTTCCCTGAACTGGCCTTTGCTTTTATCACCAGAGCCTTCATGACAGTCATAACCCATCTTTTTGTAAAGTTCTTATCAATACAAATTAATAAGCACAAACTCAATGTAGCTGCTGTGAATCATTGAGGAGTTCCCTTGACTGTCTAGGGTCTTCATCATCAGATCTACTGCACACCTTCATATCAACCCATACAGATGCAAAGTTCTCATCAATATAAATGAATTAAGTCCAAACACAAGATACCTACTGTTAACCGTTGAAGAGTTCCGTGAACTGGCCTTTTTTTCATCACCAGAGCCTTCATGACAGTCATAACCCATCTTTTTGTAAAGTTCTTATCAACACAAATTAATCAAGCACAAACTCAAGGTAGCTGCTGTGAAAAATTGAGGAGTTCCCTTGACTTTCTCCCGGCTCCATCATCAGCTATACCAGACCTTTATCAAATTGTAGTTCTCTGAAATACTTAATGAAGATCTTAGAAATGCACTAGTCGCCCCTACGATTTTTGGAAGTTCCTCTTGATTTCTTTAGTCTTCCATCATCAGATCCTGACTATGGGACCATTTAGAAAGTTTACCTTTTCTAACATAAAAAGAATTTTGTAAATCGGTCTAGGCGTCTGAGATTTATCGGTGAACATACATAAAAAAGTAACTGCTGCTTATCCAATCGCTTCACTCCCTTGGTAAATGCTGCGCCCTGATTGGCCCATTTGAATTGGATCAACAACTGCCCAGACGCCAAAAAGGTGGATTTGTATAAAACAGCCCTTAATTATTGTTATTACTTATTATTATTCAGCGTGACACATGTGGCTCCGAACGGACCTACATATTTATGGGCAGATGGCATCGGATCAAGAAAAGGCCCCCGGATCAACAAGTGAAAATGGATCAACAAATTACTACCTATACGGCACGTCTGATCAACAAAGTGCCCAAAGGGATATCTATATATATATATATATATATATATATATATTAGTTACAAACAAAGTCTTTAGCTTTATAAAGCTGAAGAGTTTGTTTGTTTTTGAACGCGCTAATCTCAGGAACTTCTGGTCCGAATTGAATTTTTTTTTTGCGTTGGATAGCATTAATCCAGGAAGGCTTTAGGCTATATAACATCACGCTGCGACCAATAGGAGCGGAGCATAACTAACTCCACGCGAAAGAAGTCGCTGGCGGCCGCTAGTTGAAGATAAGAGTAATCAGTCTATGTGCGATACGTTTCCGTATACATTTATAATTCCTCAAGCTTATAATAAATCTTTTCAAAAAGTGTCTGAAATAAGTGTCAACAAACCCCTGTTGCGTTGTTGGCTTTTGATATGCAACCTGTCACTAAACGGAATTTGAAACACCACTCACAAATTATTGCTTACATAATCAGCCTACAATTTTCCCACTCCTGGGACACAGACCTCCTCTCGGTGAGAGGGAGTGGGCCGTAATCTACCACGCGGGCCCAGTGCGGGTTGGTAGATGTCACATGTCGTCGAAGTTTTACCTCCAAGACATGCAGGTATATCTTGGTATATCTTCTGCAGCAATGACTGATTAAAAGGTGAAAGAAAAACATCTTGAGCAGCGTGATGTTATATAGCCTAAAGCCTTCCTGGATTGATGGTCTATTCAACGCAAAAATAATTTTTCTAATCGGACCAGTAGTTCCTGAGATTAGCGCGTTCAAACAAACAAAGGAACAAACTCTTCAGCTTTACACAATATGTAAAGAAAACCCTGTCCGATCCGTGAAGGTATCGATAACTGATTCTACTAATGCCTACAAAGCCGGGCTAACCTTAAAAAAAACCCCATATAAAAATAAATATTATTTCGCAAAAAAACTTAAAATATGTGCGGTATATAGAATTATATCGACAAAAATAATGTTGTCACTTTTTTAAAATTACCAAATTTTGTCGAAGTTGAAATTAATTCGCGGGAAAAAATGATAATTAGAAAATTCACTAGTATTGTTATACTAATTTGGTCATGAGTTTACCTAACCTTTACTATCCTTACGGGTCGGACAGGGTTTTGTTAACATATTGTATATTGGTATAGATTCGATTTTTTAATTCTTCCATTCGATTCTTCTTATTGACTGCTTATTTGACCTCCATAAACCAGTCATTGGGTAATGCAATACCCCTTACCTAATGAGGCTGTGCGTTTACTATCAGTGAATAATCTTACATTCGTTTAATGTAATATGTTTATTATTTTTATAGATTAGTCTTTATATTCTATAAATAAAAATTATACAGTCAGTACCAGAAGCGTAGGACGCCCTTGGGCGAGATGGAGCGACGACATTAAAAAGGTGGTTGGTAGTGGCTGGCGGAGAACTGCTCAGGATCGAGCTTGTTGGCGTGCCATGGAAGAGGCCTATGTTCAGCAGTGGATGAGAACAGGCTGATGATGATGACAGGAATTTGTGGCCCAAAACTGTAAAGTTTCGAAGATATGATGATGATGAGATGTGTATAGGTATAAGTGTCAGGTATATGTCTGTTCAGGGGCGGTTCCGGAATTGGACTTTTAAGAGCAACTGGAACCACCCCTATTTTCGGATGGTGATCACCGAGGTGGTTTTAGTGAGGTAAAAATCCCACACACCCACGGTCCCCAGAGGTCGGGTGCCTGTTGAAGGTTTCCCATCGAAAACAAAAAAAATGGTATCTAAGTGTCATTGATAAATACGAAAGAGATTTTGAGACTAAATTCATATTTAATGCTATTCGACGTCGTTATATTATGCGTAATAGTGTTTTACATAAATAAAATAATTAGAAAAATTAAAACAAAAACATAATTAAACAATAATTCATATGTCAGTTGATGATGTTGATTTTCTCGGTGGTAGGCCATAACATCGGCTGCCGGCAGAAGTTACCACCACCAGACAAGTCTTGCCGCCAAGCGATTCGTCGTGTTCCGGCATGATGTCTGCTGAAGCCGTACGGAGGACGGGTCTGAGCAGTTGTGTTGCGATGTGTGACGGGTACGATGCGCCAAATGTTGTTGTGTCGGGAGTTTGGTCGCGGAGAGTCTCCGATCAATCTCCCTCTAGCGCAGCAGCGTTTGGTCGTGTTGATCTTGGGTTTAACATTACATCACCTCGCTCAACTACCGTCATCCTTCCTATTCCTAAGTTTTTTAATAGGCTTAATAAACTAGTGCACTTTACCATCAACGATTGCATCACTGCTTACCATCAGGCGGGATTGCAGTCAAGCACTAGTTTATAATTATTAAAAAAAAAAAATGATTGTTTGATATGATAATCAACTCTAGGTTATCCTAAAGTTTATAGGCTCAACAAAAAAAAAAACACTTGGTTTATATATTTTTCATACAATCTCTTTGAGAGCGTCTACAGGCTCTCAAGATTGTATGAAAAATATATAAACAATGTGTTACGGTCTATTTTTGTAGATCTAATTACATAGAAGCAGCAGTTTATTATTTAAAACTGTTTGCTTTAGCCATTTTATTAGCGTCTCAAAAGTAAACATGGTAAGCAAATTTATTTCCAATGTTAAAGAAATATACTACTACTGAATCCCCCAATGTTAATCATAAAATTCTTTGCCCACAGTCATAACTATACAAAGTAAAACAATCAAACGCTAGTTGAAGCCGTAAAGAGTCGGACAAGCAAATGTTTAGCAATCCCAATGATAGCAGGGCGGGCGGTACAATAAATTAATACTTTATTGGCAATACTGAACCTTACGTGCGTCATTGCCACACCCTGTAGTTACCTGTTATTTCTTTCTGCTCATTTTTATTAAATACTACTTACAACTACAGACTTTATCCTGTCTAATCCTGTGTAAAGTCTTTCCGACTTTGTCCATTTTTACATGCTTTTTATTAACTTGCTGTTTAATCTATACTAATATACAATATGTACCTAAAGAAAATCCTGTCCGATCCGTGAAGGTATTGTTAGGTATCGATAACTGATTATAATAATACCTACAAAGCCGGTCTAAACTTATAAAAAAATCCCCCTAAAAAAATAAATATTATTTCGAAAAAGCGAGGTAACAAGGTCGTACCCTCACCAAATGACCTCGAGCATTTGGTCCCTCTTCACCGCGCCCCACCTCTACAATACTTCGCAAAATATTACTAGCGCCGTCTGGCGGACGAAGTACTTACAAATACAAATTAAATTCATAAAAATCAAATCAAAATCAAAATCAAAGCATTTATTTCAAATAAACCAGTTACAGGCACTTTTGAATTGTCAGAAGGTCGGTCAGTCAATAAGATGAAGCTAGTCGCCCATTCTAAAGAGTAGGTACCTATGGAGAAGAACGGGCAAGAAACTCCATGGACACTCTTTTAAATTTTCAAGCTAATTTTACAAATATTTGATTACATCATTCATGTTGAAATCAACCGTGTGAGAACGATGCAGAAATAAATTGTACGCCGAGAGCGTCCATTATGGAAAAATATATATTACATAGACCACAGAAGTAACAGACATGGCACTTTTATTTTTGTTTATTGGTGCGCCCAAATACTTTTGGTTATTATGTACTCAAACAAATGTTGACGATACTTCATAATAAAAATTCTGCGGTGTTTATTTTTTAACCAACTTCAGAAAAAGGTGGTTCTCAGTTCGATTTATTGTCGCTGATAACTTTATGGTTAATGAACCTATTTAGACCATTCTTTTTTTATATGAAGGGATATGCTGCCTATGTAATCCCATTGTTACCACGTCAGTGTCGATAATGGAAATTCTGAGAAATTTAGGCCAAATAACGAAAATTGTAGGCACGCTTCGGGTGACAACTTGATACTCATGTTTATATCGGATGATACTATAAAACCGTGAAGATTTGGGCCTGACCTGATGATGGAGATGACAGAATATCAAGGGAATCCACATCGGAAGCAACTGTCACGTGTTTGGGCTTATTTAATGTGTATTGATTAGACCTTTATAACTAAATATGTTATGACTGTAACTTCAGGGTTGGAAGTTAGTTTTGTAGATTGAAAGTTAGCTAAGTCAGATGGACAAAGGGATAGAAAAATAATTTAATAAAGTTTAATTTATCATTATTTATTATTTTAAGGGAAAACGTAATCAGGGTCAAATAAATTTCTTCAAAAAAACTTCAGAACTGACACATTTAAAAAAAAAAATTCATGTTTTTTTTTTGGGACCAGGCAAGACTGTGAAATTATATTATTAACTTCCGAAATTAGTTATTTTTCACTTTGTAGTGGTTTTTGAAGTCGGTTGTTTTTTTGTAAAAAGTTTTTATTTTTATGTTTGTTTGCGGATAACTTCGCCTAAAATTTGGTATTTCGATGAATTTTTGGGCATTTCGACATGGGTGTCGTGATAGGGGTTTTTGGGAGTGCAGATCACGAATATGACGTAATTTTTGAAATCCAAGATGGCCGACACCAATTTTATGATATTTTGACATGGGTGTCGTGAAAGGGGTTTTTGTGCTTGCTAATCACGAAAATGACGTCATTTTGGAAATCCAAGATGGCCGACACCAATTTTATGATATTTTGACATGGGTGTCGTGAAAGGGGTTTTTGTGGGTGCTAATCACGAAAATGACGTCATTTTGGAAATCCAAGATGGCCGACACCAATTTTATGATATTTTGACATGGGTGTCGTGAAAGGGGTTTTCGTGGGTGCTAATCACGAAAATGACGTCATTTTGGAAATCCAAGATGGCCGACACCAATTTTATGATATTTTGACATGGGTGTCGTGACGGGGTTTTTCGGGGGTGCAGATCACGAAAATGACGTCATTTTGAAATCCAAGATGGCTGACACCAATTTTATGATATTTTGACATGGTGTCGTGACGGGGGTTTTCGGGGGTGCAGATCACGAAAATGACGTCATTTTTGAAATCCAAGATGGCTGACACCAATTTTATGATATTTTGACATGGGTGTCGTGAAAGGGGTTTTCGCGGGTGCTAATCACGAAAATGACGTCATTTTTGAAATCCAAGGTGGCCGAAATTATATTTCATGATATTTTGACTTGGGTATCGTGACGGGTTTTCGGGGCGCTGATCACGAAAATGACGTCAATTATAAGCTGTGGCATAGCTTCTATTTCTTTATCAAAGTCAAAAATAAAACATCAAATATAGTTTAGTCGCTAAATCGCCACCATTTTTCGCACTCCTTCAATGACGTCACTGGTAAAAAATAAATAAATAAACTACAAAAAAGAAAATACATACTTATACAAATGTATACGTTAATTGGCAAAATAAAAAAAATACTATGTCATAAATAACTAATAAAAAATTTCCTACTAACTACATACTGCGGAACTCGGTGTGCACACCTTTGCGATTTACCCCGCAGCCACGCGCAGGATTGCGTTTTTTATCTGCATTTTCATGCACATCTGCAGCCCTGCGCGTGAGCGCAGATTCAATGTATAGTACCATGCGTTTCTCCATACAAAATTTGGTACTAGCGAACATCTATCTTATATATAAAATTCTCGTGTCACAGTTTTCGTTCCTATACTCCTCAGAAACGGCTTGACCGATTCTCATGAAATTTTGTGAGCGTATTGAGTAGGTCTGAGAATCGGCCAACATCTGTTTTTCATCCCCCTAAATGTTAGGGGTAGTCCACCCCTACTTGTTTTTTTTATTTTTACACAACATTTTTAGTTTCTATTTTTTTACAACATACAAAATTACATACAATCCTAAATTTTCACCCTTCTACGATCAATCCTTCAAAACTGATCAATCGTCATTTAATTAGTTTTATTCCCATGGGAAATCTAAAAAACGCGATATAACCCAATTCCACGCGGGCGAAGCCGCGGGCGGAAAGCTAGTACTAATATATAAAGCTGCATAGTTTGTTTGTTTGAACGCACTAATCTCAGGCACTACGGGTCCGATTTGAAAAATTATTTTTGCGTTGGATAGCTCATTAATCCAGAAAGGCTTAAGGCTATAAAACATCACGCTGCGACTAATAGGAGCAGAGCATTACTAACTCAACGCGAACGAAGTCGCTGGCGGCCGCTAGTATAAAATAGCTTTACCGCGGCAGCCCCGAGTGCCACATGTTTTTGTTTTATTAGAAAGACGATATCTTCAAGGTAGTCTCATGTTTAGGAAATTAGGGTCTGATGATGGAAGACTAGGTAAATCTAGAAGAAATTTAAAAAATCAAAGGGGCGTCTAGGGCTTTTCTAAGTTTTTTCATTAAGTGTTTTAACGCACTACAATTTAATAAAGTTCGGAGTTGATGATGGAGCCGGGAGACAGCCGAGGGAACTCCTTAACGATTCACATCAGCTGCCTCGTGTTTGTGCTTAATAAATTTGTGTTGATAAGAACTTTACACCTAAATGAGTTGTGATTATCATTAAAGCTCTGATGTTGAAGACAAAGGCCAGTTAAGGGAACTCCTTAAAGGTTTACAATAGTTACCTTATGTTTGGACTTATTTCTGTTCATTTATATTGATGAAAACTTTACACCCATATAAGTAGGTTAAAATGAATGTCTGCAATAGATCTGATGATAGAGCCGAGAGAAATTCGAGGGAACTCCTCAACGATTCACAGCAGCTACCTTGTGTAATATCTTGATTAATTTGTATTGATAAGAGCTTTACACCTAGATGGATTATTATGATCATTAGGAGTCTGATAATGAAGACGAAGGACAGTCTGTTGAGGGAACTCCTCAAAGGTTTACAGTAGCTGCTTTGTGGTTGGACTTAATTCATTTATATTGATGAGAAATTTGCACCCATATGGGTAAAAATTAAAGAAAAAAAAACATGATTTTTTTTTTTTGGACCAGCCAAGATTGTGAAATTATATTATTATTCTCGTTTAATAAAACAAATACGTAAATTGTAAAAAATAAAACTATCGTATATCAAAATAAATAACAAATACATATACTATAATATTATTTACGCAAAGCTTCCTTTCGCAGAAAAATAATAAACATCCGACTAATACAATATCCGATCAGACTGGACGTTGACGGCAGCATATTTGGAAAAGGCCTGCAAGCAAACGACCTATTTCGTTTGCTTTAATTCCTTTAAGACCACAATGAAAGTATGAGCATTTCTAGAAATAACGCAATGAAATAACACAACTTAAATTCAGTCTCTTGATTTTAATTGATGTTTGCATAAGCATGACGAGTAGGTAGTGTTTGTACTATGTTAAAGTAGAGTGTTGTAAATTGTTGAGGAATTCCCTCGACTGTCTATGGTTTTATCATCTGATGTAATTCAGACTTTAATTTTTACCCATATGGGTGCAAATTTCTCATCAATATAAATGAATTAAGTCCAACCACAAAGCAGCTACTGTAAACCTTTGAGGAGTTCCCTCAACAGACTGTCCTTCGTCTTCATTATCAGACTCCTAATGATCATAACAATCCATCTAGGTGTAAAGCTCTTATCAATACAAATTAATCAAGATATTACACAAGGTAGCTGCTGTGAATCGTTGAGGAGTTCCCTCGAATTTCTCTCGGCTCTATCATCAGATCTATTGCAGACATTCATTTTAACCTACTTATATGGGTGTAAAGTTTTCATCAAGTTTTCAAACCTTTAAGGAGTTCCCTTAACTGGCCTTTGTCTTCAACATCAGAGCTTTAATGATAATCACAACTCATTTAGGTGTAAAGTTCTTATCAATACAAATTTATTAAGCACAAACACGAGGCAGCTGATGTGAATCGTTAAGGAGTTCCCTCGGCTGTCTCCCGGCTCCATCATCAACTCCGAACTTTACTAAATTGTAGTGCGTTAAAACACTTAATGAAAAAACTTAGAAAAGCCCTAGACGCCCCTTTGATTTTTTAAATTTCTTCTAGATTTACCTAGTCTTCCATCATCAGACCCTAATTTCCTAAACATGAGACTACCTTGAAGATATCGTCTTTCTAATAAAACAAAAACATGTGGCACTCGGGGCTGCCGCGGTAAAGCTATTTTATACTAGCGGCCGCCAGCGACTTCGTTCGCGTTGAGTTAGTAATGCTCTGCTCCTATTAGTCGCAGCGTGATGTTTTATAGCCTTAAGCTTTTCTGGATTAATGAGCTATCCAACGCAAAAAGAATTTTTCAAATCGAACCCGTAGTGCCTGAAATTAGCGCGTTCAAACAAACAAACTAATCTACTAAACTAATTAATATATATCATTAATAGATTAAAATAACAATATCAGCATAGAAAAATAAGCATAAAAAAATTAGAAAAAAAAAATTCTAATTGGAAATAAATTTTAAACCTCCTGTTTTAAATCAAAATAGTAGCGTAGTATCATAAACAAATTGCGACCTTGCCGTCTTTCAAGTTCGCGTGTACAGTGTGTTTCTTTTACATGTCAATTTAAAATTTTTATTGAATATTTTCTTATTGGAAAAATTTAAAAAAAAATTGTTTTCGAATGGAAATATTTTTTTTAGCATGTATGTATGCTATACTATTTCGGGTTAACGGGAACGCCCTCTGTTAGTTAACATACTGTATATTAGTACTAGCTTTCCGCCCGCAGCTTCGCCCGCGTGGAATTGGGTTATATCGCGTTTTTTAGATTTCCCATGGGAATAAAACTAATTAAATGACGATTGATCAGTTTTGAAGGATTGATCGTAGAAGGGTGAAAATTTAGGATTGTATGTATTTTTGTATGTTGTAAAAAAATAGAAACTAAAAATGTTGTGTAAAAATAAAAAAACAAATAGGGGTGGACTACCCCTAACATTTAGGGGATGAAAAACAGATGTTGGCCGATTCTCAGACCTACTCAATACGCTCACAAAATTTCATGAGAATCGGTCAAGCCGTTTCGGAGGAGTATAGGAACGAAAACTGTGACACGAGAATTTTATATATAAGATAGATGTTCGCTAGTACCAAATTTTGTATGGAGAAACGCATGGTACTATACATTGAATCTGCGCTCACGCGCAGGGCTGCAGATGTGCATGAAAATGCAGATAAAAAACGCAATCCTGCGCGTGGCTGCGGGGTAAATCGCAAAGGTGTGCACACCGAGTTCCGCAGTATGTAGTTAGTAGGAAATTTTTTATTAGTTATTTATGACATAGTATTTTTTTTATTTTGCTAATTAACGTATACATTTGTATAAGTATGTATTTTCTTTTTGTAGTTTATTTATTTATTTATTTTTTACCAGTGACGTCATTGAAGGAGTGCGAAAAATGGTGGCGATTTAGCGACTAAACTATATTTGATGTTTTATTTTTGACTTTGATAAAGAAATAGAAGCTATGCCACAGCTTATAATTGACGTCATTTTCGTGATTAGCACCCGCGAAAACCCCTTTCACGACACCCATGTCAAAATATCATAAAATTAGTGTCAGCCATCTTGGATTTCAAAAATGACGTCATTTTCGTGATCTGCACCCCCGAAAACCCCCGTCACGACACCCATGTCAAAATATCATAAAATTGGTTTCAGCCATCTTGGATTTCAAAAATGACGTCATTTTCGTGATCTGCACCCCCGAAAACCCCCGTCACGAGACCCATGTCAAAATATCATAAAATTGTTGTCGGCCATCTTAGATTTCCAAAATGACGTCATTTTCGTGATTAGCACCCACAAAAACCCCTTTCACGACACCCATGTCAAAATATCATAAAATTAGTGTCAGCCATCTTGGATTTCAAAAATGACGTCATTTTCGTGATCTGCACCCCCGAAAACCCCCGTCACGACACCCATGTCAAAATATCATAAAATTGGTGTCAGCCATCTTGGATTTCAAAAATGACGTCATTTTCGTGATCTGCACCCCCGAAAACCCCCGTCACGACACCCATGTCAAAATATCATAAAATTGGTGTCGGCCATCTTGGATTTCCAAAATGACGTCATTTTCGTGATTAGCACCCACAAAAACTCCTTTCACGACACCCATGTCAAAATATCATAAAATTGGTGTCGGCCATCTTGGATTTCCAAAATGACGTCATTTTCGTGATTAGCACCCACAAAAACCCCTTTCACGACACCCATGTCAAAATATCATAAAATTGGTGTCGGCCATCTTGGATTTCCAAAATGACGTCATTTTCGTGATTAGCACCCACAAAAACCCCTTTCACGACACCCATGTCAAAATATCATAAAATTGGTGTCGGCCATCTTGGATTTCAAAAATTACGTCATATTCGTGATCTGCACTCCCAAAAACCCTATCACGACACCCATGTCGAAATACCCAAAAATTCATCGAAATACCAAATTTTAGGCGAAGTTATCCGCAAACAAACATAAAAATAAAAACTTTTTACAAAAAAACAACCGACTTCAAAAACCACTACAAAGTGAAAAATAACTAATTTCGGAAGTTGGTGTCTTTCGTTTGGTATATTCGTTTTAGACACCGAGTTCCGAAATTAGTTATTTTTCACTTTACATAGTGGTTTTTGGAAGTCGGTTGTTTTTTTCTAAAAAGCTTTTATTTTACATTTTTTAGTTGTTAAAAGTACTATGTATTCAGTTGCATCCGGTCAGACTGGAAGCTGACGCAAATATAGTTGGGAAATGACGTACTTTTGTTTACTTTAATTTTTACCCGTAAGTACCTATTCCCTCAACTGCCTATGGTCTTCATCATTAAATTTACTGTAGACTATTATTTTAACCTAATCGGAGTAAAGGTCTTATTAATATAAATGAATGAAGTCCAACCACAAAGTAGCTACTGGAAACCGTTGAGGAGTTCCCGGAACTGGCCTTTGTCTTCATCATTAGAGCTCTTATGAGAGTCGCAACCCATATAGGTGTAAAGTTCTTATCAATACAAATTAATCGAGCCCAACCACAAGGTATCTGCTGTCAATTGTTGAGGAGTTCCTTCGACTGTCTCTCGGCTCCATCATCAGATCTACTCCAGACCTTTATTAAATTGTAGTGCTTTAAAATATTTAATGAAAATGCTCAGAAATGCACTAGTCGCCCCCAATTTTTGAAAGTTCCGCTTGTTTTCTCTGGACTTCCACCATCAAACCTTGATATCCTTAACAAGGGACCACCTTGGGAACGTCTTCCTTCCAACAGAAAAAGAATTATCAAAATCGGTTTATAAATGACGAAGTTATGCGCGAACAAACATAAAAAAAAACATATACGGTCGAATTGAGTAACCTCCTCCTTTTTGAAGTCGGTTAAAAATTGAACATAAAAAACATATAATTGAGCAACCTCCTCCTTTTTGAAATCGGTTAAAAAAACGAACACCAAAATAAACATCAATAACAGAGATACTCTAAGATAGTATTGTACTCTATGCGACATGCGGTGCGTGAGCGAGCAAGCAGATGCTTTCTCGCTCACGCGCCGCCCGCTTATGCTAGCGGAGCGCGCGATGACGAACGACACGGGTTCCCCCTTCGAGAGCTTGTGGCATACTGAATCTCAATAGCCCGGGCAACAGAAATGATGGCGAATGCGCTCAGATTGTTGAACAAAATTTTGATTTTGGTCACTTTAAAAAAATATTTCTACAATAATGTTCGTCATGAAATTACCTATCCATTAGTGTAAGAACGAAATCTAAATAATGCTTACTTTCCGAGGAGATGCACGTTTATGATAATTATTTCTCTTGTCAGTGGTTTCGTTGTGAAGGAATTATTTAAACATTATACTTAGTAAAATTAAAAAAAAATCTACAATTTTGGAGCCAAGATTATGGAGAAAATTTACGTATTTTTAATAAGTTGATATTTCTTTTGGATAAAGAGTAGATAGCTCCGGAAAACTACATAAAAACGGCTTGCGGTGTGTTTTTCCTCTGGAGCCGCCGCGGTACGTGGTCGCATCGCTATTCGCTCCGTCACAAATGATGTTGTCACTTTTTAATGGGGAGGTTGGAATTAATTCGCGACAAAAAAAGATTATTTGAAAATTCATTAGTATTGTTACTATGATGATTATGTAAAATTTAATATTTTATTTGGCCATGTGTTTACCTAACCTTTATTATCCTTACGGGTCGGACAGGGTTTTCTTTACATCTATACTAGTATATAAAGCTAATGAGTTTGTTTGTATGTTTGTTCGCGCTAATCTCGGGAACAACTGGTCCGATTTGAAAAATTCTTTTTGCGTTGGATAACCCATTAATCCAGGAAGGCTTTAGGCTACATAACATCACGCTGCGACCAATAGGAGCGGAGCATAACTAAACCACGCGAACGAAGTCGCTGGCGGCCGCTAGTATTGTATAAAGCTAAAGAAACTCTTTAGCTTTATACAGTTTATATGTTTGTTTGCTTGTTCGCGCTAATCTCGGGAACTACTGGTCCGATTTGATAAATTCTTTTTGCGTTGGATAGCCCATTAATCCAGGAAGGCCTTATCACGCTGCGACCAATAGGAGCGGAGCATAAATAAACCACGCGAACGAAGTCGCTGGCGGCCGCTAGTACCACTATATTACTAGAGGTCGGATAATATTGGCACATATATACCTAAACTTTGCCAATGCAAAACAATGCAATGCCTTTCAGTACACGTAGTTAATATGTATGCCACTATAGGTTTTGTTTATAAATATTTCCAAAAATACCAATAGATGGCATATAGACAAAGTATTTCGTAATTTTTAGACGAAAAATAGTTTATAAATTAATAATTTTACACAATTGTTAGTAAATCATCATCAGCTCAGCGTTAATCCCAGTCGCATCCAAAGCTTTTCAGTTCTTTAGTCTGGTTACCAGTCTAACTACTGATTTTGGCTAAACTTCAACAATTGTTAGTAAATGTATCCACATTATTCTCTCGTCGGCATTTAGTTCTAGTTTAGGTATACAATATGTAAAGAAAACCCTGTCCGACCCATAAGGATAATAAAGGTTAGATAAACACTTGACCAAATATAATATAAAATTTTACATAATCATCATAGTAACAATACTAATGAATTTTGAAATAATCCTTTTTTCCCGGGAATTAATTCCAATTTCCCCGAAATATGAAATTTTTAAAAAAAAGTGACAGCACCGGTATTATTATAAGCGAATAGCGACCCGACCACGTCACAGGTGCCGCGTGCCCTGCCCCCCGCCGCCCGCGGAAAGGGTTGCTTATCGCACATGTATTAAGTTACCTTTTTTTGCGAAATAATATTTATTTATTTAGGGGGATTTTTTAGTTTAGCCTGTCTTTGTGGGCATTACTAGAATCAGTTATCGATACCTAACAATACCTTCACGGATCGGACAGGGTTTTCTTTACATATTGTATAAGCGCCATGATGAGGTTTTGGCGGGAAAGTTAAACCGACTGTCACGCTCATTTTTCATTGGTCTTTTAAATTATTTATAGTGTTGTTTGCTAAATAAAAGTCCTTGATCCTATGTAGCAAAAAGTGCATTTAGTAAATAATTCATAAAGAACATTGAGATATCGCAGCATAGTGGCCTCATCATGACTTTGCCTCAAACCTCTCTCGTAGACGGTTCACGCGGCCGACTTTTTTGACATGAATGAAAATTCATTACGTGACATTGGCTAAACGGACAAACCGTGCGAAACCAAAAAAAAAGCGCCACGATTTCCGATCTCTACTTATTACAGACATTCCATAAGTACCAATGGTGGTTAACCCCCCATTTCAAACTATTTATCATCTGTATCTAATTTCAATTGCCACCAAGTACCAGTGATATCAATAGCAACAATCACATAGAGCCGGTTGATTTGCTTCCATTGCAGTTCCATTTTCCAGTGTATGTACGCTATGCCGAGAACTGTGCAATATTAAGCCAGCAGCCCGGTGAGAGAGAAATCTTTAGCGGAGGAATTGTTCCGGCCGACAATAATATGTATGGAACCGGAGCCTAATTGCATTTTAGAAGTACTCTGAAGTGCGTGTTCTGTTGCCATATAGGAACGCAATACAATATGTAAAGAAAACCCTGTCCGATCCGTGAAGGTATTGTTAGGTATCGATAACTGATTCTACTAATGCATACAAAGCCGGGCTAAACTTAAAAAAATCCCCCTAAAAAAATAAATATTACTTCGCAAAAAGAGGTAACATATAACATGTGCGGTATGCCATACAGGCGCGGGCGAAGAGGGGCAGGGCACGCGGCACGCGGCCGCATCGCTATTCGCTCAGAATTATACCGTCAAAAATAATTATGTCACTTTTTAAAAATTACCAAATTTTGGGGAAGTTGGAATTAATTCGCGGGAGAAAAAGATAATTTCAAAATTCACTAGTATTGTTACTATGATGATTATGTAAAATTTCATATGTTATTTGGTCATGTGTTTACCTAACCTTTATTATCCTTACGGGTCAGACAGGGTTTTCTTAACATATAGGAATATAGGAAATAAACGTTATACAATATGTAAAGGAAACCCCGTCTGACCCAAAAGGATAATAAAGTTTAGGTATACAACGTGTAACAAAAAGGGTATATACATACCAAGTGGACGGCCTCTTGATAAGATAAGAAACGATACGGGAAGGGTTCTCTAACCTTATGTTTACATGGTAGGAAGTTATGAATTATTCCAATACATATGATACCAGAAACCGCAGTTTCAAACTGAAATCAATACAACACTAGCAAAAAGCCAGCTGATCGGGGTCATTGAACAGTTCATCAATAAAAACAAACCTCTTACTTACTTGCTTACCCTGGTATTTCTTCAAACAGTGGATAAAGGGTTCCGTGTTTATTTTTCTTAACATTTTTTTTTCGGAAAAATAATTTTACGTACAAATAAGTTTTTTCTACAAAAGCTAACTTTATGTTTGTGAACAACAAACCAAGTCATAAAATAGGGCGAGTACGTGCGCTGGAAATCGAAAAACGTCTAGCGGCTTTAGTCACCTACGTAAAACAATAAAAAAACGCAATTTATTTTATAAATGAGTAAACTTATCTAACAAATCGATAGAACCGAGTTGGTAACTCTCTCTCATCTAAAGCGCATTTCCCGGTTGTATCCGCGGCTTTCGCTTTGGAGCCCGGGATCCGCCTCCAGTCCAACCGGGTTCGGCTGAATACCAGTATTTTACATGGAGCGAGTGCCATCTAACCTCCACAATCCAGTTACTGGGTAATACGATATCCCTTGGTAAGACTGGTTGTCTCACAGATCTACGAATGACAGCCGGGACTAACGGCTTAACTAACGTGTTTTCCGAAGCACGGAGGATACACACACAAACACCCAAAGCTGGAACAACTACTTGTAGGTCATACAAATATTTGTTCCGCGCGGGAATCGAACCCGCGACACGCTGTGCAACAGTCAATCGCTTAACCACTACGTCAATCGTGCAGTCAACTACCTGCAATTCACTCAGTAGCTACTCAATCCTACTTCCTACTAATAAAATGCGAAAGTTTGTAAAAATGTTTGGATGAATGGATGGATGTATCCATACATACATTCTTACAAATTTTCGCATTTAAATACTAGCTGCTCCCTGCGGATTCACCCGCGTAAGTTTCGATCCCCTGGGAATATCGAGATAAAAAGTGTCCTTTATGTTAATCCTGGTTATAAACCATATCTTTGCCAAATTGTATCCAAATCAGTTCAGTAGTTTTTGAGAATCGAGTTGGTAACTACAACACACTAAATAATACCCAATCTATTAACTACATTCCTATAAATTTCCTTACGTAACTAATTCTTTTCATGTCGGTTGCCATTTGCCATACATAGGTAGGTACTTAGTTTATGAAAAATTAATTACTTAGATAAACGTGCGAAAGAGACTACGAAAAAGGATTTCATATCTGTTCAAATGAACCCAAAATATCATTTCTCAACAACTCATGTGTGTCCTGGTACAAAAAAGGTCCCCATGAGTTCCGTAGATAAATTAAATTTTAGTTAGTCTTTGCGTATTTATTTCTACGACATAAAAGATTTTGCCTTTTGCAAAAATATTATAGCTTAAAACTCAGCAGTAGATAGATAGAGTACAGTACAGTCTTAATTTACCTTTTCAAAATAAATAAAAAATACGCAAATGTACTAGGAGTGCAACAGATACGAGGATTGTTATCGCTAAATTAAACAGCGGTTCCGCAATCACAGAACCCTAATTGAATGTCCTAGCTCAAACATATGAAATTGAATACGATAAAATATTATCTCTCAGTCGCGTACGCCGACGGCGTGCATTTTGTGAGAGAGATGACAATATTTCCGTTATTTTTATCCGTTATTCCACACATATATTATTGTTGTGTGAGTGACTTTAGAACGCGCCGAAAGCAATCATGTTGAACATGATAAAATATTGTGTCTCGGTCGCGCGCGCAGTCTGCGTGAATATTCTAAGAGAGATGACAATGTTTTGTTCCATTTGTCTACTATCTTTGGCGAAATAGAAAGAGAAATTAAGTACCTAAATAAATAAAGCTCAATTTTTCATAATTCCTATTAGTTCAGTACAGTTCTAAGGATCGAACTTTACGGTCGCGTGCGCGTTTTGCGATTTTTTTGTTGTGAACTTGTGACGTGTGTACAATCATGGCCCTAAGCCATAGTGAATATTTTGAGATGATCTTGTGTGTCGGAAAACAGGATGATAATATCCGTGCTGCTCGCGAACTTTATCGTCAGCGATTTATCGATGGTAGGGCAGAAGGTGAGCGTCGACAGCTCCCTTCGGTGGCATGTTTCCATAGAATGGTACATCGTCTGCACCAAACTGGTTCTTTTCACGCTCCTGGATTAGGGGGTCGCCCGAACACTACCGATCCAGATTTAGAGGAAGCCGTACTCGAACATTTCGAAAATAACCCACGTACTAGTACTCGGCGAGCTGCATTAGCGCTGGGTGCGTCTAACCATATGCAAGTATGGCGAGTGTTGAACAATGACGGTCAGCACCCATACCACTTCCGTCGCACCCAGGAACTGACACCTGCAGATTTTTTGCCTCGCGTGACCTTCTGCGAGTGGTACTGCGGTCAGGTAGCAGCTTCGCCAGATTTTGGCTCAAGAGTACTGTGGACAGATGAAGCGTCATTCACAAGAGCTGGGATAAGCAACATACACAATGACCATGTTTGGTCTCACGCTAACCCGCATGCTTCTACGGAATCGTCGTTTCAACACCAATGGCGACTAAACGTGTGGGCTGGTATTGCGGGAGAAATTGTCGTAGGACCAATTTTTTTGCCGCACAGCCTAAACGGTCAAAATTATTTAAATTTTTTAACCAACGAATTGGACGATGCCCTCACAGAAAGCCTATCAATTTTAGGTTACGCTAATCTCGTGATGGGCAACAATTTAATCTTCCAACACGATGGCGCTCCAGCACACTATGCACGTGATGTTAGGGAGCATCTAAATATGCGTTTTCGTCAGTGGATTGGGACAGGCAGACATGTACCTTGGCCACCGCGATCTCCAGACCTAACTCCATTAGACTTCTTTTTGTGGGGGTATATTAAAAACATAGTGTATGCAATGCCGTGTGACACAGCAGAGCAAATGAGAGAGCGAATCGAAGCCGCTTTCAGGACAGTGACACCAGACATGCTACGGAATGTCCAGGTGTCGATACACAAACGAGCGACCTTGTATGTACAGTACCAAGGGCGTCACATCGAACCACATCTCTAAAAAATGTAAGTTAATTAAATTATTATTTTTAATTTTCATATTTATTTTGCTGATTGTTCGGACTATGTTAAGCTATTTTTGAGGCAAAATTTAAGTAGGCAGGTAGGTACAAAGTACCTAGCGGGC
The DNA here is from genome assembly GCA_017933935.1 of Sesamia nonagrioides. NCBI lineage: Eukaryota > Metazoa > Arthropoda > Insecta > Lepidoptera > Noctuidae > Sesamia > Sesamia nonagrioides. The sequence goes on from JADWQK010001096.1 coordinate 568,669, forward strand.
GGGCCACTGTCAGCCCCTCATGGACGCGCGCGTCGCAGCCGCGCGTTTCAACAATAGGTAGGCAGATATGTACTAGGAGATCAGAATTACAGAAGAAATGTTTTGTAATATTAGCAAGTGACTTGGAATGTTGTTGACCCTCCGTAGTGTTGTTACACGTTTGTTAATATTTGAATTCAAGAATCATGCGATACCAAGGATACCAAGAATTTGGTATCAATTCTTCGAGTAATTTATTTTGAGCTGAAACTTTGTGTAGAGTTTCTATACCACCCATAATCTTCAGGGGTTCTTGATGTATATACCCTTTTTGTTACACGCTGTATACATGACCAAATAAAATATGAAATTTTACATAATCATCATAGTAACTATACTCATGAATTCTGAAATACCTAATCTTTTTTTTTTTCGCGAATTAATTCCAACTTCCCCAAAATATGATATTTTTTAAACAAGTGACAACACCATTTTGGACAGTATTATTAAGAGTGATGAGTTCACGTGCCGCGTGCCCTGTCCCCCTGCGCCCGCGCGTGTATGCCTACTGTGTTGCCTACCGCAGATGTATTAAGTTACCTCGCTTTAGCGAAATAATATTTATTTTTGTAAGGGGATTTTTTTTTAAGTTTAGCCCGGCTTTGTTGGCATTATTAGAATCAGCCCCCAAATCGGCGAACACATTTTTGTCAAACGATTGCGACTAGTTGGGATCAGTTGGGATCGTTCGGACCACCCATTGGTCCGCTCGGTCCAAACGATCCCGTTTGGAATCGTTTGGACCGAGCGGACCGAACGGGGCAGTTAACGATACCAAACAATACCTTCACGGATCGGACAGGGTTTTCTTTACATAGTGTGTTTTGACGTCCTCTGTGGCGCAGCGGTCAACACGCCTGCCTGCGACGTGGAGGCCCCGGGTTTGAACCCCGGCCAGGTCATTATGGAAAACGATCTTTCCCTGATTGGCCTGAGTCTTGGATGTTTATCTATACAATATGTAAAGAAAACTCTGTCCGACCCATAAGGATAATAAAGGTTAGGTAAACACTTGACCAAATATAATATAAAATTTTACATAATCATCATAGTAACAATACTAATGAATTTTGAATTAATTCCAATTTCCCCGAAATTTGGTAATTTTTAAAAAAGTGACAACACCGGTATTATTATAAGCGAATTATAAGCGACGCGACCACATCACAGGCGCCGCGTGCCCTGCCCCCCGCCGCCCGCGGAAGGGGTTGCTTACCGCATATGTATTAACTTACCTCTTTATGTGAAATAATATTAATTTTTTTAGGGGGATTTTTTTTTTAAGTTTTGCCTGTCTTTGTGGGCATTAGTAGAATCAGTTATCGATACCTAACAATACCTTCACGGATCGGACAGGGTTTTCTTTACATATTGAATATGTATCTATTATAAAATATAGTATCGTTGAGTTAGTATCCCATAACACAAGTCTTGAACTTACTTTGGGGCTAGCTCAATCTGTGTGACATGTCCGTAATTATACCTATATACCTATTGTATAGAAACGAAAATAGCAACTGCAGCGCAGTTCTTTAATTAAATATATCATCGGGAAAACTTAGATGTGGCCGACGGGTTCTCGAGTGGCGACCATGCATCGGAAGACGCAGCGTGGGGTAACCCCCGACAAGGTTGACGCAGTGGCTGACCACTCGACTACTGTGCTGCGTGTCCCGGGTTCGATTCCCGCACGGAACGAATTTTTGTATGGCTCACCGTTGGGTTGTGTCCTAAAAAATAAATTAATGACCATCAGATAGATTTATAAAAAATATTGAACACGTATTTTTTATTGTTTCTTTCATTCAAATACGAAGATATATTGATTTGAAATTTCGCATGACGTCACGCCTTGGTACAAAATATACCACGGCGTGACGTAATTAGCCCCCACTCCGTAACTTTAATACGCTATATCTCAGTAGATTTTGGTTACTTCGACAAAATAAAAAATGCGGGTCTTAATTTTATTTATTTTTTATAAGACGGACTAATTGATTTTTTGATTTTCATACCTAAGATACATCCCTATTAGTTGTTCCGGGTCTGGCTATTTGTATTTGTGATTTTATATGTTTGTAAACGCACCCACGATACAAGAGAAATTCCTAGTGTTGAAAATTCGGGTGGACCCACGACCTGGTGAAAGCCGCGGGAAACCGCTGAATGCTGGCGGCGCAGGACCGGTCATCATGGAGATCCTTAGGGGAAGACTATGTCCAGAATTGGACATCTTTCGGCTGAAATGATGATGATGATGATGAAAACTTAGGGAAATTGAGTGTGGAGTGTTGAGGGTCATTCCAACGCTAGGAAAATGCTAGGGATTGACACTATTAACAACTCACTATGGACAACTCACTATTGACAACTCAATAGTGACAAATCACTCGAATCTCACTTCACTTAACTTTTCACGGTGAAATTTTTTAGGTCCGTATTACAGAAGGAAACTCAAGCATTGATCTCTGTTTAAACATCACTTAAAACTAATTCCAACCAAATAAAGGTTCAAACGAGATTTAAGGTGCTTGAGTTTTGAGTGACGTTCTGTAATACGGACCTTGGAATCGATTTTAACAATACCTATCGAGTAGGTACTCTTGATTGTGGTTTGAGATATGCTGCATTTTATCAAGTCTGAAAAAGGGTTAATTATCGATTGCTTACACTTCTCAGTAGTATCATATCCATCAAAGTCACATATTTCGTCTGAGTTTATTTAAAAAAAAAAATTGTGTAATGTTTACCGCAAAAAAAATAATTCTTTATTTTTTTTCCATAACGTGCGTTTGTAAATAAATGGTCATTTATATTCATTATCATCCCAGCGTTAATCCAAGTCGCATCCGAAGCCTTTTCAGCTTTGGAGTCTGGGGTCCCGCTTTACCAGTCCAACTGCTGATATGGCTAAACTTTGACATTTTCCGTGAAGCGACTGCCGTCTGAACTCCACAACCCGAAGGCGACATCGAAGCATTGCAGTTAGACCAATTGTTGGACTTCTGAGGGCTCCAACAACCCGTAACGACTGCCACTAGATGTTCGTATGGCAACCGGGACCAACGGCTTAACGTGCTTTCCGAGGCACGACCAGACCAGTGCAAATATTAATAATCATGCATACAAATATTTGCACTGTGCGGGGATTGAATCCGCGCCACCTTGCTTTTAAAGAATGAGTTTCAGAAGTTTTTTTAAAATGTGTGTTCGATTCCCGTTCGGAACAAATATTTGTATGACCTACAAGTAGTTGTTCTGGGTCTGGCTGTTTGTGTATATGAGTTTATATGTTTGTAAACGCACCCACGATACAGGAGAAATTCCTAGTGTGGGGCTACATTAAAAAAAATAAAACGTAGACAGCTTTATGCCTATTTCGGACACGAGGCTTTTCGCTACCTTTTAATATTAACAGTTCACACAATGCGCGTTTTTTTTTATTAATTATAAACTAGTGCTTGACTGCAATCCCGCCTGATGGTAAGCAGTGATGCAATCGTTGATGGTAAAGCGCACTAGTTTATTAAGCATATTCACTTAAAAAACTTAGGAATAGGAAGGATGATGGCAGTTGAGCGAGGTGATGCAATGTTGAACTCAAGACCAACACGACCAAACGATGCTGCGCTAGAGGGAGATTGATCTGGAGACTCTCCACGACCAAACTCCCGACACAACAACATTTGGCGCATCGTACCCGCCACACAACACAACACAGCTGCTCAGACCCGTCCTCCGTACGGCTTCACCAGACATCATGCCGGAACACGACGAATCGCTTGGCGGCAAGACTTTGTCTGGTGGGTGGTAATTTTTGCCGGCAGCCGATGTTATGGCCTACGACCGAGAGGATGGTGAAACTAGTAATAGTCCAGTGTACCTATCATGAGTTTTCATTACGAGACTCGATCGCCGATATCGAGCGCGTTTAGCGCTCTCATTGGTTGAGAGTTCTTACAACCTTGAAGCGGGCCAATCGATGAGTCAAACGCGGTCGATATCGACGATCGAGTGTCGTAATGTAAACTCATGGTAGCTACACAGTAGTACCCCAGTAGAGTACTCTGCTCAGTAAGCCTCGAACACTTAGCGGTAGTGCTGTAACTCCTTAAGATGGTCGATGATTGTTAAGCCTACACACGCTACAGCTTTCAATTTGCCCCCAGTAAATACAGTATGTCCAATTCGGCATTGGTATTGCGTCTTCCAAAGACACGGACTGTGTAATGTTAATAGTTTCTGTCTTGATAAGCATAGATCGGAATAGGTAGAGTGATTTGTAGTACTTGTATCATAAATGTTCACAGAAATATTTTTTTTACCCGGTGGTAGGCCATTACATCGGCTGCCGGCAGAAGTTACCACGCACCAGACAAAGTCTTGCCGCCAAGCGATTCGTCGTGTTCCGGCATAATGTCTGGTGAAGCCGTACGGAGGACTGGTCTGAGCACTCGTGTTGCGATGTGTGCCGGGTACGATGCGTCAAATGTTGTTGTGCCGGGAGTTTGGTCGTGGAGGGTCTCCACATCAATCTCCCTCTGGCGCAGCATCGTTGGTCGTGTTATTGGGTCTAACATTGCACCACCTCGCTTAACTGCCGTCTTCCTTCCTATCTACTAAGGTTTTTTCAGTGAATTGGCGTAATAAACTAGCGCGCTTTACTATCAACGATTGCATCACTGCTTACCATCAGGCGGGATTGTAGTCAAGCGCTAGTTTATATATATTAAAAAAAAAAAAAAGATTAACGTGGATAAGCCATTTTCCCGGAATATACCTAATTCCGGATCCAAGTAAACATTGTTAATGTTGATAGTGACATCAATTCATTTAAAGGAAGGTAAAAAAACTAAACTAATTTATTACTTACTTGTTGAAAAATAAAACAATCAAATTCCGATCGAAGCAGTAACACATTTCAATATTTTATTTTTAGCCTCTAATGAAGGGTATGGCCAAATCAAACGATTTTACGACTTAAATAATTTCCTATGCATATATTTTTTTTAATAGTAAACCAATTCCGTACATCCGGAGGAATGCCCATCTATACTAATATATAAAGCTGAAGAGTTTGTTTGTATATTTGTTTGCTTGTTCGCGCTAATCTCGGGAACTACTGGTCCGATTTAAAAAATTCTTTTTGCGTCGGATAGCCCATTAATCCAGGAAGGCTTTAGGCTATACCTATCACATCACGCTGCGACCAATAGGAGCGGAGCAGACTAACTCCACGCGAACGAAGTCGCTGGCGACCGCTAGTATTAATATACAGTATGTTAAATAACAGAGGGCGTTCCCTTAAACTCGTTAATATATATCATTAATAGATTAAAATAAAAATATCAGCATAGAAAAATAAGCATAAAAAAATCCGAATAAAAAAAAATTCTAATTGGAAATAAATTTGAAACCTCCTGTTTTAAATCAAAATAGTAGTCTTCATGTATAAATAAATTGCGACGTTGCCGTCTTTCATGTTCGCGTGTACAGTGTGTTTCTTTTACATGTCAATTTAAAATTTTTATTGAATATTTTCATATTGGAAAGAATTTTAAAACATTTTGTTTTCGAATGGAAATATTTTTTGTAGCATGTATGTATGCTATACTATTTCGGGTTAACGGGAACGCCCTCTGTTAGTTAACATACTGTATATATACGTTTCCGTATCAATGACTCACTCTACCTATTCCGACCTATGATGATAAGGTTAAGAACAAAACCAGCAGGCTAATTCTGTAACACACTATCAGTAGCAATGGGTTTCATTTTGACAGTTCAACAATATTCATTGCGTTATGTACGTTGTAGAGCACACAGATTTTTCAAACATATGGAGCAATGGATTCCGACAGCCTGCGTGGCGTAGTGGTAGCGAACGCGGCCGCTGCGCAAAGAGGCGCGTGTTCGATCCCAGCGCAGTGCAAATATTTGTATGAATACGAATATTTGCACTGGTCTAGTCATGCCTCGAAAAGCACGTTAAGCCATTGGTCCCGTCCTGGTTGCTATGCGAACATCTGATGACAGTAGTTACGGGTTATTGGAGCCCTCAAAATTCTAACAATTGGTCTAACTGTAACGCTTCGATATCACTCGGCTGTGGAGGTCAGACGGCAGTCGCTTCACGGAAAATATCGAAGTTTAGCCAAAATCAGCAGTTAGACTGGTAAAGCGGAGCCCAGACTCCAAAGCTGAAAAAGAGTCTGTAGCGACTGGCATTAACGCCGAGATGATGATGATGGAGCAATGGATTAGTAATATCCTTCAGAATGATTCAAATTCGTCTCGGTTCTGGGCTAATTACATCCGAGATTCTCGGTCATGAGCGAGACTGTAAGTAGCTTTCTTAGAGAGCCAAAACTGCAAAGAAATGCTAATATTTTTAAGTTATTGGTTTACATCGCCTTATAAGGTGCTTAGGCCTTTCTACCCAGTTAGGGGCTGATTTTTGAAAAACCCTAAAACACTCTTAATCGAAAACTTTATTAAATATTTCTATACTAGCTTTCCGCCCGCGGCTTCGCCCGCGTGCTTTTTAGATTCCGCTCGGGAATATAAAATTTTTCCGGGATAAAAAGTACCCTATTATTTAATCCTGACTTCTAATTTTACGACTGCAAAATTTCAAAGCAATCGGTTGAGTAGTTACGACGTGAAGCGGAACAAACAAACAAACAAACTCACTTTCCCATTTATAATATTAGTAAAGACAAACTTTGATACCCCTTAAACCATTCGAGGGATTAAAACAATATAAGCACACACTTTGTTATTTACTCTACCCCTACAAGGGTAGGTACTTTTTGAAGATGTGTGATTAGTTTAGGTATTTAAAACTTTCAAGTTGTGTTCAACTAGCGGACTACGGCCATTCCGTCAGAGGCCTGTCTTAGCAGAAGGAATATTGTGTTAAAATGAGAACGGGCTTTTAAGTAGGCTTTCGAATTGTATGCGGATACTTGATTGCGATTTCATGACACGGTGACAGCCTCCGTGGCGTAGCGGTAGCGGACGCGGCCGCTGCGCAAGGTGGCGCGGGTTCGATCCTCGCACAGTGCAAGTATTTGTATGCATGAATATGAATATTTGCACTGGTCTGGTCGTGCCTCGGAAAGCACGTTAAGCCGTTGGTCCCGGTTGCCATACAAACATCTAGTGACAGTCGTTACGGGTTGTTGGAGCCCTCAAAAGTCCAACAATTGGTCTAACTGCAATGCTCCGATATCGCCTTCGGGTTGTGGAGGTCAGACGGCAGTCGCTTCACGGAAAATGTCGAAGTTTAGCCATATCAGCAGTTGGACTGGTAAAAGCGGACCCCAGACTCTAAAGCTGAAAAGGCTTCGGATGCGACTGGGACTAACGCTGTGATGATGATGATGATAATGATGACTTGAGTGCGGTTTCAACCGAACTTTACAGAATAGGATTACTGGGATCATATGCAGCCTTACGCCATTTAAGACAAGAATCATTGTCGACGTCTGCATCAGTGTATTAGTCTTTGCAACCCCAAATGCGTTGTACTGTCGTCGTCACTCGTGTCGCTACGAATAGAACCACCAGCTTAACTATACATTCCGAACAAAGAAATGTCAATTATACCTGTTTAAACATAAGGGTGGTCGAACGTGTAAGAGTATCGTGGTAATATTGACAAGACAGGTAGTAGGGCCCGCACACGTTTGCCTCTCACGAATCGTGGAGCAAGTCACGACGGTCCGTGTTACGAATAACAATGGGGTGACCACACTCCGCACGAATTGATTCGGTACTTCGATTGTCTAGGTTTTCACGTATTTGTCATTATTTTAATGTGACATGTGTGGTAGAAGTGTGACCCGATTGCGTGTGACAGATCTGGAACCAATGGGGCGATGTTTGAAGTTGTAGTAGCTGAGTGGTTACAGGCGGAACTTGCGTTCGTGGTTTCCTCCCTAAACAGGCACTTTACTTGTGTGTGAATCATGTCATCCCCTTTTTCTCAAAACGGTAAATGAAAACACCCTGCGGAAACATCGCTATGTCCTTGAACCAAAATTTTTAAGAATGAAGACAACTGCAAACTAGGTCCTCGTCCCGGTTTATGGTTCATTCCCTATCACCGAGAGTAAGCCAGGGCTCTGTAACAGCTATTCAAAAAAGACAATGAAGACAGCGCGTTTCACACGAATTTTCTCCCCGGAAAATTCGCCCGCATTTGTATACGCCTTCTAGCCTTAACCCGGATAGACCATCAAAATATTTCAACTTCGGTACATTCCGGAAAGCTATGTGTGGCTACAGTATCACCGACAAAGCCGACCATACAGAATTTCATTGTTAGTGCGTTTATGAAAACGATGAAGGCAGACATCTTCCTGCCAAACAAAATGGAGATTCGTAGTGTGATGTTGCACACTACGTATCTCCATTTTATTTTTTTTCCTCTGTATGTATGTTAAAAAACGTTATGTTAAAATTAAGGAAGTTAACTAAATTCGAAGTCATGTTGGCCTAGTCGTTAAAACACTAGCCTCTCAAGTATGTGCGCGGGTTCGATTCCAGGTCAGGCTAATACCAATGTAACTTTTCTAAAGTTATATATATGTACTTTCTAAGTATATCTTGGACACCAATGACTGAAGGTGAAGGAAAACATCTTGACGAAACCTGGTCTTTGGGTCTGAAATCGCCAACCCGCATTGAACAAGCGTGGTGATTACGCTCAATCCTTCTCTGTATGAGATGAGACCTGTGCCCAGCAGTGGGACGATAAAAAGGTTGATTATGATTTCACGCGAACGAAGTCGCGGGCGGCGGCTAGGATTTAATAAAATCTCGTGATAAAATTGCACAGTCAATCAGAGCTAACTTGTTTCTTCCCGCTAACCACATCCAGAGCGTGCTGTAGACAGAACCATTGGCCGGTAGTTATGTATAACAGAAATCATGCACTAATTGCATAGTCGCTGTTCAAACGTGGCGTTAGGAGTTATTGAAGCTTTCCTAGATATTTTTTATTTTAATTATCTGTTCGGGTTATACAGTGTGGCGATTAGTTTATCACGTTAATTCAAATCATGTATTCTATATTATGCGTTTTTAAGTCCTTAGTCTAAGTCCCTAGTCCCTATCCTTACTAATATTAAGTACTAGCTTTCCGCCCGCGGCTTCGCCGCGTGGAGTTCGGTTATATCGCGCTTTTTAGATTTCCCTCGGGAACATCAAATTTTTCCGGGATAAAAGGTAGCCTATGTTCTTTCTCAGGGTCTAAAGATTGTCTGTGCCA